>NC_069425.1:34274104-34279104 GCF_026875155.1 Cherax quadricarinatus
TTTAATTTAGTTGGAAGGAAAAATTCCAGCAAATAGTGTCGTACAAATACAATTAAATGAGATCAAACAATTATTAACATAAAGTTTCTTTCAACGTTGAGCTCTTTTAAACCTTAATAAAGTCCGCTTTTGAGCGAAACATTGTCACATAATTTTGCTCTATGTCATCTTATTTCCCTGCAATTTTAATCCACATCTAAAACTTCAAAAAGCTATTCCTAATTCGTTCACTTTGTAGCAACAATTTCGTTGAACGTGAGCGAGATATTATTAAATTTCTAATGCCAAAGAAAAATGCTTGTGTCCGAACTAATACGTAACATTTCATTACAACTTTGCCAACTTGCAACATAGGTCGCGATTTTGTTCGCAGAATAATGTAGTAACTTGACCCTCCCAGGCAACAGCGATGCTGCCCACTGACAGTACAGACAAACTTAACAACCAACCTAACATTGACTTACAACACACACACACACACACACACACACACACACACACACACACACACACACACACACACACACACACACACACACACACACACACACACACACACACACACACACACACACACACACACACACTACAATGGATCAGGGAATACTTGTCAGGAAGACAGCAGCGAGTCATGGTACGTGGCGAGGTGTCAGAGTGGGCACCTGTGACCAGCGGGGTCCCGCAGGGGTCAGTCCTAGGACCAGTGCTGTTTCTGGTATTTGTGAACGACATGACGGAAGGAATAGACTCTGAGAGTGTCCCTGTTTGCAGATGACGTGAAGTTGATGAGAAGAATTCACTCGATCGATGACCAGGCAGAACTACAAAGGGATTTGGACAGGCTGCAGACCTGGTCCAGCAATTGGCTCCTGGAGTTCAATCCCACCAAGTGCAAAGTCATGAAGATTGGGGAAGGGCAAAGAAGGCCGCAGACGGAGTACAGGCTAGGGGGGTCAGAGACTACAAACCTCACTCAAGGAAAAAGATCTTGGGGTGAGTATAACACCAGGCACATCTCCTGAAGCGCACATCAACCAAATAACTGCTGCAGCATATGGGCGCCTAGCAAACCTCAGAACAACATTCCGACATCTTAATAAGGAATCATTCAGGACCCTGTACACCGTGTATGTTAGGCCCATATTGGAGTATGCGGCACCAGTTTGGAACCCACACCTAGCCAAGCACGTGAAGAAACTAGAGAAAGTGCAAAGGTTTGCAACAAGACTAGTCCCAGAGCTAAGAGGTATGTCCTACGAGGAGAGGTTAAGGGAAATCAACCTGACGACACTGGAGGACAGGAGAGATAGGGGGGACATGATAACGACATACAAAATACTGAGAGGAATTGACAAGGTGGACAAAGACAGGATGTTCCAGAGATTGGACACAGTAACAAGGGGACACAGTTGGAATCTGAAGACACAGATGAATCACAGGGATGTTAGGAAGTATTTCTTCAGCCACAGAGTAGTCAGTAAGTGGAATAGTTTGGGAAGCGATGTAGTGGAGGCAGGATCCATACATAGCTTTAAGCAGAGGTATGATAAAGCTCACGGCTCAGGGAGAGTGACCTAGTAGCGATCAGTGAAGAGGCGGGACCAGGAGCTCGGACTCGACCCCCGCAACCTCAACTAGGTGAGTACATACACACATACATATTTTAACCACGAACGATTTGTATTGATCAATAACAACACTGCGACTAGCCAAGGACTCGAACCCATGCTGCTTTGGCCCGCCTCATGGTGAGCGAAAACAGATGACGCTCTAACGCGCAGGACCACGCAATCCTATAAGAATGACGCACCAAACCAAGCTAGGTGTTTTACCGTCATCCGAGGACATATGGTGCTCTTGGTGCCTCTGAGCTAATTTCATTCTAGTCCCTGTTTGGTGTACTAGCCCACCGAATAGTATTTTATATTACTGTAACCACGAGCGAGTGGTATTGATCAATAACAACATTGTGACTGGCCGCACGCAGACTGTACGAACCACAGCCCGGCTGGTCAGATGTTTGTCCAGCTCCCTCTTGATAATAGCAAGGGATCTATTGGTAATCCCTTTTATGTAGGCTGACGGTTATCATGTTGTCTCTTAGCGTACTAGTGGCGCCCCAGCTTTCACTGGGGGGATGTTGCACCGACTGCCGAGTCTTTTGCTTTGCTTTCGTAGAGAGTGATTTCGGTGTGTAGATTTGGGACTAGCTCCTCTAGGATTTTCCGAGTGTATATTAGCATGTATCTTTGTCGCTTGTGATCCAAGGAGTACATGTCGAAGGCCTTCAACTGTTCCCAGTAATTTAGGTGTTTTATGGTACTTATACGTGCAGTAAAGGTTCTCAGTATATTCTCCAAGTCTGCAATTTCGCCTGCCTTGAAAAGGGCAGTTAGTGTATAGCAATATTCCATCTTAGAGAGAACAAGCGATTTGAAGACAATCATCATTGGTTTGGCATCTCTAGTTTTGAATATTCTCATTATCCAACCTATCATTTTCCTAGCAGATATGATAAATACATTGTTGAGATCTTTGAAAGCAAGATTCTCTGACATTACTAGTCCCAGGTCCTTCACATTAGTTTTTCGCTCTACTGTGTGATTTGAATTTCTTTTATACTCCTATACAATTTTTATTTCCTCTAGTAATTGAAATTTGTCTTCGCTGAACTTCAGATTGTTATCTGACGCCCATTTAAAGACTTTAATGTCCGCTTGGAGATTTACAGTGTCCTCGATGCATGGCACTGTTATGCATATTGCTGTGGCTTACATCTCTGTCTGTCAGATATGAGGATGAGGAAAATGATTGGGGTGAGTACTGCACCTTGCGGAACAGGGCTTTTCACCGTAGCCTCCTCTGACCTTACTCTGTTTTACTATTACTCTTTGTGTTCTGTTTGTTAGGAAGGTATAGATCCATCTACAAACTTTCCCTGTTATTTCTTTATCACGCATTTTGTGTCTATTACGCCATGATCGCACTTATCAAAGGTTTTCGAAAAGTCTGTGTATACTATCTACATATCGATTGTTCTCCAATGCATCTAAGACCATGTCATAGTTATCCAATCAGTAGCTGTGAGAGGCAGGAGCGACCTGCCCTAAACCCATGCTGCCCTTGATTGTGCAGTTGATAGGTATCCAAGTGGTTGGCGATTTTACTTGTTAGAACTCTTCCAATGATTTTTATGATGTGAGACGTTAGTGCAATCTCTCTGTAATACTTTTTAATTGCTTTACTGCCCCCGTTGTGGAGTGGAGCTATATATTGTTTTTAGTGACTGTGAAAGGGATTTCTTGCAATTTTTGATGAACACGGAGTTCCACGAGTCTGAGCCTTAGGCAGAGTACATGGGCATGTCATTTATTGCTTTTTCAAAGGCCTGTGGTGTTTGGATTATTTCGGAAATTCTTGAATTGACCAAATTTTGAGTCTCGGTCATAAAAAAAATCATTTAGATTGTCGACCCTTACTCTGATTAACGGTTCACTAAACGCTGACGTGGTTTTTGCCCTTGATTTGGCATAATAAAAGAAACTTTTTTTTTAATTTCATTTATGGCTTTTAAGTTCTTCCTGTATTTCTTGACTCTTGTATGATTCCCTCAGCTATATAATATGACCTGTGCAAGGTAACTTATACGTCTTACATACTCTCTTCTCTTGTCAATATGATCTATTATAGTAAGCGAGCATGGACTAATTAGGGTGACCTCGTGAGTGTGGGCAATTAACTTGCTTCTTTGATACGCCATGTTAAATTCACTTTTTATAGAAATTGTTTAACTCAAAGCACACCATACTTGTAGCATTATATAAATCTTAGCATTTTGTACATATGTATTTTGTTTATTTAATATTTATAAATATGCTTGACGCTACTATGCAGCCTGAGTGTTGCTTGGGGACTCTCAACTTCCGTACTCTGACTTCGATAAGCTGATGCAACTTATCCATATAGAGGACTTTGTCGCCAAGACAACTGATTAAATCCAAGAGTATCTGGAAGGTAAGTCATACTCTTCGGTAGTTGGGGATATATACAGTGTTCATTATGAAGCTTAGCAGCAATGACAGTCCTCAGCCCCATAATTATCATTCTGAGAGATCATGTGATATAATTCTTAGTAATGTTTACTACTCAGTGATGTCGCCGCCTTGAACATGATTCTCATATCAAATATATGTCGTTCTAATATCGAATGTTGATGTATGATATCTACACGTCTGGGTATGAAGCGATATGCATAAATAAACATTTATTGAGAGAATATATTGCTCAAGTTAAGACATTTTCTTCATGACTTAATAACTGAGCGAATCATGTGCCAGTAATGGCTATGTCTACATATAGTCTCCTCACACACATAGTCTTCCCTGTTCTCTGCCAATCCATCTTGATAGTTCTGAGCGCGACAGTTATCCTCCATTCATTGCTCAATATTACTTCCACCATAATGCAAAGTTCTTGAGCCTTTCATGGGAGACTCTTCAAAATCAGTGAGACTCTCTCGACCACTAATACGTCTTGCAAGTAATGAGACCGCTATTGAAAATGCAATTATAAGCTTCTCAGAGCCGATATCAATTAGTGCGTGCTTAAGAAATTTTGTTATTGGATATACTTCAGTGTTGTAAGTGGAGAAATGTTATATTATGCCTTCACCGACCTGCCTTCCACCTACTCCACCACAGTCCTCACTTACTCCACCTCATTCCTCAACTACTCCATCACTACCACCACAATCCTTACCTACTCCACTACAACCACCACAGTCCTCACCTACTCCACCACTACCACCACAGTCCTCACCTACCCCACCACTACCACCACATTTCTCACCTGCTCCACCACTACCACCACATTCCTCACCTACTCCATCACTACCACCACAGTTCTCACCTAACCCCACCACTACCACCACAGTTCTCACCTACCCCACCACTACCACCACAGTCCTCACCTACCCCACCACTAGCACCATAGTCCTCACC
>NC_069425.1:34281604-34284104 GCF_026875155.1 Cherax quadricarinatus
CTCATCACTTCCCCCATCTCCACTTATCAATTTATCTCTTCTCACCTCCTCGCCTTCTCTCATTCCACTTATTGTTCGTCCTCATACTAACTCATTCCACCTCATTCTCTTTTTCCTCCCTTACACTCCTCTACTACCCTTCTTTCCTACCCTTCTCTCCTACCCTCCTATCTTACCCTCCATTCCCTCCTCCTCGAAATCCACCTCTTTTACTCTCCTCCTCTACCTCCTCCACCACCTCCTCCTCCTCCTCCTCCACCTCCTCCACCACCTCCTCCTGCACCTCCTCCACCACCTCCTCCTGCACCTTCTCCAACACCTCCTCCTGCAGCCCAACAAGAAGCCAGGAGTCACACACAAGTTAGGTTTCACATGAGCATGTAATACCTCAAAGGAGACCCTCGTCTTGTCAAGTTAAGGTCGCCGCTAAGTTTTCTCGGTATAACCGCACGGAAAGTTATTGCTGGCGAGCCTCTTGTAAGCGGCCAAGGGATACCCAGGGGACTACTGGGGGTCTCCTAGGGGATTCCTAGGGCATTCCCAGGGGACTCCTGGGGAATGCCCAACGAAGCCCAGAGGAGGGTGGGAATTGCTGCTCAGCAAACAAAGTGATGACTTCGATCATCCTAATGATAATGTCTACGAGGAGACGCGACGTTTCGCACCAACTTTCGCTGTTCACTCATCCTGGACACCCACAGAGAATAATAGATCAATGTGACACATTCGACCAGTGACACACTCGACCAGTGACACACTCGACTAGTGACATTCGACCAGTGATACACTCGACCAGTGACACACTCGACAAGTGATACACTCGACCAGTGACACACTCGACCAGTGATACACTCGACCAGTGACACACTCGACCAGTGACACACTCGACCAGTGACACACTCGACCAGTGACACATTCGACCAGTGACACACTCGACCAGTGACACATTTGACCAGTGATACACCCGACCAGTGACACACTCGACCAGTAATACACTCGACCAGTGACACACTCGACAAGTGACACACTCGACCACTGATACACTCGACCAGTGACACACTCGACCAGAGATACATTCGACCAGTGATACATTCGACCAGTGACACACTCGACCAATGACACACTCGACCAGTGACACATTTGACCAGTGACACACTCGAACGTTATGCACTCGACCAGTGACACACGAGCAGTGATACACTCGATCAGTGACACACTCGACCAGTGACACACTCGACCAGTGACACACTCGACCAGTGAAACAGTCCACCAGTAACACACTCGACCAGTGATACACTCCACCAGAGACACACTCGACCAGTGATCCACTCGACCAGTGACACAATCGACCAGTGGCACACTCGACCAGTGATACACTCGAACAGTGATACACTCGACCAGTGACACACTCGACCAGTAATGCACTCGACCAGTGACACACTCGACCAGTGATACACTCGACCAGTGACACACTCGACCAGTGATACACTCGACCAGTGATACACTCAACAAGTGTTACAATCGACCAGTGACACACTCGACCAGTGACACATTCGACCAGTGACACACTCGACCAGTGATACACTCGACCAGTGATACACTCGACAAGCGATACATTCGACCAGTGACACACTCGACCAGTGACACACTCAACCAGTGACACACTCGACCAGTGACACACTCGACCAGTGATACACTCAACCAGTGACACACTCGACCAGTGACACATTTAACCAGTGACACAAACAGTGACACACTCGACCAGTGACACACTAAACAAGTGACACTCTCGACCAGTGACACACTCGACCAGTGACACACTCGACCAGTGACACACTCGACCATGACACACTCGACCAGTGATACACTCAACCAGTGACACACTTGACTAGTGACACACTCGACCAGTGACACACTCGACCAGTGACACAATCGACCAATGACACACTCGAACAGTTACCCACTCGACCAGTGATACACTCAACCAGTGACACACTCGACCAGTGATACACTCAACCACGTACACACTCGACCAGTGATACACTCAACCAGGTACACACTCGACCAGTGATACACTCAACCAGGTACACACTCGACCAGTGATACACTCAACCAGGTACACACTCGACCAGTGATACACACAATCAGTGACACACTCGACCAGTGAAACACTCGACCAGTGATACACTCGACAAGCGATACATTCGACCAGTGGCACACTCGACCAGTGACACACTCAACCAGTGACACACTCGACCAGTGACACACTCGACCAGTGACACATTTAACCAGTGACACAAACAGTGACACACTCGACCAGTGACACACTAAACAAGTGACACACTCGACCAGTGACATACTCGACCAGTGACACACTCAACCAGTGACACACTCGACCATGACACACTCGACCAGTGATACACTCAACCAGTGACACACTCGACTAGTGACACACTCGACCAGTGACACACTCGACCAATGACACACTCGACCAGTTACC
>NC_069425.1:34289104-34311604 GCF_026875155.1 Cherax quadricarinatus
TTAGTTGTGACAAGTTTTACTGTGTGACAGTAGTATGTGTTTATTGTGGACAGTAGCAGTGTTTCATGTGAGACAGTAGTATGTGTTTACTGTTAGACAGTAGTTGTGTTAGTACTGTTGTGGTGACAGTAGGTAGAGTGTTTAGTTGTGAGGCACATGTGAGTTGTGTTTGTGTACAGTGCATGTTAGTGTGACAGTAGTAATGTGTTTCGTGTAGACAGTAGTTCAGTGTTACTGTGAGACAGTAGTTAGTGTGTTAGTGTGTAGACAGTAGTGTGTTATGTGTGACAGTAGTATGTTTCGTGTATGACAGTAGCAGTGTTTTAGTGTGAACAGTAGTATGTTTCGGTTATGCTGTTGGACAGTAGTAGTGTTTTAGTGTGAGACAGTAGTGGTGTTCATTGTGTGACAATGTGTGTTTAGTTCTACAGTAGCAGCATGTTTAGTGTGTGACAGTAGTAGTGCTTAGTGAACAGTAACAAGTGTTTAGGTGAGACAGATAGTATGTTTAGTGTTGACAGTAGCAGTGTTAAGTGTGAAACACTAGTAGCGTTTATTTTGACAGTAGCAGTGTTTAATGTGTGACAGTAGTAGTGTTTAGTGTTTGACAGTAGCAGTGTTTAGTGTGTAACACTAGCAGTGTGTTCTGTGTACTGGTGACATAGCAGTGTTTAGTGTGTCCCTAACATTGTTTAGTGTGTGACAGTAACAGTGTGTACTGCGTGACAGTAGCAGTGTTTAGTGTGTGCCACTAACATTGTTTAGTGTGTGACAGTAGCAGTGTTTAGTGTGTGACAGTAGCAGTGTTTAGTGTGTGACAGTAGCAGTGTTCAGTGTGTGACAGTAGCAGTGTTTAGTGTGTGACACTAACAGTGTTTAGTGTGTGGCAGTAGCAGTGTTTAGTGTGTGACAGTAGCAGTGTTCAGTGTGACAGTAGTAATGTTTCGTGTATGACAGTAGCAGTGTTCAGTGTGTGACAGTAGCAGTGTTTAGTGTGTGACACTAACAGTGTTTAGTGTGTGGCAGTAGCAGTGTTTAGTGTGTGACAGTAGCAGTGTTCAGTGTGACAGTAGTAATGTTTCGTGTATGACAGTAGCAGTGTTCAGTGTGACAGTAGTAATGTTTCGTGTATGACAGTAGCAGTGTTCAGTGTGACAGTAGTAATGTTTTCGTGTATGACAGTAGCAGTGTTCAGTGTGACAGTAGTAATGTTTCGTGTATGACAGTAGCAGTGTTTCAGTGTGACAGTAGTAATGTTTCGTGTATGACAGTAGCAGTGTTCAGTGTGACAGTAGTAATGTTTCGTGTATGACAGTAGCAGTGTTCAGTGTGACAGTAGTAATGTTTCGTGTATGACAGTAGCAGTGTTCAGTGTGACAGTAGTAATGTTTCGTGTATGACAGTAGCAGTGTTCAGTGTGACAGTAGTAATGTTTCGTGTATGACAGTAGCGGTGTTCAGTGTGACAGTAGTAATGTTTCGTGTATGACAGTAGCAGTGTTCAGTGTGACAGTAGTAATGTTTCGTGTATGACAGTAGCAGTGTTCAGTGTGACAGTAGTAATGTTTCGTGTATGACAGTAGCAGTGTTCAGTGTGACAGTAGTAATGTTTCGTGTATGACAGTAGCAGTGTTCAGTGTGACAGTAGTAATGTTTCGTGTATGACAGTAGCGGTGTTCAGTGTGACAGTAGTAATGTTTCGTGTATGACAGTAGCAGTGTTCAGTGTGACAGTAGTAATGTTTCGTGTATGACAGTAGCGGTGTTCAGTGTGACAGTAGTAATGTTTCGTGTATGACAGTAGCGGTGTATAGTTTGAAACATCTGCAGTGTTTATTGTGAGAGGAGAACAGAATTTTGTGACTAATTATCATCAGAAAGCGCTAAACCTGCGTGGGTCATAATCCTTCTAGGCAATGGGAAGTAATCAAGTTTGAGTCGAGGATATGAATAGTAGCTCCATTTCCCTTGAATCAAGAGCCTTTCCCAACATAAAGACACCCTCCCCCTTGAATGGAGAAAGAAATGAAGATTTACTCTTTTATGCTATAATTTCAACTCTAATCACATCGAGGGGCCAGAACTCAGTAAGGTTCAATCTAGTGTCCATCATCATTCGTGAATGACTTTTGTGAGCTTGTGCATCTAGCATTATAATGACCCTCCGTCAGAGAATGAACACTACAAGCATCGCAGACTTTGTTATGAAAGCGTTGCCGTGGGAGTGGGTGCGGGCGTGGGTGTTGGTGTGGGACATGGGGATTATCTTGCTGATTGTAATCGTTGTTGTGTGGTCTTATGCAAGGTGTGGGTGTTTGCTTGTGGGTGGGTGGTGACTGTTCCGGTGAGTGTGAAAGGGCGTAGGACAATGTATATGTGGGTGTAACTATGCGTGTGCAAGTGTGGGCGTGAGTGCACACAGATATTAGGCGTGAGCAGCTCGTCACTTGTTAAACCAGCGGGGACGTGTTCCCTCTGTTCACATCATCCACCCAACCTGCTTTCGGACGACCCTCGGTGTATCCCTGAAAATTTGAGGAGGCAATAACGGTGAGGTTAGTCGGGTGTGTCTCACGTTGTTGGAACCCAACCAAACGGGGCAGATGTGTAGAGTGTAATCTCCTAGATACAAGTAACCGAACTGGAACCTATCTGTGTGGGGTTCAGTCATTCAGATCTGTGTTACAATACGGGAACTCAGCTGAAAGGGTTTCTGTATGTGATGTGAAGTCTTCCTGACCTCTGTCACAACACTGGGACTAAGATAAAAGGAGGTTCCTGTCTGGGGTTTACCCTTCAAACACAACCTGATCCCATTTCCATTGAAGGAGGGAAGGGGGAGGATGTCCTGATGCAGGAAAAGAATTCTTAATGCAAGGAACTGGAGTTGTCCATCCCTTCCTTGAATTAAACCTCTGTACTGCACTTTCATTCCCCAAGTGCTATATGACCTTTAAATGGTTAGTGCTTTCCAATGAATATAATAATAATAATAATAATAATAATAATAATAATAATAATAATAATAATAATAATAATAATTAATTTGATGCGATCCTGGAGAGAAGTCGCCTGAATATGTGTTTTCGTGAAATCTAATTCGCCGATTTGTGTTTGAGGGTGTCGGGTCTCAGCTCCTGGCCTCGTCTGTTGCGTTACACTCGACTGACATTTTTAGTTCTTGATCTCTTGGACCTAGTCATAACTATTCTTGAAGCTGTGAACAGAGTTTATTTTCATTATGTCAACATTCTGCTCATTCCGTTTATATTCCATGCTGAAAGTGAAGAGATATTTCGTAAAATCTCTGTCATCTCTCTCTCTGTATTGTCAGCTTCCATCAATGCTCAGTTCGCTCTTGTGTTTCGGAGGTCAAACGGATTTTCCATTTCCTCTCAGTCAAATCCTCTTAATATTTTGTAAGTCGTAATAAAGTCTTGTTTAGAATTTAATGGGCATTTACGTCATCATTTGTTTAATCTCTTCCTGTAGTTTAATTCTCTAAGATCCGACACTAGTCATGTTGCTAACCTCTCCACCTTCTCGAGTTTCCAAACGTACCTGACCAGTTACTGAGCTCTATGCTGGTGCTGCGTATTCAGACTCAGTATTTTTTCTTAAAGTTATTATGGGCAGTTTTGTGATTTGTTGATCTTGCATAAGTTACCTATTTTATTATGCTGGCTATATACACCAAAGACGATATCTTCAGTGGGATGTTTACCATCAGATCTTTCCCCTTGAGTGATGTTTCTACCCAATTTGCATGCTCTTACAATTGTTTTAAATGAACTCCAGTAGCCACTTTGCTGATCATACTTGCAGCTTGTCCAAGTTTTCCTCTGGCTTGTTTCTATCCCCTGTCTTCCTATTCTTCATGTCGTCAACAAACAGTACACAGGACTTACAAACCCTCTGACATGTAATTTTAATATATTAATAATAACGGCCTTAATCTGAACCTTGAAGGTTCCCACTTGTTTCCCCTAAAGTGTACATATAAATGTTGCATTATATTTACACAGCTCTGTTTGTGCAGCTTAATGAACTTACAGCACACACGAATTTGGCTGTGACTGAGGAAGCTGTATAATTTGTAACTTAAATTAAACTGTGCTGCCTCCAGCACGGCGCTCTACAACAGCAAAGAGCTCTGTGTTCCCTCTGTCTAAAATCAGGAATCACAAACAGCATAGAATGCCTGTTACATTTTTCAGTAGACAAAAACAGCTCGGTGAGAGGTGACGAGAGAGCCATCAACTTGACAAGTCAACGTGCGTGTCAGGAAAACAAACATGGCGGCGGCTAATTTGATTTTTCCATTCTTCGAAGTCACGATTTTTTACCACTCTTTCCTTCTTTCATTCTTTTCTCTGCTTTTATTTCCTCCCTTTATTTCCTTTATTTCATGCCTTTCTTCAATTCGTTTAATTCCTTTCTTGGGGAGGACCTAATTACCCCTAAATGAATATAATAATAATAATAATAATAATAATAATAATAATAATAATAATAATAATAATAATAATAAAAATAATAATAAAAATAATAAAAACAACAACAACAATAACAATAATAATAATAATAATAATAATAATAATAATAATAATAATAATAATAATAATAATAATAATAATAAAAATAATAATGAATATAACAATAATAATGACATTAGCGACGACAATGATGATAATGATATGGTACATGGCATGCCCATGGCACATACCTATTTATTGTAGGTAAACAGGGAGAGCGTGTGTGAGAAGACTAGGCTGAACTGAATTGTCACCCAGAGTGACTCTAACATTGGCGTGGTAGAACACGTAGAGCAGTGGTGAAGGGCTCTTGGTCCCCCCACCCTTCCTTGGCTCGAACCCGATTGCATCCTATTCCCTCTACGGGTTCAGCGCCCACTCATTAACGCACTAATGATAAAAACTGACTCTTGCACATTCTTAAGACTGTGCAAGCGCGTGAATGCTTATGCACGCGCGTGCGTGCGAGCGTACGTTGCGAATATTCATATGCTTTTGTGTGTTTTAACAAAACAACATTAAACCTGTCTCTTCTGGCAGCGTAATTTAGGTCAGCACCGTGGCTGTCAGAGATAAACTCGCACACGTGTGTGTTTCATTACCAAAACATGTAGAGAAGCAGTGTTGCAACGCCATATTGTGCATGGAGCCCAATAAACCATTAAGGCTTAATCCCCGGAGCGACGGGCTACAAATATGGGAATATTTTGGCATAGCCATCAGACTGAACGGAACTCCTTTCTCTCTCTCTCTTCTCTCTCTCTCTCTCTCTCTCTCTCTCTCTCTCTCTCTCTCTCTCTCGCTCTCTGACTCTGTCTGCTGTCTGTCTGTCTGTTGTCTGTCTCTGTCTCTCTCTCTCTCTCTTCTCTTTCTTTTCTCTCTCTCTCTCTCTCTCTCTCTCTCTCTCTCTCTCTCTCTCTCTCTCTCTCTCTCTCTCTCTCTCTCTCTCTCTCTCTCCTCTTCTCTCTCTCTCTCTCTCTCTCTCTCTCTCTCTCTCTCTCTCTCTCTCTCTCTCTCTCTCTCTCTCTCTCTCTCTCTCTCTCTCTCTCTCTCCCCTCTCTCTCTCTCTCTCTCTCTCTCTCTCTCTCTTGTATTTACATAAATCGGTCGGAAATGTCGTTGTTTTACAGCGAAACGATTTTAAAATAAATTTACAGTGAAATGACTTTACAGTCAAAAATTTTTTTTTTAAAAGCCGAGCGACTTTGCAAATGAAACGATTTTTTACAGTGAAACAAATTTACAATGAAAGGACTGTAAATCGAAACGATTTTACAGCAAAACGACTTCAGAGAAACGATTTCATGACAAAACGATTTTGACAGAATAGTTTTAAAAGCGAAATAATTTTTCAGCGATTTTAAAACGAAACGAATTTACAGCAACACAATTTTTTCAGCACCAAGGTTTTGCATTGAAACGTTTTTTTTTTTTTTTTACAGTTTTATTTACAGCGAAAGACTGAGCAGCAAAACTGTAAAACTGTCTCTCTGTTGACGAGGAAACAAATAATTAAACGCCTTAAACATATTAATCGCCTTAAACATTACACGATGAAATAACATATTATGTTTATGCTAAAAGTAACTTTCACACACACGAAAATAAGGTCTGTGTATTTTCTATTGAACGATTGTAATAAAAATAAGGTCTTCGTATTCTCTCTCTGACGATCTAATCTAAGTCCTTGTAATTTTATGCAAAATCAGTATAGAAAAAAGTCGTCTGTTTAAATAACAGACGAAAAAGAAAATAAATTTACAGTGACATTGACCTTTACAGTCACGATTTTTTTTTTATAAAGCGTCGTAATTTCAAATGAAACACAAGAAAAACGTGTATTTTAAGTGAACAATTTACAAGAAAAAAATAAACGAATTTTATGCAACGAATCAGTAGAAGATTCAAAAAACGGATTTATGAAGAATTAGTATGTAAAAAAGCGATAATTTTTAGCGATGTAAATAGAAAAAATAAGTCCTAGTGTTTTATTGAACGTATATTTTTTTGTAATTTTATTAAGCGAAAGAATGAAAAATAAAACTGTTAAATTTTGTTGACAAAAGTAATAAAAAAATAAATCGTTAATTATTGAACAACAGTATAGAAAAAATAAAGGTCTGTGGTAAAATTGAACTTCAGTAATAGAAAAAATAAAGGTCTGTGTAATTTTATTGAACGAATCAGTAATAGAAAAAATAAAGGTCTGTGTAATTTTATTGAACGAATCAGTAATAGAAAAAATAAAGGTCTGTGTAATTTTATTGAACGAATCAGTAATAGAAAAAATAAAGGTCTGTGTAATTTTATTGAACGAATCAGTATTAGAAAAAATAAAGGTCTGTGTAATTTTATTGGACGAATCAGTAATAGAAAAAAAAATCTAGGTTAAAACATTGCCAGTGTTGCCAACTGAGAAACCTCTACAGTTATTATGAGGAATTACCAGACCCATAAAGTACACAGAAAATGTTGCCATCAGGAGAACTAAACTAAAATATAAAACTTGTCGGAGTTTTTCACTAAAATGTTACGTTTTTAATTATTATTTTTTAAACCTCTGAAAGATTTCTATAAAAAAGTCTAAAAAAACAGATCTTTATTTTCCTTATGAAATTACAAATATCCTTAAAACATTATGTTAAAAGTCATTGTTTTCCATGATTAAAATTGAAACTCAAAAATTTTTTTACTGAAATAAATTTAAATAAAATCAAAACGGAGAGAGAACGAAGGAAACTTTCTTATATAAGGATCTCTGTTAACCTCACTAGAGTGAGAATAGTGAATGGAGGTTCGAGCCTTAACCACTCCTTAAGCTGGCTGATCCACATGGGTTTAGATCTTGGTGAAATACAGCACCATGAATCTTTATTCTTTAAATAACTGTTGTTTACAAATAGTAATCTTTGCTGTGATTAAAAATCAGGCAGACTAATCCTTCTCAATTTTATTTGATAATTTAAAAATAGATGATGCAATTTTACGCTTTTTTCTAGACCTCAAAAACTAATGAAGTATAAAGCGACGTTATTTTTGAAAAGTTTGTACTCAGACCTGCGTCTGCACTGAGTACTGCTAATTATGGATTAGCTGAAGGTTCAGGTTCTAGGCAGTCAACTCACTCTCAAGGGTTCATTTACGGTTGTAAATAAATTTTCTCAGATAGAGTGCTCAGAGGGAGACTGGATTCCAAAGATTCCAGCACCATCTACCAAGGCTGAGGGACTGATCACCTCAAACTACTACTACACGCCTTCCTCCGTCTACAAAAATTATTCTCTGTACTGGATTTATAAAGCCGCTGCGAGACGAAACGTCTCCACATTAACGATATTTAGCAGCTTTCCTCGTCCATTCAAAAATAATTCACTCGTACGAAAAAAACACTGGAGAGAAACGTTTCCCCATTAATCTTATTATTAGGGTTGACAGAGTGGTACAGACGCAGTTCACTAGTAAATTCAGCTCTCGTAAAAAAATATAAAACGTGTAAATGTCTTCACAGATTTTTATATTATGATAGGGTTTAATGCAAATGATGTTGATACAGGTCGTGAGTTCACTGCGTACTCAGCGTGTCTGTCATGTGTGACATTGTGTCAGTGTGATTCTAACAACCGTGTAATTGTCTGATGAACACTGTTTTTCATGATTTCCAATACGTTTTTGTCATCTGATGTTACCATTCAACATGTGTGTTGCAGTGCTGATGTGCTAGCATCGTTGTCTGTCTAATTGATGTTGCCTACTTCGCTATCTGTCTCGTTGATGTTGCTAACACCGTTGTCTGCTCGCTGATGTTCCCAACACTGCTGTCTGTCTCGATGATGTTGCCAACACCGTTGTTTGTCTCGTTGATATTACCAACTCCGCTTTCAACAGCAGTGCTGGTAACATGGCAACAGCACTGTTGGCAACTTCATGTAAACTCGTATATGAAGTGCGCCTCTACTTCGACTTCCTTTTCTAATGTATAACTCTCTCACCGTTCATACATCGTCTTACATCTCTTTGGCTCATTTCATTTGTTCTTCATTCTGTGTTCTTTCGTCTTTTTCCCATATAAACCGTCTATCTCCGTCCATCTTGCTGAGATCTCTGAGTATTTGGGACTTTGGGACCATATCCCCTCTGTTACTTCCTTAATACCTCCGCATTATTGCCTAGTTGCGCTGGCAAGCGTCGAGTAGCAGTTCCTGGATTTGACTCTTAACTACTAGCAACTGGGTGGCCTCCACAGCCCTGGTGTATCTGAGATCGAGACGCGGGAGCGATAATCCCAAGAACCACCAACAAGCAAATAGCTGGTAAACACTACCTCATCATCTTGATTGTTCTTGCTGTTATGATGTTGAGAAGAGAATTTCCTAACTTTTCTGCGATTTAGACTAGTCCGTAGCTGACATCGTTCCCTGGCTCTTCACATCTCTGTGTATCCCTGTTCACTTCATTTTCCTAAGCTTTTTTTTTGTTATGATCATGTCATTTCAGGGTTTCCTCAGCTCTGGTACCAGTCTCGTCGATATCCTGCTGATCTTATCAAATTTGATAACATGTTTGATCATATGCGCGCTCAGTGCTGGAGCCGCATACTCCAGGATTGTTCTTTCATAATTAGTGCACAATGCAATAAATTTTTCCATGGCAGCCGGAAACATTTCTTAGTTTAGCCTGCATAGCTGCCGTCTTCCGCCCAGGCAGGTTGGCTCAGTATGCTGTTGATATTTTTTGGTTCGAAATCGATTTTACCGGCTAAAATCTATTACCCTATCTCAGCTCATTTTAAAGTTCAGCATTATCTAAGGTATTCTATCACTTCCTTGGATGCTACCCACAACAGTAGACTAACACCCTGAAACCTGCTCATTGCTAGGGGAACAAGAACAACAGGTGTAAGGAAACACGTCCAACGTTTCCAACCACGCCGCTGATCGAACCACGAACACTCTTCACTCTTGTCTTCATCATGATTTGATTAAAGTAGACACTTTTTTGACCTCCTTTGCATCCAGTTCAAAATATCTTGCAGTCATTCCCTATCTTTTCCAGGCAATATTTCAATCATTAGGAAACAGCAAGAGTCCATCTACTGATCCTTGGGAGACTCTACTTGCTACCTTTGCTCGGTGTGATTCTTCTTCTCTTCCATCACCCTGTGTCTTCTATTCATCAGGTTAGTACTGCATCCGCCTGGAAACTCTCTGCTCCTTCATTTAGTAAATAGATCTTCGGTATCAAAGAGTGTCAGATACTTTTCCACAGTCAGTGTTCTCCTTCAAGGCGATACGTAATATAATATGTCATTCCTGGAATATTGCTGGATATTTCACATGTTTCACCTAATTTCTAAATATTTCAAATATTTTTTCCGAGTACATAGCAAATATGCCTGTGAGTTAGAGATAATGACACTTAGACCAACATAAACCTTTATTAAAGCAACATTTCACTCAAGGAGCGTTTAATCAAGTCATGATAAAACTCTCCTTGAGCACGTTTGAAGTGCGTAGTGAGGCAGCGTAGCGCCAGGGAAGGTAATGAGTGGCGTGGTACAGCATAATGACTCTCACACTGGCTTTGTCAGCCAATTTGTCTCTGTGGTAGCTGAATAATTAGTATATTTCTATGGAAATGCTGACCCCATAGGGGCTGTGCAGCACCTGGGGAATGAGCGGTAATTAGATTTAATTCAAGGAAGGAGAGGACAACTTCAGTTCAAAAGATGAAGAAGTTTTCACCGGCACTGAACGCCCCTCCATCGGCCATCTATCGTTCTATACATTATTAATTTCATTATATTCCCGGGGAAATAAAAATTGGATCACGGAAGGCAATCGAGTATGATCCAAGGACAGGAAGGGAACCTCTAATTTAACGGATTAAAAGCAAGTCACCAGCCTTAAGTCATCCCCTATGAGGGCAATCTTACCAGAGAGAATTGCTAGTTACACGGTAGGGAAGCTATGTTGACTCACCTCGTCTTCTGATAATTGTTTTTCCGCAGCGACGTTCTGGGGCACAATATTCCGTAAGAAAATAGATTTGTTCTCATTTGCATACTGAAGGGGAGTGCAGCGCACCTCGACTCTCCCGGTAATGACGCCCGGAATTATGAGAGAGAGCAGAATATACCAGGGTTATGTCCACGAGACAAGCTGGGAGCCCTGTAAGAGACTGCGTATGTTATTGTATGTTCATATGTTATGTTAGTGCGTGTACACGTCGTAAGCCTGTGAATGTAGATGCGTGTCATGTGTATGTCAGTAGTCAGTACATGTGCTATTCTGGTGTATGCGGTAGTACGATATGTGTACAGACTGTCTATGTGTATATCTTATGTGAGTATACATGTATCTCTTGTGTATGTGCACGTCTTTTATATGTGAGTGCTGAAGTATATCTTTTGTATTCTTTGTATATATTTTTGTCCGGGTGTCATGTAAAAATAAAAACTGTTTTAAAAAAAAGTAACAATTAAAAACCCGAAGCCAAATTGAATCGTTTGTTCGGGCAAAAACATTTGAATGTGGATGAGCCTAATATTTTAAAGTCTCGTAATATACATTCTCCCAAATGTATTTTAGTATGTAGTCATATAAATTTGTCCACATGCATTGTCTAAATGAACGTCGTAACTAAGAATTCCCTTTGATCAGTGCATCTCTGAGAACATTTGCATGTGTTTGTGAGTGTTAAGAAATGGTAATTAGTGGTTGTGTGTGTATCAGGGAAGCTCGCAGCAGTCCTTACGCTAAGAATGTTATTCAGAGAAAACTTATGTTGGGTTGTGAATTGTTCCAGCCACGATACTGAGGGTAAGTTGTGAATTGTTCGAACAATGTTATTGAGAGTAAGTTGGGAATTGTTCCAGCAACGATATTCAGGGTAACTTGTGAATTATTCCAGCCATTGTCCTGAGGGTAACGTGAATTTTTTCCATCCACAATTCTGAGGGTAAGTTGGGAATTGTTCCAGCCATGGAATTGTGACTTATAAGTCACAAATGGCTTATAAGTCACAAGTGACTTATAAGTCATAAGTCTATAAGTCACAATTCCATGGCTGGAACAATTCACAACTTACCCTCAGTATCGTGGCTGGAACAATTCACAACCCAACATAAGTTTTCTGAGGAAAACAGCGACATGACAATGGTACAAGATGAACTAAAACATCGTCTAAATTTTTGTTTGTTTTTCGATTGATGGTATATACTAAAATATTTATTGCAACATGTGACTAAAAATACAAACTTACAAAGAACTGTATATTTGAAAAGCTCACACATTCGAACTGTATCTGCTTGGTTCCTTGCTGGTGTGTGTGTGTGTGTACTCACCTAATAGTGGTTGCGGGGTTCAAGTCACAGCTCCTGGCCTCGCCTCTTTAACTGGCCGCTACTCAGTCATTCTTCCCACTCCGTGAGCTTTATCATACCTCTTAAGATAAGATAAGATAAGATTTCGTTCGGATTTTTATCCGGAGGGTTGCCACCAGGGTAACCAGAGTCAGCTTCATCGAGGACTGTTACTTAAGCTATGTATGGATCCTGCCTCCAGTACGTCATTACCCAGGCTATTCCACTTCCTGACAACTCTGTGACTGAAGAAATACTTCCTAACATCCCTGTGGTTCATCTGAGTCTTCATCTTCCAACTGTGACCCCTTGTTTCTGTGTCCCATCTCTGGAACATTCTGTCTCTGTCCAACTTGTCTATACCTCTGAGTATTTTGTATGTCGTTATCATATCACCCCTTTCTCTCCTGTCTCCCAGTGTCGTCAGGTCGATTTCCCTTAACCTCTCGTTGAAGGACATACCCCTTAGCTCCGGGACTAGTCTTGTTGCAAACTTTTGCACTTTCTCTAGTTTCCTTACATGCTTGGCTAGGTGAGGGTTCCAAACTGGCGTTGCATATTCCAATATGGTCCTAACGTACACAGTGTACAGAGTCCTGAATGACTTCTTATTTAGATGTCGGAATGCTGCTCTTAGGTTTGCCAGGCGCCCATATGCTGCAGCAGTTATTTGGTTGATGTGCACCTCAGGAGATGTTCCTGGTGTTATATTCACACCAAGGTCCTTTTCCTTGAGTGAGGTTTGTAGGCTCTGCCCCCTAGACTGTACTCAGTCTGTGGTCTTCTTTGCCTTCCCCAATCTTCATAACTTTGCACTTAAAGTGGTTGAACTCCAGGAGCAAGTTGCTGGACCAGGCCTGCAGTCTGTCCAGATCCCTCTGTAGTTCTGCCTCGTCCTCGTTCGATTTAATTCTTCTCATCAACTACACATCATCTGCAAACAAGGACACTTCGGATTCTGTTCCTTCCGTCATGTCGTTCACAAATACCAGAAACAGTACCAGTCTTAGGACTGATCCCTGTGGCGCCCCGCTCTGACACCTCGCCACGTACCATGACTCGCTGTTGTCTTCCTGACAGGTATTCCCTGATCCATTGTAGTGCCTTCCCTGTTATCCCTGCCTGGTCCTCCAGCTTCCGCACTAATTTCTTTTGTGGAACTGTGTCAAACACCTTCTTACAGTCCAAGAAAATGCAATCTATCTACCCCTCTCTCTCTTGCCTTACAGCCGTCACCTTGTCATAGAACTCCATTAGGTTTGTGACACAGGATTTCCCTTCCCTGAAACGGTGCTGGCTGTCGTTGATAAACTCATTCCTTTCTAGGTGTTCTACCACTCTTCTGATAATTTTCTCCATGACCTTGCATACTATACACGTCAGTGACACTGGTCTGTGTACTCACCTATTTGTGGTTGCAGGGGTCGAGTCCTAGCTCCTGGCCCCGCCTCTTCACCGGTTGCTACTAGGCCCTCTCTCTCCCCGCTCCATGAGCTTTATCAAACCTCGTCTTAAAACTGTGTATGGTTCCTGCCTCCACTACGTCATTTTCTAGGCTATTCCACTGCCTTACAACTCTATGACTGAAGAAATACTTCCTACTATCTCTCTGACTCATTTGTGTCTTCAACTTCCAATTGTGGCCTCTTGTTTCTGTGTCCCCTCCTGATAATCCTGTCCTTGTCCACCTTGTCTATTCCACGCCAGTATTTATATGTCGTTATCATGTCTCCCCTGACCCTCCTGTCCTCCAGTGTGGTCAGGCCGATTTCCCTTAATCTTTCTTCATAGGACATTCCCCTTAGCTCTGGAACTAACCTTGTTGCAAACCTTTGTACTTTCTCTAGTTTCTTGACGTGCTTTATCAAGTGCGGGTTCCAAACAGGTGTGTGTGTGTGTGTGTGTGTGTGTGTGTGTGTGCGTGCGAGCTGCTCCCGCGTAGTTATATGAATCTGTTACGTTACCCAAAATAAGCTAAAGAAAGAAATCAGAAAATGTATAAACACGAACGCAAGACTAGAAAAACATTATTATTTACTCGTTTTCCGCCGATGTGGACACGTAAACACAGAGAGAGAGCTGTGCTGTTGTTAATTTTTTGTCTTTTATGGCTAATTATGTGTTCCTGCAGCTGAGATATTTCTGCTGATTGACCTCTTTCTCCACTAATGTTCAATGTTATTTCTGCAACCCAATGTTTTCTTGCAAATAAGCGTTCATCGACTTTTGGACTTACAAGATTTTTTTCTCGGGGGGTAAGACTTTAATAACATTTTTTGAGATTTTAATTAAAGATTAGTACATGACGGTAAGGTAAGAATAATATACAGAATTTATCAGAGTAAATAACTTTGTGTTTTCATCCTTCAAGAATACATTGAGTTTCTTATTTTTTCGATTGTATCTCCATTGGCTAGTTTCCTGGGATCGTCAGTTCAGCCACACGCTCAGATCTTTCATGAAGTCCTCTACTGGATTCGAAAAAAAATATTTTTCACGAAAACATTCGAACCCCTTGGAAAACAATAATTAATGAATTTTTTTGACACGATAGTTTTTTTTTTTTTTGCACCTAATGTTATTTTGCTACAATTTATGTCATATTAAAAACAACGTGGTGTACCTAATCTTAATAAGAATTTCATAAACATATAATTTTTTTTTCTGGGCTAAAATTTCATGTAACTCCATCATTGATTTACATACAGTTTAGTCATGTGATAACGGGACTTCCATCATAAAACTACGAGATAAAGTCTTAATTAACCCGTAAAAATTATTGAACATAATTCAATAAAGAGACAAGCAGAGCGATGATGTTTTTAAATACAAAAAAAAAAAAACTTAAGAAAGTGTTGCCATCTCATTAATACTTAGTTTCTTGCAAAAGAAATTCTAAATCAGAAAGTCTTCTTTAGTAAATACAAATGAAACAATGAAGCAGAGGTAATACATGCAATTAGTTATCAATTAAGAGCTTAATCACTCTGCGAGTACACCCATTGCAAATTACTGTTGTAGTCTCGTTGGTGAGGAAATTGCTTCTAACTCGTTAACAGACTGCTTTATAATTTCGAAAATGAAAAATAAAACGTATCATTCCTTATCTTTCTGTTATGTGCTTTACTCTCCCCTCTCTCTCCTCTTGCGTAATTTAACTGTTGTATCTTGGGTTGAAATTGCTTCTACTCTGTTTTCACTAGATTTTGCTTTTTTATCTTGTATATCCCTTTAGTTTAATTTTCGTTATTCTTTCGTCCTTATTATCTTCTCTATCTGTTTTTAAATTAATTTTATATTTATCTGTCTCACTCTTCTTTTTTAATTTACTTTTCTTTTCTTTATTGAAATAAAGCTCACTTCTTTCCCTGTTTTATTTCTGACATTTTCCGTCATTTTTCAATAAGGAGTTATATCATTTTTATTTGCAAGTTATAAAAACTAACATTGTCTTTTTCTTGCAGACACCTACCTTCGCATACTCGTTTTATTGTATTTATTATTTATCGCGTGAACTCAATTTTTTTAAAGTACTGAAGACAACAGTTAGTTTCCCTTATTCCCACGACAACAGCAAAGATGCTATAAACTGTGCTTTCCCCAAAATTTTTTTTTTACTGACATTGTAATGCTGATCTTCATAAAGAGAGTAATATTTCTTCTACAAGTAAAGAGGCAAGCTACACATAATGGAGTGCTGATTTATCAAAATGCTGCTTCGCTCATCACGGGCAATGCTGGTTTTATTTTAGTTTATTTTAGCGTGTGTTGCTGCCTCATCAACGCGAGTGTTGTTTCCTAATAAAGGAAGCTGAACAGCAACAGGCTGGTCTTACTCACAATTCCCTCGATCAACATAATATCTGGTCTATTCATCAACGGTAGTGCTGTCTTCCTCAACAACGGTAGTGCTGGTCTTACTCATCATTGGTAGTGCTGGTCTTCCTCATCAAAGGTAGTGCTGGTCTTCCACATCAACGGTGGTGCTGGTCTTCCTCATCAACGGTAGTGCTTGTCTTCCTCATCAACGGTAGTGCTTGTCTTCCTCATCAACGGTAGTGCTGGTCTTCCTCATCAACGATAGTGCTGGTCTGCCTCATCAACAGAAGTGCTGGTCTTACTCATCAACGGTAGTGCTGGTTTTACTCATCAACGGTAGTGTTGGTTTTACTCATCAACGGTAGTGCTGGTCTTACTCATCTACGGTAGTGCTGGTCTTCCTCATTAACGATAGTGCTGGTTTTACTCATAAACGGTAGTGCTGGTCTTCCTCATTAACGGTAGTGCTGGTCTTCCTCATTAACGGTAGTGCTGGTTTTATCCCTCATCAAACGGTAGTGGCTTTTGGGTCTTCCTCATCAACGGTAGTGCTTGTCTTCCTCATCAACGGTAGTGCTGGTCTTCCTCATCAAGGGTAGTGCTGGTCTTCCTCATCAAAGGTAGTGCTGGTCTTCCTCATTAACGGTAGTGCTGGTTTTTATCATCAACGGTAGTGCTGGTCTTACTCATCAACGGTAGTGCTGGTCTTACTCATCAATGGTAGTGCTGGTCTTCCTCATCAACGGTAGTGCTGGTCTTTCTCATCAACGGTAGTGCTGGTCTTCCTCATCAAGGGTAGTGCTGGTCTTCCTCATCAACGGTAGTGCTGGTTTTATCATCAACGGTAAGTGTTGGTCTTACTCATCAACGGTAGTGCTGGTCTTACTCATCAATGGTAGTGCTGGTCTTCCTCATCAACGGAAGTGCTTGTTTTCCTCATCAACGGTAGTGCTGATCTTCCTCATCAACGGTAATGCTGGTCTGCCTCATCAACAAAAGTGTTGGTCTTACTCATCAACGGTAGCGCTGGTCTTACTCATCAATGGTAGTGCTGGTCTTACTCATCAACGGTAGTGCTGGTCTTACTCATCAACGGTAGTGCTGGTCTTCCTCATCAACGGTAGTGCTGGTCTTCCTCATCAACGGTAGTGCTGGTCTTCCTCATCAACGGTAGTGCTGGTCTTCCTCATCAAGGTAGTGCTGGTTCTCTCAACACCATCAACGGTAGTGTTTGGCTTTCCTCATCAACGGTAGTGCTGGTCTTCCTCATCAAGGGTAGTGCTGGTCTTCCTCATCAACGGAAGTGATGGTTTTCCTCATCAACGGTAGTGCTGATCTTCCTCATCAACGGTAGTGCTGGTCTGCCTCATCATACAAAAGGAGTGCTGGTTTTACTCATCAACGGTAGTGCTGGTCTTACTCATCAACGGTAGTGCTGGTCTTCCTCATCAACGGTAGTGCTGGTCTTCCTCATCAACGGTAGTGCTGGTCTTCCTCATCAACGGTAGTGCTGGTCTCCTCATTAACGGAAGTGCTGGTCTTCTCATCAACGGTAGTGCTGGTCTTCCTCATAATCGATAGTGCTGGTTTACTCATCAACGGTAGTGCTGGTCCTTCTCATTAAGGGTAGTGCTGGTTTTACTCATCAACGGTAGTGCTGGCCCTTCCTCATCAACGGTAGTGCTGGTCTTCCTCATCAACGGAAGTGCTGGTTTTCCTCATCAACGGTAGTGCTGGTCTTCCTCATCAACGGTAGTGCTGGTTTTACTCATCAATGGTAGTGCTGGTTTTACTCATCAACGGTAGTGCTGGTTTTCCTCATCAACGGTAATGCTGGTCTTACTCATCAACGGTAGTGCTGGTACTCTCTGCATTTAACGATACGTGTGCTGGTTTTACTCATCAACGGTAATGCTGGTCTTACTCATCAACGGTAGTGCTGGTCTTCCTCATTAACGATAGTGCTGGTTTTACTCATCAACGGTAGTGCTGGTCTTCCTCATTAACGGTAGTGCTGGTCTTCCTCATTAACGGTAGTGCTGGTTTTACTCATCAACGGTAGTGCTGGTCTTCCTCATCAACGGTAGTGCTGGTCTTCCTCATTAACGATAGTGCTGATTTTACTCATCAACGGTAGTGCTGGTGTTCCTCATTAACGGTAGTGCTGGTTTTACTCATCAACGGTAGTGCTGGCCTTCCTCATAAACGGTAGTGCTGGGTTTACTCATCAACGGTAGTGCTGGTTTTACTCATCAACGGTAGTGCTGGTCTTCCTAATTAACGGTAGTGCTGGTTTTACTCATCAACGGTAGTGCTGGTCTTCCTCATCAAAGGTAGTGCTGGTCTTACCCATCAATGGTAGTGCTGGCCTTCCTCATCAACGGTAGTGCTGGTCTTCCTCATCAACGGTAGTGCTGGTCTTCCTCATTAACGGTAGTGCTGGTTTTACTCATAAACGGTAGTGCTGGTCTTCCTCATTAACGGTAGTGTGGCGGAGCTGGGGGTGTGGTTTTACTCATGAACGGTATGTGCTGGTCTTCCTCATTAACGGTAGTGCTGGTTTTACTCATCAACGGTAGTGCTGGTTTTATTCATCAACGGTACTGCTGGTCTTACTCATCAACGGCAGTGCTGGTTTTACTCATCAACGGTAGTGCTGGTTTTACTCATCAACGGTAGTGCTGGTTTTACTCATCAACGGTAGTGCTGGTTTTACTCATCAACGGTAGTGCTGGTTTTACTCATCAACGGTAGTGCTGGACTTACTCATCAACGGTAGTGCTGGACTTACTCATCAACGGTAGTGCTGGTTTTACTCATCAACGGTAGTGCTGGACTTACTCATCAACGGTAGTGCTGGTTTTACTCATCAACGGTAGTGCTGGTCTTACTTGTTAAAGCTATTGTCGGTAATACTGCCAATAATAATAATACACTAATCCTTGAAGTCGGAGACTTTTAACTAGGAGCGACAGTGTCTGTGCACTGAAAGTTCACTGTCAAATCTTGTGCTTGAACTTCCTCGTTTCCTCAGATGTTGCAGACAGAACATTGGTGGGAACGCAGGATATTGTTTTCTGAAAGTCGATGTGATGTGAGTCGCATTTCTTCACTATAAACTGCATAATTGTCCGAACTCATTGATTGGGGTTACATCGTCATTCTGGAACAGCTTCATGAAAATAAAATGAGGTGGGAGGAACGGTGCCTGGAATCGAAAGGAGGAGTATGGGATATCTGCTGTTTAGAGTGATCTAAACTGTCGTATCTGCGGGCCTCTGGTAAGAGTGTGAATGATCCTGAAAGTGTTTCTTTTTCGGGGTCACAATCCCTCAGTGGGAGACGGCCAGCGTGTTATATTTTAATATATATATATATATATATATATATAATATATATATATATATAATATATATGTGTGTGTGTGTGGTGTGGTGTGTGTGTGTGTGTGTGTGTGTTGTGTGGTGTTGTGTTTGGGGTGTGTGTGTGTGTGTGTGTGTGTGTGTGTGTGTGTGTGTGTGTTGTGTGGGGTTTCGTTTTATTCTTCCCTCTATAGAATTTTATTTAAATTCATATAGGGGTGTACCCAAGGAATGTATAATGGATGTAAGTCTCTACAAACTTTGAATAATACTTTCCCTGGACCGAAGGAAAAGCTTAGCTACCAGAATGGAGCTTACGCTTGACGATTAACGGACGGAGGACGAAGCCTCACACTCCCTATGTTGAATGACCGACTCCGGTCTAGAACTTCATACAAAAGAAATCTCCTTGCAGTGAAATCGTTCCTAAAGGAAATAATGTTCAGCTCCGTCTACATCATCACAGCTGTGGCCAGTTATGCCTTCAACCAGTTTCAAGCCTTCAGAATTAACATTCATACACGCTGAGTTTCCATTCAAAAGTGTTGTTTTAGGAAGCTTCGTCGCGATTATTCCGCAGAATAGCGGTGATATCGGAGCTGTTTGCATTACTAGCAGTCCCTTGTTGTGGCTCCGTATTAATGACTTTAGCCAGATATTCGAGTCACACACATTGTTTCCTAACGACCAAGGTAACAATAGTGGCTACCTGCTCCACCACTCTCTCTCTATAGCTTTACAAATGTATTATTTGTCTATCTATATATATATATATATATATATATAATATATATATATATAATATATATATATATATATATATATATATATATATATATATATATATATAATATATATATATATATAATATATATATATATATATATATTAATATATTATATATAATATTATTTTTTTTATATCACACTGGCCGATTCCCACCAAGGCAGGGTGGACCGAAAAAGAAAAACTTTCACCATCATTCACTCCATCACTGTCTTGCCAGAAGGGTGCTTTACACTACAGTTTTTAAACTGCAACATTAACACCCTCCTTCAGAGTGCAGGCACTGACTTCCCATCTCCAGGACTCAAGTCCGGCCTGCCGGTTTCCCTGAACCCTTCATAAATGTTACTTTGCCACACTCCAACAGCACGTCCAAGTATTAAAAACCATTTGTCTCCATTCACTCCTATCAAACACGCTCACGCATGCCCGCTGGAAGTCCAAGCCCCTTGCACACAAAACCTCCTTTACCCCCTCAATCCAACCTTTCCTAGGCCTACCCCTACCCCGCCTTCCTTCCACTACAGACTGATACACACTTGAAGTCATTCTGTTTCGCTCCATTCTCTCTACATGTCCGAACCACCTCAACAACCCTCCCTCATCCCTCTGGACAACAGTTTTGGCAATCCCGCACCTCCTCCTAACTTCCAAACTACGAATTCTCTGCATTATATTCACACCACACGTTGCCCTCAGACATGACATCTCCACTGCCTCCAGCCTTCTCCTCGCTGCAGCATTCATCACCCATGCTTCACACCCATATAAGAGCGTTGGTAAAACTATCTCTACTCTCCCTCTTTACCCCAGCAAAGTTCTTTGCCTCCACAGACTCTTAAGTGCACCGCTCACCCTTTTCCCCTCATCAATTTTATGATTCACCTCATCTTTCACAGACCCATCAGCTGACACGTCCACTCCCAAATATCTGAAAACATTCACCTCCTCCATACTCTCTCCCTCCAATCTGATATCCAATCTTTCATCACCTAATCTTTTTGTTATCCTCATAACCTTACTCTTTCCTGCATTCACTTTTAATTTTCTTCTTTTGCATACCCTACCAAATTCATCCACCAATCTCTGCAACTTCTCTTCAGAATCACCCAAGAGCACAGTGTCATCAGCAAAGAGCAACTGTGACAACTCCCACTTTATGTGCGATTCTTTATCTTTTAACTCCACGCCTCCTGCCAAGACCCTCGCATTTACTTCTTTTACAACCCCGTATATAAATATATTAAACAACCGCGGTGACATCACACATCCTTGTCTAAGGCCTACTTTTACTGGGAAATAATCTTCCTCTTTCCTACATACTCTAACTTGAGCCTCACTATCCTCGTAAAAACTCTTGTCTGTTCTCTGAATCATTCCTCTACACATTATTGTTTATATTATGTTTCAATGGGATCTCTCTGAAAGTCTGCTAATGTAATTCTTCCAACACGATAATCTTTTAGTTTTGCTCTCAAAAAATCTTTACATTTTAGTGGACAATAGTTTGGTAGTTGACCCCTGAAATGAAAGACTGGGAGTTCAGGATTTCTTTTTACAAAATTTTAGGACACCAACTTTAAATTACCGACGAGGAGAAGAAAAAGTTCCTTCTATTTCACGTCTCTTTCTTTTGTGAATCCTAGCCAATTTTTCTTCCACTTTCTCCAGTCGTTCCTCAACACTTCATATTCCTGATAGCAAATAGGGTTATAAATTTCTGCGTTAATTCCATTGTCTCTGTCAGACAATTTAACAATACCTCTCTGTCTCTCAATCGTGTCCAGTTTGACTAAGCGATGTTTAGTGTGACACCTGCCGATATTTCAAGTTAATACCTCCTGATGTCACAGTAAGTGGTAACAAGTCCCGTTATTTGACTTTCTTATGTTAAATCTGCGTAATATGCTATGTGCGTATGTCTACAATATAAATAGTGCTCTCTTAACCACCTATTAATTAACATTTTAGTTTATGTAACCATTTGGAGAGTCTCCCAAATTAAGTCTTGCTTTATTATTTAATGTAAAACAAAGATTCTACTCTTAATCTTAGATGAAGGAAACTTCTACGTATAATACACTTCCTCGTTGACACTAAGACTTCCGGCACAACATTTATCTGGTGGTCTGAGCATCACTGTACGCTTTACCTGTGTAACACTGTGGCATCACTGTCGCTGAGTACAACAAATATATTGTGGAGGCAAACGTCGCAAAGTTTAGAATCACGACTGGAGAAAGAAGATCAATCAGAGTTTGGAAGTTTCCTAATTTGTGTTCCGATTCACCTAATTACAAGTTCAAGTTTGGGCGCAACGTCGGAGTGTGTTGCTGGTGAAGTTATTTATGTTTCTTGTGTGTGTGTGTGTGTGTGTGTGTGTGTGTGTGTGTGTGTGTGTGTGTGTGTGTGTGTGTGTGTGTGTGTGTGCGTGTGTGTGTGTGTGTGTGTGTGTGGTGTGTGTGTGTGTTGTGCTGTGTGTGTGTGTGT
Organism: Cherax quadricarinatus; assembly: GCF_026875155.1. Classification (NCBI taxonomy): domain Eukaryota; kingdom Metazoa; phylum Arthropoda; class Malacostraca; order Decapoda; family Parastacidae; genus Cherax; species Cherax quadricarinatus. The sequence continues at coordinate 34,311,455 of NC_069425.1, forward strand.
GTGTGTGTGCGTGTGTGTGTTGTGTGTGTGTTGTGTGTGTGTGTGTGTGTGTGTGTGTGTGTGTGTGTGTGTGTGTGTGTGTGTGTGTGTGTGTGTGTGTGTGTGTGTGTGTGTGTGTGTGTGTGTGTGTGTGTGTGTGTGTGTGTGTGT
>NC_069425.1:34316604-34336604 GCF_026875155.1 Cherax quadricarinatus
AATGTCTGAGCTGCCCAGGGTGAACACAAGGTCCAATCTTGCTGGTTCATCCTCCCCTCTCACTCTGGTAGTGTCCTTAACATGTTGGTGCATGAGGTTTTCCAGCACCACGTCCAACATCCTGGCTCTCCATGTTTCGGGACCCCCATGTGGCTCCAGGTTTTCCCAGTCAATCTCCTTGTGGTTGAAATCCACCATAACCAGCAACTTTGCTCTGCTAGAGTGAGCTCTTCTTGCCACCTCAGCAAGTGTGTCCACCATTGCTCTGTTGCTCTCTTCATATTCCTCTCTTGGCCTCCTGCAGTTCTGTGGTGGATTATACATCACTGCAATGACCACTTTGTGTTCCCCAGACTGAAGTGTACCTGCTATGTAGTCTCTTTCTCCCGTCTCATCTATTCCTTCCATTTTCTCGAATTTCCATCTGCTTTTTATGAGCAGAGGAACCCCACCTCCCCCACTGCCCCTTCTATCTTTCCTCATGATCTGGTATCCTGGTGGGAAGACTGCATCTGTTATTGTTTCCTCGTGTGTGTGTGTGTGTGTGTGTGTGTGTGTGTGTGTGTGTGTGTGTGTGTGTGTGTGTGTGTGTGTGTGTGTGTTGTGTGTGTGTGTGGTGTGTGTGTGTGTGTGTGTGTGTGTGTGTGTGTAAGTTCTATAATTCGTCTAGATCAACTTAAGTAAATATTACGCACTTTGATGAGATAATAATTAAATAGAAAGATTGTTAGGTTTAAAATCATTGAATTATAAGAGCGTCATTAACGCTATAATTGCGCGAGGGTCATTAATGCTATAATTACACGAGGGTCATTAATGCTATAATTCACCCTAACATATACAACATTTTATTAACTTAAACAGAGAATACATTGCCTCCCAGTTCATATATTCCGAGAGATACTTACCTGTCAATGTATATAACCTGGAAGATATGCATTTTTATCTTGATGCAAATAGCCAGAGAGGTACGCATACAAACACACACATAGACACACACACACTTATTCACACACACCTCGTTAAATATACCCCGTGAGAGACAAATATACACCTCTCGGTATATATACACTAAGAACAATGCACATTTTTTTCGGTATATATACCCTGAGAGATACACAGACTTCTTGGTATATATTCCATGAGTGATAAACACACACAAACACACACTTTTCAGTATATATACCAAGAGAAACAATGTCGAGGCGTAGTTGGTAAGTTTACATCAAAAAATGTGTGCAGTGTTTTGTGTTAATGGATACACATTGTTTTATTCATATATTCAAAAGCAGTGAATCACATTGCTTTACATTTGAGGTTAGTTTTGTTAACTGCACTGTGATGATGTGATGTTATTTAGGAGATTTAACATCTCGGTTTATTGGGTAAACTGCAATTTCTGTAGGTAAATCATCAGTGATGGAGAATCGATTCACTGTGATTTAATCGCGTCTTGGTATCTGATCAGTCTCGCTATTGGTGAATACCACGAAATGTGTTGTGCGCAAATGTCGTGTGGCAGAGCTTTGGTAATAATTCTGGGAAACGTTTGTCAGTGGTCTCAATTATCTCACTGTCCACACTCCACTTAGCCGAGCATGGATGGATATGCCCGTAAGTAGAAGTTAGGGTACCAAACTGATTAAGTCTCGAACGATCAGCCTCTACGTAGAATGAAAGAGTTAGTTGATGCTATTACATATTTTGTAAAAATCTTCCCATTATCTCACATCTACGTTCCCTCAAAGAACCTTCTTTTAGATAACACTCAAAGCTTTGTCGTAAAACCAAGCATGATGCCCAAAGTTGCATAGATTTTTTAGTCACACAACATTTTCCTCCGACTGACAACAGGTGGTCCATCAATCGTCATTCATTTTATCATGCAGGAAAAGTCACACATCCATGGTACATCCAACGAAATCAGGAAATGGGCTACAGTTATCTGCGGGAGTTCACTACCAGAAGATGTATACCTAAGTAAAGGTAAATTCTGTAAGAGGAACTTTTGTCACACTGTCCTCAGTATTTATTTAAATGTGAAAGAAAATCAACTCAGAGACAATTTGCTAAGACTTGTCCAAGAAATATCAAAGTATTTTGAGCACATTGATAATCTGTATTTCCAGAAAATCTAGAAATACTTTTCTGGCTCAACTTATAATATACAAATCACACTCACTCTGACTTGCCTAAATAAAGTCATAAATTGCCACATATTGTTATGTACGTAACTCTTTACCTTACAAAAGTTACACTGCAATGTTTTTGTGAAGGAATTCATGACTATATATACAGCTCACTACTACTGTAAACAGTGTATAAATCTGTAAATAATTCGTTACCTTAATTAACCAATAATTGAGTCGGTAATATTTCGATTACCTCTCACAGGATGAGCATAACGTACATAATAAAGCTATCAAGGAAAACCAAAATATATCTATAGACATTTACTGTTCCAGTGATAAATCTAGAACCAGGTAAAATAATTCACTTTAGTGTGAATATTTGTGAAGTGACATCAAAGATGTAATATAATTTTATTTGTAACATTTTGTACGAGTCTTCATACTTTCAATTTTGATCATATCTGCATATAGTTGAAGGACTTTAGTCATATTTTTATGAGCTGAATTAATTTTTGTGTATGGATTTGTATATTTTGTATGGGTTTTTATGATTTCCTTGTATGAAATTTCTTTAGAAGTCCTTTCACCTCGTCCTTTGTCAATTTAATTTCCTCTCGTCTTTGTTACTCGCCCCTTCCACCTTTTCTTGGTGTCTTTCCTGTTTCCTTGCAGAAGACGTATTTGTATGTATAATAACCTAGCTGTAATTACCCATCTATAATTACAGGAATATAGTTGATGCTCGTATTATCTCAATTTTTAAAAATATAAGCTCTTACAATTCAAAATGGTTTCTTTACCCTATATCTTCGTTGACCTCGTTCCGGTTATCTGTCATTTTATGTGATAGGAAGTTTTTTCCAATATGTCTTCTACACTTATTCTTTCGTATTACAAGTTTATAGCCTATTGTTATTCCAGATAATGACAACACAAAGCTCTCATTGCTTACATCTTCATTTTCCTATTTCAACTTGCATACAGTTCTCGTATCCCCTCTTGTCCTCCAGTCTTCTGGAGAGGGAATTTCTAGTTCCTGTAGTCCTTTATTACCCAACTTTTTCGTTTCTTTACTTCATTTTATTACACTTATTTTAACTTTTTATTATTCTTCATAAAACTGCTGATATAACTGCACATTACAGTGCTGTTGCATTATGTTATAAATATTTTCTTAAGTATTTTCATATCGTCTTTTACCCCCACTTTCCACTATTATTCTCCTCCCCATCGCCCATTAAGAAATAGAGGACTGATATGTAAATCTCAGAGGCCCTCCCCCCATTCTTCTTTACAAGTCTTCAAGAGCCGCCCATGGGGACAAAAATGAACCATTTAGCTACACGGAGCCACAACTATGTAAGAATAGCCCGGGAATGCATTAACAAAATTTTAACCTTTGTTGTGAAGAAATGTTTCTAAGAGGATCCGTTCTTCTTGCAGACGTCCGCCTCTTACGGCGGTGAGTCGAGGCATTAATTCTTCTGGCTTGGTGGGTAGTGACCTTACTGGCTTGGTGGGATAATGACCTTACTGGCTTGGTGGGTAGTGACCTTACTGTCTTGGTGGATAGTGACCTTACTGGCTTGGTGGGTAGTGACCTTCCTAGCTTGGTAGGTAGTGATCTTCCTGGTTTGGTGGGAAGTGACCTTTCTGGCTTTATGGATGGTGACCTTCCTGACTTGGTAGGTAGTGACCTTCCCGGTTTGGTGGGTAGTGACCCTACTGGGTAGTGACCTTCCTGGCTTGCTGTGTAGGGACCTTCCTGACTTGTTGGGTAGTGACCTTCCTGGCTTGCTGAGTAGTGACCTTCCTGGTTTGCTGGGTAGTGACCTTCCTAGCTTCTTGGGTAGTGACCTTCCTGACTTGTTTAGTAGTGACATTCCTGGCTTGCTGGATAGTGACCTTCCTGGCTTGCTGGATAGTGACCTTCCTGGCTTGCTGGATAGTAATTCTTTCTGAATTGCTGAATAGTGGCCTCGCTTGCCGGGTGGTGATCTTCCTGTTTCCTGGGTGGTGGCCTTCCTGATTTGCTGGGTAGAGACCCTCCTGGTTTTCTGAGGAGCAATCTTCTTGGTTTGCTGGGTAGTGACCTCTCTGACTTGCTGAGTAGTGGCCTTCCGGGCTTCTTGGGTAGTGATCTTTCTGGTTTGCTGGGTAGTGACCTCTCTGACTTGCTGAGCAGTGACCTTCCGGGCTTGTTGGGTAGTAACCTTCCTGTTTTACTGGGTAGTGACCTTCCTGTTTTACTGGGTAGTGACCTTCCTGTTTTACTGGGTAGTGACCTTCCTGTTTTACTAGGTACTGACCTTTTTTCTTTATGGGTAGTAATCTTCCTGGTTTACTGGGTAGTAACCTTTCTGTCTTCCTGGGTAGTGACCTTGCTGGTTTTCTGGGCAGTGACCTTCCTGGCTTTTTGAGTAGTGACTTTCCTGGCTTGCTGGGCAGTGACCTACCTGGCTTACTGGGTGGTTATCTTCTTGACTTGCTGGTTAGTGACCTTCCTGACTTACTAGGTCAAGTCATGAGGTACAAACATCAACACTGAACGAAACTTTCTCGTACACAGGCTTCCAGTGCAAGCCATTTCTGTTTTCTGTAGTTACTGGCACCATGCACCCCGTCAACTAACTACACGAATACCACCTGGTGGTTCACACTTACACTCACTCACTCGTTTGACCATAAACAGAAATATTAATCTCAGTCTTAAAATAATGAATCCTGTGATACTCCAATACTGAAACTATGTACTGTGCCAAAACAAAAGCATTCACATTGCTAAACTCACAAACTAGTATTTAGTCACTTAGCCATAATACCAACTTACCTCATAATTTGTAATATTTTACAATTAAGAATAAAACTAAGTATGCCCGAAATGCCTAGCCATGCTAAACGTTCTAGTGGTACACTCTGTAATCACAATTTTACTACATGTAAACCACACAATAACCAAATTTCTGTAAACTCAGCATTGTAATCCTTATAGAGAATAAACTTTGAATTTGAATTTGAATTTGAATTTGAATCTGCCAGTCTGACCATGAGGGTATTGACAACAACTGTCCCCGTAACCGTTGCTTTAAAGTCTCTCATTTTCTGCAATTATGTCCACTCAGAAGCCTGGTATCACTCCGAATGGAAGATAAAATTTCTCGTTAAAACACTCGTATGGAGAGTGCAGGGCCTGGGAAGAGGTAAGTCCAATTTCTTGGATCAAGAGCCCTTCACCAGCATTAAATCACCTCTCTTCCGTTGAAAGGATCAAATTTCGTAGTATCGTGAAGTAGCACTGAAAAAAGTATGTAGAGGAAAAGAGATAGGTAGATAGAGAGATAGAGATAGAGACAGAGAAAGAGAGAGAGAGAGAGGAAGGAGGGAGGGGAGGGAAGAGAGAGAGAGAGAGGAAGGAGGGAGGGGGAGGGAGAGAGAGAGAGAGAGAGGAAGGAGGGAGGGGGAGGGTGAAAGAGCACTTGTATCACGATGCTCGAAAACGTTGCATTCATTACTTATAATTACTAAAAAAAATCAAAGTTTTAATGTTGAATGCAAGGCCCAATTACTATGATTTAATATTATCCTTTATTTTTAGCATCACACACCGGTGCAGTTTTTGTGTACCACTTTACACTCTGCTGCATCCATCACTAGATAATTGAATTGACGCTGTAAAGCTTTTTCCACCGTTGATAAAACTATGGGTGCACAAACACACAAGTTTATGTGTTTAGGTTGATGCACAACCCTGAAGGGAACTACCCCCGCCTCATCATATGGCAACGGAATCTTCTTAAATATTTTGTACTCTGGCAGGCATAGTGAGCAGTTTCTGTCTCATGCATTTAGGTTAGATAAATACAGAAGTGGGACTGAGTGACTCTTGCACTATTCTTTGGGTAGCATTGAAAATGGGTTAGGCAAATCTTTGCTTAGTGATTTTGGGTTTGACAATGACCTGCCTAGCATAGGCCAATTGGCCTGTGGCAGTGTTCTTCATTTCTTATATTTTTACATAAGATGGCAAGCAAAACTTAAAAGCTTCGTCTTACATTCAGTAAAACCCTTACTAGCCTGTGTGCTTCATGTCTAAAATGTTATACTTGCAATTAACTTGGGAAAGCTCGTTATACTCGCTTAGAGAACGTGTCACAAACGTGACTAATGTGCCGAGATTGATTAGAGAGGATTGCGAGATGTTTTGTGGAGGAGAGACAGGGTATGGAGGATGAGGAATGTACATTAAACAGGTTGTTAACCAGCAAGTCATGAGAAGTTGTGAGTCAATAGGACATGAAAGGTTGTGATCCATCAAGTTTTGAAAGGTTTTGAGACAGTAGGTCATGAAAGGTTGTAAGACAGCAGGTCATTAGAGGTTGTGAGTCAGCAAGTCATGAAAGGTTGTGAGCCAATAGGTTATGTGTCATATTCACAGGTCACACGTGAATATTCACCCCTCATGTGGTTTGATCAACACCACACTTTGAGATGAACCGCCACTACCATACTCTTTGGGACGGAACATCATCACCACTACACTATAGGATGGAGCTTAATCATCACCACTACACACTCCAGGATGGTACAATTACATCCTTTCCAATTTCCCCCCTCACCAATTGTATCCTCTGAGAGCTTCCATCACAGTTTTTCCTGGCTGAGTGTTCCCCCCCCCCTTACTCCAACTTTCTAACACTAAGATCATTTTTGTGTTGTTCGCCTTCACTTCCCCACAACTCCCCTTACCTGACATCACTCCCTCATCTCTCCCTCGCCACCCATTACTTCCCCTACATCGGCTCCGGCAATACTCCATTATTTCCAAAAAAAAAAATCACTTTTACCTTCCTGCAGTTAGTGGTTATTATTGCTCCCTTCGTTTTCGCTTCATTTTCAGCATATTTTATTTATATATTTTGGCAGTAGAAGAACTTGTTTTCAACCACTTTTCTAATATACATGTACATGTATGTATTATGCATATATATATATATATATATATATATATATATATATATATTATATATTATATATATATATATATATTACACACACATATATATATATATGTATATATATATATATATATATATATATATATATTATATATATATTATATATATAAAATATATATATATATATATATGTCGTGCCGAATAGGCAGAACTTGCGATCTTGGCTTAAATAGCAATGCTCATCTTGCCATATAAGACAAGTGAAAATTTGTGTATGCAATAATTTCGCCAAAATCATTCTGAACCTAACGAAAAAAATATATTTCACTGTGTTTGTTTAGTATTAAATTATTGTAAACAAATCTAAAATATATTTAATTGGGTTAGGCTAAAAAAAATATATGCAGTAAGATCACAGTAAGATAAATATATGCAGTAAGATCACAGTAAACAGGTGATTTTAAAATATGCAAAACAACCACTGTGAAAGAGTAGTGAAATTCCAAGCGCTTTCGTGACTACTCACATTGTCAAGGAACTATGAAAGTAATACACCAAAGGAAGGCAATTAAAGCGCTTAGACCACACCTCACAGTCAACTCCCACAATATATATATATATATATATATAATATATATATATATATATATATATATATATATATATAATATATATATATATATAGATAGATAGATAGATAGATAGATATATAGATAGATAGATATGTCGTTTGTCTTAAGTAGCAACGTACTTCTTGCCGAACAAGGCAAGCGATAATTTGAATATCCAGTAATTTCGCAAAATCATTCTGAATCTAACGAAAAAAATATGTTCTACTGTGTGTGTGTATTATTTTTAAATTATTGTAAACTTATATATAATATAAATATTTATTTGAATTAGGCTAAATTAAATTGTGCTTTTTTATAATAAGGTTAGGTAAGTTTCCTTAGGTTCTTTTGGTACAAAATCATTAATTTATATATTAACATAAATGAAAAAAATATATCTTTAAATGTATACGAGAAAATTTTAGAAAGGACTTAATTTTAAATGAGTTCTTGCTAATTGACCAGCTTTACCTATTCCGCACGACATATATATATTTATATATATATATTATTAACAAAGACACAGACCCAGTATCATTGCGCAATATTGTACAGTCTCTTCAACTGGAAGGAACAATGAGATCTGGCCTGGCAATCAAGATTGAATTGGAAGTTAACGTCTCGTCAAAGGTTAAATGGCGACAACTGCTGCGTATAATACACACACATCAATATCCATAGTTTAAGTACATTTACAGAATATTTACAAAGTGTGAGTAAATGAAATGCGGGTAAAGTATTCCGTAGAGTTATTAATTTATATTGAGAAACTAATAAGTAAATAATATATTAATGAAAAATGAGTAATGATACCCGTAGAGTTTTTTTAAAGTCTTTTTTGTCAGATGTGGATACTTGTGTTCATGTTTACTATTTTCATGGGGACATAAATCTTGTTATACGAGGGTTTCCCAGAGTGGTCAATATCGACCCCCAAGGGTCGATGGGACTATCGCAGGGGTCGATAAATAGCTGGTCGATAAATGAAGCTGGTTTTAGCCACGCAAATGCAATTCTAACTAGACTGAGGAACAGACTGAACCTGGACGAGCGTGGTGACTTACCACTAAAACTCACCGACCATCAGATGCAGCCTCCACATTAATGATGTCAACAGTTTCAGAATTTAAATATTACCTGTTTTTATGATGTCATTATTATTATTATTATATTATTATAATTTTATTATTATTATTATTATTATTATTATTATTATTATTATATTATTATTATTATTATTATTATTATTATTATTATTATTATTATTATTATCCAATTATTATTTATTATTATTATTATTATTATTATTATTATTTATTATTATTATTATTATTATTATTATTATTATTATTATTATTATTATTATTATTATTATTATTGTTATTCGTATAATTAAATGTTTGGGGGTCGATGAAGAATCTGAAACTTTATAAAGGGGCCGATGATCTGAAGAGTGTGAGACCTCTGAGGTATACCATTAACTGGGAAGCGTTAAACCCGTGGGTGTCATACACGACCCTTCATGGGTCGTGTATAACACACACGGAATTACACACGACGAATTATACACGACCCTAAAGGGGTCGTGTATAAATCGGATAATTCAGCTCAATGTGTAACAACTACTGGTGTCTTACTCTCCTATAAATAATTATATGCTAGGAATTTCAAAGTTTTAATGTATCTTATTTTGACATGAGTTTCAGCTTGTAAATTATCAAGAATCAACCTTGATAATGATCGATGTCGTCAATCATTGACCAGGTGAATGAAGTTGCGTGGTTGTCCATCCCGTCTGAGTTGAATAAGTTGTTGCATGCAACAGTCAGTGCCACACTGACTGTTGCAAAACAAAAGAAACTGTTAGAACACTCTATGGCAGCAATGCTGCAACGATCACTGGCAATGTTGTTAATACGCTCGATAGCAACACTGTTGCATCAGTCACTGGCGAAAGTGTTAAAACACTCGGTGGCAACACAGTAGCGTCATTCAGTGGCAACACAGTAGCGTCATTCAGTGGCAACACAGTAGCGTCATTCAGTGGCAACACAGTAGCGTCATTCAGTGGCAACACAGTAGCGTCATTCAGTTGCAACACAGTAGCGTCATTCAGAGGCAACACAGTAGCGTCATTCAGTGGCAACACAGTAGCGTCATTCAGAGGCAACACAGTAGCGTCATTCAGTGGCAACACAGTAGCGTCATTCAGTGGCAACACAGCAGCGTCATTCAGTGGCAACACAGTAGCGTCATTGGCAACATTGGAAATATTCAAATGCAAGAAAACCCTATAAAATAGATAAGAGCTAAATCATCTTGGCGCTCAGTAGTAACAACAACTGCAGCAGCAACAGCCGGAGCAGCAGCAACAACAACAACAACAGCAGCAGCAGAGACTACTGCTTTTCACTCTAAAGTGGGATTTAATCTTGAATGAACCCGCTTGAACCAGCCAGATATTTATCCAAAGCTTCGTGACGATTTATTTTTTATGACAATGAATACTGAAATGTTCCATAATTTTTCCTTAACGGAAGTAAACCATTATTTCATTGTTAACTTTATCTCGTGATGATCCTCAGACCTGCCTAATGCCGGTCTAGGAATCTTGATTCAAGGAGTCAGAGTTATTCTTGTCTTCCTTTGCTCGTATTTTAATATCTTTTATTTCCCTGGCACCGTCTGACTTCTAAGGGTTTAGAGCTTTTTTATTATTATAATATTAATATAATGAGAGGTCTTTAATAATACCGAAAGATAAAAATTAAACATAACAGCACGGTACATGTAATTAAAATATTAGTTGATAATATAAGCACAATACACACAAACAATACACACACACACACACACACACACACACACACACACACACACACACACACACACCACACACACACACACACACACACACACACACACACACACACACACACACACACACACACACACACACACACACACACACACACACACACACACACACACACACCACAACACACACATATATATATATATACATATATATATATATATATATATATATATATATATATATATATATATATATATAATATATTATATATATATATATATATATATATATAAGATGTGGGCCACCTCTGGTGTAAATTGTGAGACCCACAGCCTCGGAGAAGTGGATAAAAAGGCTTCAAGAAAGAATATTTGGATTTCTTCCAGAAACCGTTTGAATATTCCACTTCCCCTACCTCCTCATCTTTTCATATATTTTTTTTACCAATAGGAATATTTTATTACATAATATGGTACAGAAGATTTAAGAGATACATTGTTGATATAAAGGTGGCATATAAGGTACATGTTGTTACGTGTGTATCACCTATTATAAGGAGAAAATCTCATCCAGCTCCTCAGAGCTGGGGCGTGTGCCCAAAATACAGCAGGCATTACCCTTTTCAACAGCCGCACTGAGCCGCTGGAACAGAAAACTAGCTGCCCTGGGATCCCTAGGGTACCCTGATGAGTCTTTTTCCCAGCTCCTTAAGGAATTTAGATGCACTCTTTCCCCATGAGCCAAGGGTCTCTGAGCCTATTGGAACAAACATATAATGATGTGCAAGTTATATGTATATAGTATATATATATATACATATATATATATATATATTATATATATATATATATATATATATATATATATAATATACATATATATTTTTTTTTAAATTAAAAAAATATAGGGAAGTGCCACCTCTATAGCTGGAATGGGGACCCTCATCCTCAGAGAAGACAATAAACGTACCTCAGAGAAAACTCAAGGTTCTCCCCTGAGCTGTTTGAATATTTTCTTCTCCTACCACCCCCTATATATTTTTTATTCTATGTGAACATTTATTAATAAACAAAATACATTTGACAGAAAAAACATAAACATGAATACAATGGCACAATGTATCAAAGATGATGAATTTCCTCCAGCTCCTCCGAGGCTGGACGTGAGCCAAGTATGCAGCAAGCATTTCCCCTCTGGATGGCGACGCTGAGGCGCTGGAACATGAAAGTGGCTGCCCTTGGGTCCCTGGTGGTGTCGATGAGTCTGGAACCCAATTCTTTAAGGAAACGTGTGGCATTTTTTCCCCATGATCCCAAGGTCTCTGATCCCACTGGGACAAATTGATACTGTTGGCTAATGTCCCTTTACTTGCTGATCTTGTACTCCTCCCTGTGGTCAGCAGCTCCTCCCTGTCGCCCCACACTGTGATGGATATAGGTGTCAGCCAGTGTGGACACACAGGTATAGTCCCATGCTAAGAGCTTGCCATTCTTCCAAGGATAGATGGTGATCCCGTCGGGGCGGTTTGCTGGGTTGTGGGTATTGTTTGCTGCAAGTGATCGTGGCTCCCTCTCGGCAGGGCATCCAGCTGTAGCAAGGGTTCTCTTAATGATGTCGTTGACCTCATTGTGTCTTGCATGCCAGCCCTTGGTTTTGGAACAGTTAAGACCATGTAGACCGTATTGGTCTGCTTGCACTTCGCCGCAAATACACATATATTCTGTGTGAACTGGGGCAGCAAGGCGCAGAGCCACTGCAATACGGAGGGTCTTAGGGTCGAGTCGCGTTCCCATTGCCGATATGGGAACTGTTTGGAGGAAGTCCCCGGAGTGAGGTGCACTCACAGCTGGAGACGGGCAATCTCCCTATCTGATGTTGCAGCCCTGAGCATGTTGGCAAGCACCTTTTCAGCAATTGGGCTATCCCAGCTTGACTGTTTGTGAGCCAGTGCTGCACTAGGGTTTGGTGCTGGAGCAGCAAGAGTCTCCCATTCGGTGATGGCACTGACATAGCTAGGGTCTTCTATTCCTGCTGAGTCACTGAGGGTGTCAGGAAGAATTTGTCTTATCAACTCGTTTGATGCAATGGAAGAGGATAGGAAAGCTGGTAGAGCAATCTGGGAGGATTTTGCGTACTCCTAGCCCTCCAAGCCTGACCGGAAGTGAGGCTTGCAACCACTGTCCATCGTCAAGGGAAAGATTCAATACACTCTCTAGCATGGCCTTCAGGAGAGAGTCATATTCCTTGAGTTTTGGACTGCTGAAGGCTGGGAGCATCTCAGAAAATAGGTAAGTTTTGGGGTTGACAGGCACCTGGTGAGTAGGTTGAAGGCATCGTGTGTGTCAATGTCTTTCATCCTGCTTTCCATCGTCCGGAGGTCTGAGACTTTTTTTCCTAGGATCAGATCGATGGCATTGGACCCAAGAGGAGCACCGAGGAGAGTGCTATTGGCTGGATCAATGGCTCGTGCTCCTGGTAAAACGGCACTAATATTCTGGATCATCTGTTGATTGGTAGAAACTATTTCACATTTGGTGGGGTTTAAAGGCCCAGGCTTTCTCCCATGTCTTTAATTTTACTGATGTCCTCCAGGAGAGATTCTGTTGTGCCAGCTAGGGTACCGTCGTCCAGGAACCAGATATTGAGCTCGCTGGAGAGTGCCTCCGTGACTTCCTTGATGACCAAACAAAATAGAAAGGGGGAGAGAGGGTCCCCCTGTTGCACGCCCTCACACGAGTCAATTTCATATATATATATATATATATATATATATATATATATATATATATATATATATATATATATATATATATATACATAATATATATCCTAGGTAATAGGCTGGTAGACAGCAACCACCCAGGGAAGCACTACCGTTCTGCCAAGTGAGTGTAAAACGGAAGCCTGTAATTGTTTTACATAATGGTAGGATTGCTGGTGTCTTTTTTCTGTCTTATAAACACACAAGATTTCAGGTACGTCTTGGTACTTCTACTTACACTTAGGTCACACTACAAAAGCATGTACACGCATATGTATGCACCCTCGTCTGAGTTTTCTTCTGTTTTCATAATAGTTCTTGTTCTTCTTTACTTCCTTTTATCACCATGGGGAAGTAGAAAAAATTCTTCCTCCTAAAGCACTTGATTGCAAATATGAAAAAAAAAATACCTCAGTGAAAATTAGAAATAAAATCTGAGCGCATTCACGTGCTTACACATATGTGTGTAAAGATATATCCTGTTTCATCCTGTCTCTCTCTCTCTCTCTCTCTCTCTCTCTCTCTCTCTCTCTCTCTCTCTCTCTCTCTCTCTCTCTCTCTCTTCTCTCTCTCTCTCTCTCTCTCTCTCTCTCTCTCTCGCTCACTCTCTCCCCTCTCTCTCTCTCTCTCTCTCTCTCTCTCTCTCTCTCTCTCTCTCCTCTCTCTCTCTCCCCTCTCTCTCTCTCTCTCTCTCTCTCTCTGTCTTACTGCCTGCACTTCTAGTATTGCTTGAAATTCTTACACTGAAAAATTATTAGTTCACATTTCAAATTTACATTTTCTCTATTGAACTTTTTTGTTATTTCGTCCTACCTATCGTGATTATTGTTCCAGTTAACGTAATTTAAGTAATATATTTCCTTCTTGTTTTTCCAGGAAAATGAAATAAAATTTCGATCAAACATCGTCTGATAATTTGTAAACAATGAGTGTCACTACTCTTCAGGCGTATATACGGAAAGTAGACGCAGAAATTCTTTGTATAACCGTAGATGACACCGAGTATACATGGCATTTTTTACTTTAAAAAAATGTAAGCATTATCTCCCACAGTTTACCTTAAAATATTGGTCTGTCTTATGCAAACTGGTGTTTGTGTGGGAGGTGGAGGCGATGTACTCAGGCGAGCACCGCCTTAGCATATGAAGTGTGTCATCCCGGCTTATTTTGATGCCGGAAGGCTGCATCTCAGGGACCAGGGCACGAGAGGGGCGGGAAGCGAGGGTACTAAAGTTGCTGGAGGAGGAGGTGGGGGGTAATGACGGAGCGATGGTGCAGGGGGGAAAATGGGTATTGCTGGAATGGTGGGGGGTTTATGTGGACAATAGTGGAGGAGGGGATGAGGTGTCAGGGCTGGAGTTTAGGTAATCGTTGGAGGAGAAGGAAGAAAGAAGAGGAAGGATTATCAGGATGAGGTGTCATGGCTGGAGTTTAGGTAATCGTTGGAGGAGGAGGAGGAGGAGGAAGGAAGAGGAAGGAGTGTCAGGAGTGGAGATGAGTGACGGGGATGTATAGTGGTGTTATAGTAGGGAGATGGGTAGGATATTGGGGTATAGAAGGAAGTTGACTGGAGAGGGTAAGAGGCAATGACGCTTACCTATGCAAAACTTATTCTGAGTTAATCTCCCTTTAGTAGATGATGCTTAGTCCAAGTGAAGCAGAGTTTCTTTGAGTCTCAGACTGTCGCGAGGTTAGAACAGATATGTTTTCTTAGGTATACAATAGATCTCCATTTCTGTTAATTAATAAATGTTATGTCTGTTAAATTTATCTCCCTCCCCTTCTGTTCCTTTATCTCTCTCTCTCTCTCTCTCTCTCTCTCTCTCTCTCTCTCTCTCTCTCTCTCTCTCTCTCTCTCTCTCTCTCTCTCTCTCTCGCTTTCTTTCTTATATATAAATTTTTTATTGCTACGCTCTATGATCCTCATACATATTCGATTTCTCCTGTGTATGGGATAAGTTATGTTGAGAGATGGTAATGCCATAGTAACAGAAATTCCATCTGTGCTGTAGCGAAACTTTCGAAGTTCCCGTTGCTGACGAATCTTTAATGGAATGCTTGACGTATCCTCATTGCCCTACTAAAGTCTCGCAGCTCAGGCGGTAGATTTTACCACTTTGTATGTATGTAAACCATCCTGTGGGATGGAATATGACACAGTAACATACCTAGCACTTGTTTACACTATGCAACTGATCTAATGAGTAGGGTAGCAGCATTTTGTTTTAGAGTGCAATTTTGCAATTTTGCTAAAAACACAAAACGATATTAGGGGCAGAGAGCGATCGGAGTAACAGGTGGGGGGAGGAAGAGTAGCAGATGGGGGAAATCGTTGGGAGGTTCTTTTAGATAATAAAGGGGGTATATGGTAGAGGCATAAGTAGTAAATAAAAGTGGAAGAAGAGTTTGGGTTACAGCTGAAATGGTGGGGTGAGGTGAGTTAACATTAGAGAGAGAAATGGTAGGGCGAGAGCGAGCTGTAGATGGAGACAAAGGTACTGCGAGGCTAGAGTGAGTTGTAAATGCAGAGAAGAAAAGCTATGGGTACAGTAAGGAGTCGTGTGGCAAGAGACAGTGTGAGGTGAACGTAAAAAAGAGAGGAGTTAAGAAGAGAGTGCTCTCGGGTAAGGCAGAAAGACCACACAACACTCCTGCGTAATTGTTTAAAGAAATGGTGTAACGAAACCGGTTTTTCCTTCCTTGCTTAAAGCGTAAGTCTGAACTGGTTGAAAGACGTGGTTTTACTACATTTATTCCAGGCATCTTCTCTCTCCTTTTCTTCCACATCTCATCGTTTGTTTCACACTTCCACTTGCTTGTTTTGCTTACTTCTGACCCCCTGTCCCACAATGACACATCTCGTGGAAGATGTACCTCTTTTTCCTAAAACTGACATAGTTTCAGAGAGAGAGAGAAAGAGAGAGAGAGAGAGAGAGAGAGAGAGAGAGAGAGAGAGAGAGAGAGAGAGAGAGAGAGAGAGAGAGAGAGAGAGAGAGAGAGAGAGAGAGAGAGAGAGAGAGAGAGAGAGAGAGAGAGAGAGAGAGAGAGAGAGAGAGAGAGAGAGAAAGAGAGAGCATTAATCACACATACGCCTCAGGAGAACATTACAATAATTGCCTACACCAGTAAAGATACCAAGCTACATTACTGGCAGACGTTAATGGCCATCATAATTTACAAACAATAACGCTGTAAATAGCATCGTGGTTCAAGAAGTGCCTGAACCAGGTAGTGAAGACACGGAAATACTCCTGGGAGGAAGTCGACCAGTTGTGGTGCACACTCGTAACTGAAGACACTGGTTCTGCTGTAGTCAGCTGTTCCAGTACAGACAACTGAAGCACTAGCTCAGCTGTATCCAATTATTATAGCACAGAAAATTGAGGCATTGGCTCTGCTGTAGCCGGCTGTTCCATCACAAACATTTGAGACACTGGCTCAGCTGTATCTAGCTGTTACAGCAGAGACAATTGAGGAACTGGCTTTGCTTTAGCCAGCTGTTCCAGCACAGACAAGTAAGGTTCTGGCACTGCTGTGGATAGCTGTTCCAGCTGTTTCATAATAACAGCCGGGGAAGACATTCATTCCTCTATGACTAACTGTTCCATCATATGTAAATCATATGCTCCTGGCTTAGTATTTGCCTTCTGCAGCCAGACACGATATAGTGACTAGCTGCACTCTGTAGTGATGCTGACGACACCTTCAAGATACACACCTGCAGCCCTGAAGACGACTCGTCCGATGGTGAAAGACTCTGGATCCTACGAATTGGAGCCACGCTCTTTTTCCTCGGATTCAGTATGATTGCCTCCCAATTCCCAGGCGTTTCATGGCGCCAAAGGGTTCAGCGCTTTCACGTGATGATGATGATGATGATGATGATGATGATGATGATGATGATGATGATGATATAATGATATGAATGATGATGAATGAGATGATGAATGATATATGATGATAATAATAATAATAATAATAATAATAATAATAATAATAATAATAATAATGATAACAACAACAACAACAATTCACGCATTTCAATTTTAATTAGTGTATCCACGTTACTTCTCATGATAAAATTTATGAAAGGATTCAGGGGAACCGGTTAGCAGGACTTGACTCCAGCAGGTGAGAGCATAGTGCTCGCACACTGCAGGAGGGGTGACGATTTTGCAGTTCGGAGAGTAATTGAAATTGTGACGTCTGCGCATTTCTCGCAAGACAGCGACTGACTGAATATCAGTTTAGATTAGGTGGGTTTGTCAAGACACAGAACAAATGTTTCCTGACGCTGGTCTTAGTCATATGATGATTCACAGCTGGAGGTTTTGGTTATCTGACCGAGACCTCCCGCTGGCTTACCGGTCCACCACTTAAATATTGGTAAATGTTTCCTTTTTATAGGGTCGCCTATTATACATGCTGCATAACTACTTAATACATACTCTATAACAAGCTATATAATACATATATACTATTATATATGATGCGTGACAATTTAATACATAGTGTATAACAGGCTAAATAATGCATATAAATAGTGAATAACAAGCTAAATAATGTATATAATAATGTGTATAACATAGTGTATAACAAGCTGAATAATACATGTATGCTATTATACATGCTGCATAACATCTAAATACATAGTGTATAACAAGCTAAATAATACAAGCTGGCTTTTATACATGCCGCTTAACAATTTAATACATACTGTATAACAGGCTAAATAATACTTGTACGCTGTATAGCAAATATCACAATGACAACTGGATGTGTTACTGATTCGTCAACGATACGCGAGTAGCGTGAGGCAGCAGTTTGAAGAGACAAACGTAGTCCACCTGAGTGACTCGAGAATATCTGACTCATTTTTATTGTCGGGGGAGTGAAGAGGGTGCTCTCAGGTGCTCTCAGGTGCTCTCAGGTGCTTTCAGGTGCTCTCAGGACACGAGTGCTGAATCGTGCCTCCTCTCAGAAAAATATCTAGATTGTTGTCTTCTACTTCTAACTCTTGAGATATTTTGCTGTGATATTCTATTTTGTTTCTAGGAACTTTTTTCTTTTTCTTTTCGTCAGATTACGTAGTTGAAACTCAACAAAAGTTTTCTGTGCCTGTCTTAAATTGTGTTTTTCTTTTTTTGTCTCATGAAGAGATGTTAACAATAGTGTGTTTTTATATTTCATATGGATTTTTTTGTTTATTATTCTAATGTCTAGGATAGGCAAGATTCGTCAGGAAATAATTCAGGTGTTTCCTGACGCAGGTCTTCGTCATATGACGACTAGCTACTGGAACTTTGGTCATCAGACCGAGGCCTTCCGCTGGCTTGCATTAATTTGTCTGATGTTACGATAACTTCCTGTTTACCTTACGAGTGTTCTTGAAATTATTCCTACATTATATTATTATTATTATTATTATTATTATTATTATTATTATTATTATTATTATTATTATTTTCATTATTCATGCTATTTTCATTGGACGTCTTGAACTTAGAGGGGTTATATAGTTCTTGGGAAATGAGAGTTAATAAGATTTCCTCCACTGAAGGGTCGGCTAGCATTAATTCCTTGTATCAAGAGCTTGTCACTGGTATTAGGGAACCCATCCTAAGACCGGTTCCACTCACTTCAGCTTGATTATTTCTCGAGGCATTACTTAATGAGAGAGAGAGAGAGAGGGGGGGGGAGATTTTCATTTACCGCCGTCACAGATCTCATCAGACTCGCACGTATTAGAGGACTAGTAAGGAAATGCAATGACTTTAACCTCAGTAAAACCGGAGCTAGGCTCAGCGTGTTAGTAGTGAGGTGAGGGAGGAGGAGGAGGAGGAGGGCCTCACATCTGCCACATGTGACAGAGATATTTCCCCTAGGGTCTCAAGACCACTGTGAGACGGTTAGGTCTGAGGGAATAATCTTCTCTCACACTCTGTCATAACTCTCTTTTTTTCTCTTCCCCGTCCCCCAACGCCAGGTGGAAATAACATCGTAGGAAATGAGAAAATGTCATTCAGTCTCTCTCTCTCTTTCTCTCTCTATCTCTCTCTATCCCTCTCTCTTTCTCTCTCGTGAATCAGGGCAGAATGATTTTCATCATGAAGAAAGGCAGACGAGGACGATCCCTTCATCCTGCCTCTCGTTAATTCCAATTTCATTAAATTAAAAAGAATCATGAGTATTTTTCTAGTATACCTTAGAGGTGGACTTTGAAATGAGCTGGTGTACGATAATAGCTCTTAGTTTGTAAATGAACTGAGGTAGGATAACAACTCTTAGTTTGCAAATGAATTGAGGCAAGATAATAGCTCTTACTTTGTAAATGAACTGACGTAGGATAACAACTCTTAGTTTGTAAATGAATTGAGGCAAGATAATAGCTCTTACTTTGTAAATGAACTGACGTAGGATAACAACTCTTAGTTTGTAAATGAATTGAGATGGGATAACAGCTCTTAGTTTGTAAATAAATTATAGTAGGAAAACAGCTCGTAGTTTGTAAATGAGCTGAGGTAGAATAAGAGCTCTTAAGCACGTTAAGTCAAGGGTGTTAAAAAAAAGGTTGCTTAATTGTCTTAAAATTTTCACTTGAGTTTTCATTTACAAAAGTATTTAATTTACTTGAGTATAAATAATTGAGAGTTGGTGAGTGGTCGTTCAGCTTGATTTCCGATTATGGAAGCTGAACATGACAAAGGTCAGATCAACTATGGG
>NC_069425.1:34339104-34349104 GCF_026875155.1 Cherax quadricarinatus
AAGAAATTCTGTCAGCAAAACAATTGCAATAAAGGTATATGACTTAGAGTTTAATAAAGCAATTGAAAGTATTAAGTGCAGTCACTCAGGGGCACCTGAGTGGCCCTCATGTTCTTGTGGCACCAGATACAAATAATGTTACTCGTGTTGAATAATGGAAGGTAATTACTGTACTTCTAAACCTGCCAATTGACAGTAATTTACGACAATGCTTACGGCCGGCTCATTATAATTTTATGTCCGTAGACAACTTCTTTTGGCAGTGTTGCATGCCTCTCTCCAACGTAAAAATAATAATAAAAGAAACTTCATGTTGCGTGATAACGGTGTTTTCTGAAGAATTTTGACTATCATGCGGTTAATAGAAATTTTAAATTATTTTTATTTCTTGAGTGTATCAACGTAAACACCTGTTTTACATATATCATATATTCCAAGTTCACAATTATTTAGCATTCCTATCTCACAAATATTATATACACTACTTCTATTCAAGCATCTAGTCAAGTGGGCAGAATATTCTTTCTCACAATACACAAATAACCCGCACATAAAAGAGAGAAGCTTACGACGACGTTTCGGTCTGACTTGGACCATTGACAAAGTCACACTAACCAGAGGTGGAGTAGGACGGCTATATATAGGCAGGAAGAGGTGATGGTAGTAGTAGTAGTAGTAGTAGTAGTAGTAGTAGTACAAGAATGGTACCATTCTTGTACTACTACTACTACTACCATCACCTCTTCCTGCCTATATATAGCCGTCCTACTCCACCTCTGGTTAGTGTGACTTTGTCAGTGGTCCAAGTCGGACCGAAACGTCGTCGTAAGCTTCTCTATTTTATGTGCGGGTTATTTGTGTATCGTTCCAGTCACGGTATTGTGCCTTTTTTGTTATTTATATTCTTTCTCGTTTTCAACTCGGTGTGTGATAGTAACTATAGTCCCTTCCATCTGCAGGTAACTGAAGAGAATGAGACTTTGACCCGTAAGGAGTTAGACGATGTGAATCACCTTGAACGTTCACCCTTAAGGTGCTAGGTGATGTGAGTAGTGACCTAGAATCTTTTTCTCCCAATTTCAACACTAAGAAAGTGAATATGCAGAATTTGAAGGTCACTAGATGATTCAAACTGGCGGTTTACATGGCGACAAAAACATATGTCAAGCTGGTACACACAATTGGTAGTCACTATACTGGTGCACACAGAGTCGCTGATGTACACACTGGTGGAATATTCATAATGATAAGCACAACGGGTACAGACAAGGTGTTGGTACTTAGTGGATGGTACACCTGGTGTGCTGGTACTTAGTGTGATGGTACACCCGGTGTGATGGTACTTAAAATGATGATATACACGTGTCCTGATACAGTGTGCTAGTACACACACAGTGTAACTTATGTAAACAGTTGTGTACACTAAGGAAATTCACACGGTATACCATCTGGCACACACAGTACAAACACATAGCACATACAGATGTCACACACAAGTGGTACACACAGGTGGTACACACAGATGTTACACACAGGTGGTACACAGTCACACGCGGCACAATAACGCTCTAGGAGACACAGCTGGTTGCCTCGACTTTATCCTCCACATAAACGTTAAACACCGACTTTACAAAGCCATTACTGAGAACATAAAGGTAAAAAATATAATAATACCAAGAGAGCAGCTTGGCTCAGTATCTGCTGCACACGCTCGCTCTCTCCTTCCAACTCAGACCTCTCATGGAATCTTGGGAAAAATGTTCTCTAAGCTCCAATATCCTTTCCATCCAAAGAACTAGGAAAGGCAATCGACATGCACTCTGCTATCCCGATGCTGCCCACTTGTGGACGGAGGCCCACCTGAGATTATTAGCATGATAACAGTCCATGACGGACCGAAACGTCTTCTACAGTTTTCGCTTGAAAATATGGATTATTTGTGAATTTTTAGCATTTTTTTTATTACTACTAAAACTCCCTACTTTTTTTAATTGACATCAATTGAGTTATCAGTAAAAAATTAACGCTGCCAACATATGAAATTTTGGTCACGTGGCCCACTGGTTAAAACATTGGACGCTCCTGGACCAGAGGAACAAGGAACCGAAATTAACCATAACACTGGCTCATCTGGAGCCTGACCAATGGGGTCCCAGGATTATTGCAACAAGGCACTGTGATTGGCCATAACATTCACTCAGCCTGGGTAATGCGGATCCAGCAGCATTACGGCAGCGAGGAGCAGTCAACGGTTTATGAACACGTTTGACTAGCAAGTTTAAAAACTATCGATCCTGGGGAGGAATGTAAATGAACCTATAACCAATGATCTCTCTAACATTTATATATGATTTATATAACCGTATACCAGTACAGAATAACTCATAATTTTCAGTGGAATGGTGTATACATCTAGAGTTTGTGTGATAATGTTTGACTCAGGATACATACATTGAGTATTGCTATAATCCTAGCATTAGGGATTAAACTATTGTTCATTAAGCTATAGAGGACGATTGCAGGCATAATAACTCTCAACTAATTCTATTATTTTTAAACCAGGAAGACCAACTGCACTAGATTCTTGTAGGTCGCGACCCATCCTCAGTACTTCATCCTCAGTACTTCATCCTCAGTATTTCATCCTCAGTACTTCATCCTCAGTACTTCATCCTCAGTACTTCATCCTCAGTACTTCATCCTCAGTACTTCATCCTCAGTACTTCATCCTCAGTACTTCATCCTCAGTACTTCATCCTCAGTACTTCATCCTCAGTACTTCATCCTCAGTACTTCATCCTCAGTACTTCATCCTCAGTACTTCATCCTCAGTACTTCATCCTCAGTACTTCATCCTCAGTACTTCATCCTCAGTACTTCATCCTCAGTATTTCATCCTCAGTACTTCATCAGTCAATATTACACTAGGCTTCAGTTACATGCTGTCTTCAGAGTGTATACCACCATGTCTTCAGAGTGTGGACCACCATGTCTTCAGAGTGTATACCACCATGTCTTCAGAGTGTATACCACCATGTCTTCAGAGTGTATACCACCATGTCTTCAGAGTGTATACCACCATGTCTTCAGAGTGTATACCACCATGTCTTCAGAGTGTGGACCACCATGTCTTCAGAGTGTGGACCACCATGTCTTCAGAGTGTAATACCACCATGTCTTCAGATGTATGCCACCATGTCTTCAGAGTGTATACTACCCTGTCTTCAGAGTGTATACCACCATGTCTTCAGAGTGTATACCACCATGTCTTCAGAGTGTGGACCACCATGTCTTCAGAGTGTGGACCACCATGTCTTCAGAGTGTATACCACCATGTCTTCAGAGTGTATACCACCATGTCATCAGAGTGTATACCACCATGTCTTCAGAGTGTATACCACCATGTCTTCAGAGTGTAAAACCACCATGTCTTCAGAGTGGTATACCACCATGTCTTCAGAGTGTATACCACCATGTCTTCAGAGTGTGGACCACCCTGTCTTCAAGTGTGGACCACCATGTCTTCAGAGTGTATACCACCATGTCTTCAGAGTGTATGCCACCATGTCTTCAGAGTGTATACTACCATGTCTTCAGAGTGTATACCACCATGTCTTCAGAGTGTGGACCACCATGTCTTCAGAGTGTGGACCACCATGTCTTCAGAGTGTGGACCACCATGTCTTCAGAGTGTATACCACCATGTCTTCAGAGTGTATACCACCATGTCTTCAGAGTGTATACCACCATGTCTTCAGAGTGTATACCACCATGTCTTCAGAGTGTGGACCACCATGTCTTCAGAGTGTGGACCACCATGTCTTCAGAGTGTATACCACCATGTCTTCAGAGTGTATGCCACCATGTCTTCAGAGTGTATACTACCATGTCTTCAGAGTGTATACCACCATGTCTTCAGAGTGTGGACCACCATGTCTTCAGAGTGTGGACCACCATGTCTTCAGAGTGTGGACCACCATGTCTTCAGAGTGTATACCACCATGTCTTCAGAGTGTGGACCACCATGTCTTCAGAGTGTGGACCACCATGTCTTCAGAGTGTATACCACCATGTCTTCAGAGTGTGGACCACCATGTCTTCAGAGTGTGGACCACCATGTCTTCAGAGTGTGGACCACCATGTCTTCAGAGTGTATACCACCATGTCTTCAGAGTGTGGACCACCATATCTTCAGAGTGTATACCACCATTTCTTCAGAGTGTATACCACCATGTCTTCAGAGTGTATACCACCATGTCTTCAGAGTGTGGACCACCATGTCTTCAGAGTGTATACCACCATGTCTTCAGAGTGTGGACCACCATGTCTTCAGAGTGTATACCACCATGTCTTCAGAGTGTGGACCACCATGTCTTCAGAGTGTGGACCACCATGTCTTCAGAGTGTATACCACCATGTCTTCAGAGTGTATGCCACCATGTCTTCAGAGTGTATACTACCATGTCTTCAGAGTGTATACCACCATGTCTTCAGAGTGTGGACCACCATGTCTTCAGAGTGTGGACCACCATGTCTTCAGAGTGTGGACCACCATGTCTTCAGAGTGTATAAACCCCCATGTCTTCAGAGTGGGACCCCCATGTCTTCAGAGTGTGGACCACCATGTCTTCAGAGTGTATACCACCATGTCTTCAGAGTGTATGCCACCATGTCTTCAGAGTGTATACTACCATGTCTTCAGAGTGTATACCACCATGTCTTCAGAGTGTGGACCACCATGTCTTCAGAGTGTGGACCACCATGTCTTCAGAGTGTGGACCACCATGTCTTCAGAGTGTATACCACCATGTCTTCAGAGTGTGGACCACCATGTCTTCAGAGTGTATACCACCATGTCTTCAGAGTGTGGACCACCATGTCTTCAGAGTGTATACCACCATGTCTTCAGAGTGTGGACCACCATGTCTTCAGAGTGTGGACCACCATTCTCAGAGTGTATACCACCATGTCTTCAGAGTGTATGCCACCATGTCTTCAGAGTGTATACACCATGTCTTCAGAGTGTATACCACCATGTCTTCAGAGTGTGGACCACCATGTCTTCAGAGTGTGGACCACCATGTCTTCAGAGTGTGGACCACCATGTCTTCAGAGTGTATACCACCATGTCTTCAGAGTGTGGACCACCATGTCTTCAGAGTGTGGACCACCATGTCTTCAGAGTGTATACCACCATGTCTTCAGAGTGTGGACCACCATGTCTTCAGAGTGTGGACCACCATGTCTCAGAGTGTATACCACCATGTCTTCAGAAATGTATACCACCATGTCTTCAAGTGTATACCACCATGTCTTCAGAGTGTATACCACCATGTCTTCAGAGTGTATACTACCATGTCTTCAGAGTGGTGACCACCATGTCTTCAGAGTGTGGACCACCATGTCTTCAGAGTGTGGACCACCATGTCTTCAGAGTGTATACCACCATGTCTTCAGAGTGTGGACCACCATGTCTTCAAGTGTGGACCACCATGTCTTCAGAGTGTATACCACCATGTCTTCAGAGTGTGGACCACCATGTCTTCAGAGTGTGGACCACCATGTCTTCAGAGTGTGGACCACCATGTCTTCAGAGTGTATACCACCATGTCTTCAGAGTGTGGACCCACCATATCTTCAGAGTGTATACCAAACCCTTTCTTCAGAGTGTATACCACCATGTCTTCAGAGTGTATACCACCATGTCTTCAGAGTGTGGACCACCATGTCTTCAGAGTGTATACCACCATGTCTTCAGAGTGTGGACCACCATGTCTTCAGAGTGTATACCACCATGTCTTCAGAGTGTGGACCACCATGTCTTCAGAGTGTGGACCACCATGTCTTCAGAGTGTATACCACCATGTCTTCAGAGTGTATGCCACCATGTCTTCAGAGTGTATACTACCATGTCTTCAGAGTGTATACCACCATGTCTTCAGAGTGTGGACCACCATGTCTTCAGAGTGTGGACCACCATGTCTTCAGAGTGTGGACCACCATGTCTTCAGAGTGTATACCACCATGTCCCTTTAGAGTGTGGACCACCATGTCTTCAGAGTGTGGACCACCATGTCTTCAGAGTGTAACCACCATGTCTTCAGAGTGTGGACCACCATGTCTTAAGAGTGTGTGACCACCATGTCTTCAGAGTGTGGACCACCATGTCTTCAGAGTGTATACCACCATGTCTTCAGAGTGTGGACCACCATGTCTTCAGAGTGTGGACCACCATGTCTTCAGAGTGTGGACCACCATGTCTTCAGAGTGTATACCACCATGTCTTCAGAGTGTATACCACCATGTCTTCAGAGTGTATACCACCATGTCTTCAGAGTGTATACCACCATGTCTTCAGAGTGTATACTACCATGTCTTCAGAGTGTATACCACCATGTCTTCAGAGTGTATACCACCATGTCATCAGAGTGTATATCACCATGTCTTCAGAGTGTATACCACCATGTCTTCAGAGTGTATACCACCATGTCTTCAGAGTGTATACCACCATGTCTTCAGAGTGTGGACCACCATGTCTTCAGAGTGTGGACCACCATGTCTTCAGAGTGTATACCACCATGTCTTCAGAGTGTATGCCACCATGTCTTCAGAGTGTATACTACCATGTCTTCAGAGTGTATACCACCATGTCTTCAGAGTGTGGACCACCATGTCTTCAGAGTGTGGACCACCATGTCTTCAGAGTGTGGACCACCATGTCTTCAGAGTGTATACCACCAAAGCTTCAGAGTGTGGACCACCATGTCTTCAGAGTGTGGACCACCATGTCTTCAGAGTGTATACCACCATGTCTTCAGAGTGTGGACCACCATGTCTTCAGAGTGTGGGCCACCATGTCTTTTAGAGTGTGGAGCACCATGTCTTCAGAGTGTATACCACCATGTCTTCAGAGTGTGGACCACCATATTTTTCAGAGTGTATTACCACCATTTCTTCAGAGTGTATACCACCATGTCTTCAGAGTGTATACCACCATGTTTTTCAGAGTGTGGACCACCATGTCTTCAGAGTGATACCACCATGTCTTCAGAGTGTATACCACCATGTCTTCAGAGTGTATACCACCATGTCTTCAGAGTGTGGACCACCATGTCTTCAGAGTGTATACCACCATGTCTTCAGAGTGTATACCACCATGTCTTCAGAGTGTGGACCACCATGTTCAGAGTGTATACCACCATGTCTCAGAGTGTGGACCACCAATGTCTTCAGAGTGTATACCACCATGTCTTCAGAGTGTGGACCACCATGTCTTCAGAGTGTATACCACCATGTCTTCAGAGTGTGGACCACCATATCTTCAGAGTGTATACCACCATATCTTCAGAGTGTATACCACCATGTCTTCAGAGTGTGGACCACCATATCTTCAGAGTGTATACCACCATATCTTCAGAGTGTATACCACCATGTCTTCAAAGTGTGGACCACCATATCTTCAGAGTGTATACCACCATATCTTCAGAGTGTATACCACCATGTCTTCAGAGTGTGGACCACCATATCTTTAGAGTGTATACCACCATGTCTTCAGAGTGTGGACCACCATATCTTCAGAGTGTGGACCACCATATCTTTAGAGTGTATACCACCATATCTTCAGAGTGTATACCACCATATCTTCAGAGTGTATACCACCATGTCTTCAGAGTGTGGACCACCATATCTTTAGAGTGTATACCACATGTCTTCAGAGTGTGACCACCAAAGTCTTCAAGTGTGGACCACCATATCTTCAGAGTGTATACCACCATGTCTTCAGAGTGTGGACCACCATGTCTTCAGAGTGTGGACCACCATGTCTTCAGAGTGTGGACCACCATGTCTTCAGAGTGTGGACCACCATGTCTTCAGAGTGTGGACCACCATGTCTTCAGAAGGTGGACCACCATATCTTCAGAGTGTATACCACCATGTCTTCAGAGTGTGGACCACCATGTCTTCAGAGGGTGGACCACCATATCTTCAGAGTGTATACCACCATGTCTTCAGAGTGTATACCACCATATCTTCAGAGTGTATACCACCTTGTCTTCAGAGTGTATACCACCATGTCTTCAGAGTTTGGACCACCATGTCTTCAGAGTGTGGACCACCATATCTTCAGAGTGCATACCACCATGTCTTCAGAGTGTGGACCACCATGTCTTGAGAGTGTATACCACCATGTCTTCAGAGTGTGGACCACCATATCTTCAGAGTGTATACCACCATGTCTTCAGAGTATGGACCACCATGTCTTCAGAGTGTATACCACCATGTCTTCAGAGTGTGGACCACCATGTCTTCAGAGTGTGGACCACCATATCTTCAGAGCGTATACCACCATGTCTTCAGAGTGTGGACCACCATATCTTCAGAGCGTATACCACCATGTCTTCAGAGTGTATACCACCATGTCTTCAGAGTGTGGACCACCATGTCTTCAGAGTGTGGACCACCATATCTTCAGAGTGAATACCACCATGTCTTCAGAGTGTATACCACCATGTCTTCAGAGTGTATACCACCATATCTTCAGAGTGTGGACCACCATGTCTTCAGAGTGTGGACCACCATATCATCAGAGTGTATACCACCATGTCTTCAGAGTGTATACCACCATGTCTTCAGAGAGTGGACCACCAAATCTTCGGAGAGTGGACCACAATGTCTTCAGACAGTGAACCACCACGTCTTTGGAGGCTGGACCACTGGACCACCCTTGCATATAATGCTAAGCCAAATGTAAAGTGTGTAGCTAGCAGAATAATTCTCACTTAATGCATCATTACCTACTTAGTCACGGATACAAATTATTCAGAGAAATTGCTAACAATTCTTGATGTTCAAAAAATTCCCAAGTATTTGATCCATGAAATATGACCAAAAATCTAAGACAAGTATCCTAATTTTCTAATTCAAAATACTTCATTCTCGTTGTAAATTGCTTAAACTTTCCCCCCAAAATAATTGGGGTCCAGTTTCTCCACAAATGTGATGTCACAAATTTTCCACTTATTGCCCACACGATGGGTTTCGGGAGCATAAAGAAAAACCTATGAAAACGCTCTCACAACTGCTAGGGTAAGAATATACTGGAAAATTATTACATTGCAGTAAGACATACCTTTAATAATTTTGAAGCACATTTCAGCTAATTTGTAAGATAATTTTTGTAGATGATAGTTGCAAGGTGGAGTGAAGGCCGATGGACTTTTGATCAGTCGGCAAGATATACGCCTAACAAATAAACAGCAACGACAACAACAAAAACAATTATATATACATATATATACATGCATACATTATATATATATATATATATAATATATATATATATATATATAATATATAATATATATATATATATATATATATATTTTGTATATATAAATATATATATATATATATATATATATATATATATATATATATAAATATATATATATATAAATATATTATATATATATAAATATATATGTATATATATATATCAGTTCCTCGATAACGTGAAAAATGAAGAAAGTGCTTGAAATTTCATTTTTTCGCAGTGAGATCTGCATATTGTGATATCACCTGGTACTGATATATATATATATATATATATATATATATATATATATAATATATAATATATATAATATATATATTATATATATATATATATATATATATACATATATATACATATACATATATATATATATATATATATATATATTATATATATATATATAATATATATATATATATATATATATATATATATATTTATATATATATTATATATATATATATATATAAAATATATATATATATATATATGTATATATACATATATATATATATATATATATATATATATATATATATATATATATATATATATATATATTATATATATATATATATAATATATATATATAAATATACCTAGGTAGTAGGTTGGTAAACGGCAACCGCCCAGGGAGGTACTACTGTCCTGCCAAGCGAGTGT
>NC_069425.1:34354104-34371604 GCF_026875155.1 Cherax quadricarinatus
TATCTCTCTCTTCTCTTTCTCTCTCTCTCTCTCATCTTCTCTCTTCTGCTCTATTTCTGTCAATACTCTCTCTCTCGTCTTCTCTCTCTCTCTCTCTCTCTCTCTCTCTCTCTCTCTCTCTCTCTCTCCCTCTTCTCTCTCTCTCTCTCTCTCTCTCTCTCTCTCTCTCTCTCTCTCTCACACACACACACACACACAATATACATTCCGTGCAATAATCGGTTTTCACTGTCTACACGGTATTTTCCCTGTGTCCTCTTGTCACTCTGGTGGATACAGTATTACTGGCACAACAGAAGCATAATGCTAACCAATCCTCAGCATAATGCTAGCTAATCCTCAGCATAATGCTAGCTAATCCTCAGCATAATGCTAACCAATCTTTAGCATAATACTAGCCATTCCTCAACACAATACTAACCAATCCTCAGCATAATGCTAACCAATCTTCAGCATAATGCTAACTAATCCTCAACATAATGTCAACCAATCTTTAGCATAATGCTAACCATTCCTCATTACAATACTAACCAATCCTCAGCATAATGCTGATCATATCTCAGCAAATTGTTAACCAATCCTCAGCATAATGTTAACCAATGCTCAGCATAATGATAACCAATCCTCAGCATATTAACCAATCCTCAACATAATATTAACCAATTCCCAGCATAATGCTGACCAATCCTCAGCATAATGCTGTCCAGTCTTTAGTAAAAAAAAACCTTTACACTCATTTGCATGATGCTCAAATGCCAAATTTTGCCGACAAGTTCACTTAGGAGCTTTACGTATTTCTGCTAAAATTCTGCCCAGTTATCCTGCCAGGATATATCCCATAATTCCTGTCCAGTTATTAGAAGAAATCCTACAATTATTGCTCTCTTATCTTGCTGGAATAAATCCTCTCTAATTACAGGCTAGTTTTATTTTTTTTATCAACACTCTGGCCGTCTCCCACCGAGGCAGGGTGACCTAAAAAAAGGAAACACCTTCACCATCTTTCACACATAATCAATGTCTTTGCAGAGGAGTTCAGATATGAAAGATCAAATGTCACTCCAGACAGCAAATATCCAAAATCCCTCCTTTAAAGTGCGGCATTTTACTTCCCACCTTCAGGACTCATGTCTGGCTAGCCGGTTTCCCTAAATCCCTTCACAAAATATTACCCAGCTCACACTTCAGCAGCTCGTCAAGTCCCAAAAACGATTCCTCCTAACACGCTCACACATGTCTGCTGTATGTCCAAATCCCTTGCCCACAAAACCTCTTTTACACCCTCCCTCCATCCTATCCTAGGACGATCCCTACCCATCCTTCCCTCCACTACAGATTTATACACTCTCCAAGTCATCCTCTTTTGCTCTATCACCTCTAAGTGACCAGACCACCTGGACAACCTCTCCTCAGCCCTCTGAATAATACTCCTAGTAACTTTACACCTCCTCCTTATTTCCACACTACGAATTCTCTGCATAATATTTGCACCACACATTGCCCTTAGACATGTCATCTCTACTACCTCCAGCCTCCTTCTCGCTGCAGCATTTACAACCCATGCTTCATACCCATATATGAGTGTCGGTACCACAGATACCACAGTGCACCACCCACCTTTTTTCCTTCATAAATTGTATAATTTACCTCGTCCTTCATTAACCCATTCGCTGACAAATCTGCTCCCAATTATCTGAACACATTCACTACTTCCATTCTCCCTCCCTCCATTCTGATATCCAATTTTTCCTTATCTAAATCGTTTGATACCCTCACCACCTTACTCTTATATATGTTCACTTTCAACTTTCTTCCTTTACACACCCTCCCAAACTCATCCACTAACCTTTGCAACTTCTCTTTAGAATGTCTTAAAATACAGTATCATCAGCAAAAAGTAACTGTGTCAACTCCCATTTTATATTTGTTTCCCCATAAATAAATCACCCCTCTCCCAAACACCATAGCATTTACTTCTTTTACAACTCTATCTATAGATATAAATAAATTCATTCACTGTCTAGTTATCCTGCCAGAATAAATGCTCTAATTCCAGGCCAGTTGTTCTGAATATATTTTCCATTGACTGTCCGGTTATCCTGCCGGAATAAATCCTCTAATACCTTTCCACTTGCAATAAATAAATTCTTTCACTGACAGCTTTGCACACTTACAAATCATCAGCTCTCGTCATTCATAAGCACTTGAAAAACAGTGTTGTTGGAAGGCAGTGCAGAGAAAAACCTTTAAAAATAAACGTTTCGCTCTTTAGGGTGCAAAACCTCCTCTGTAAGAAATGTCTGTTCTAGGTCATGTGTTTACCATCTTACATAACGGGATTCAAACCTGTGGCAACGCGGTCTTAAGACTACCAGGCCATTGCTCTAACCACTGACATGGGTTCGAATCCCGCATCCCGCGAGTTGTTCATAATCATCCTTTTACGATTTAGTGAGTCTGTCTACTATACACACCCAGAAGTGTGTCTTTCAGTGTACGTACATTGAAAGTCTACTTTTATTCCAACCTTAGGGATTACAGTATTTTTTGACTGATAGTGAACAGGTTATATACAGGTAGATAAACAAAATACGTGTCAAACACACATGTACAATACATGAATATAAACAAAATACTTCTGCAACATTTTGGTAGCTTTATTGACGAGACGTGTCGCCTGCTCATCAGGCTTCTTCAGTCAAAACAAGGAGAAGACAGCAGAAGTTGTGGAGATGATGGTATGAAATCATCAGTCCCTCAGCCTGGAAAAGAAGTAAGTTTGTGGTGGTCAGTCCCATAGTCAGTAAAACTTGTGAAGAAGCTGGAAAACGTGCAAAGATTTGCAACGAGATCAGTCCCAGAACTGATGGGTAAGAGTTTTGAGAGTAAATTAAAGGAGCTAAAGCTGACGACATTAGATAGAAGAACCAGAGAAGAAATGATTACGACGTACAAAATACCGAGAACTGACAAGACGAATCTATCAGCTGGAAGTTAAAAACAGAGATGACTCACAGAAAGAAAAGGAAGAGGAACGCCCTAGACAGAGAAGTAGTAGAATCAGGATCCATACATAGCTTTAAGAATAGGCATGACAGGGTTCATGTAGGCAAACGAGAGTGAAGGCAGTTGCGACCAGCAGAGAGGAGGGGCCAGGAGCAGAGACTCGATCCCTGCATCCACAAATAGGTGAATACACTCTGGGTACATATTAAGTCAAACTCTCTTTCTCTCACTCTCTCCTCTCTCTCTCTCTCTCTCTCTCTCTCTCTCTCTCTCTCTCTCTCTCTCTCTCTCTCTTCTTCTCTCTCTCTCTCTCTCTCTCTCTCTCTCTCTGTCTCTCTCACTCACTCTCCACTCCACTGATTGGATCAGCTTGTGTAAACAGGTAAATCCACCACTCACTCTGCTAATTAATATCATTTACTGACACCGGAGAAATAGATATTATGTACTAAGGATAATTGGGAAGGTCAGCAGTGTGCTGCTACCCTACGTAATATTTACACAGTGGAAACAAAAGCCACCTATGTTTTCCCCTCGTACTCTATCATACAGGACGACCTTTTTTATACATCGAGTAATGAAATGTATCAACCTGAGCTGGGAGACTTCAGTAGTGTCAGTCTGAGCTGGAAGACTTCATTAGTGTCAGTCTGAGCTGGGAGACTTCAGTAGTGTCAGTTTGATCTGGGAGACTCTAATAGTGTCAGCCTGAGCTGGGAAACCTCAGTAGTGTCAGCCTGAGCTGGGAGGCCTCATTAGTGTCAGCCTGAGCTAGAAGACTTCAGTAGTGCCAGTCTGAGCTGGGAGATTTCAGTAGTGTCAGCCTGAGCTGGTAGACTTCAGCAATGTCATTCTGAGATGGGAGACTTCAGTAGTGTCAGCCTGAGCCGGAAGACTTCATTAGTGTCAGCCTGAGCTGGAAGACTTCGGTAGTGCCACTCTGAGATGGGAGACTTCATTAGTGTCAGCCTGAGCTGGAAGACTTTAGTAATGTCAACCTGAGCTGGAAGACTTCTGTAGTGTCAGCCTGAGCTGGAAGACTTCTGTAGTGTCAGCCTGAGCTGAGAGACTTCGGTAGTGTCAACCTGAGCTGGGAAACTTTGGTAGTGTCAACCTGGCTGGGAAACTTTGGTAGTGTCAACCTGGGCTGGGAGACTTAATTAGTATGGCGATGAGGATATCGTCAAGTATTCCACTGAAGAATAGACGTAGTATCCCCGAGAAATACAACACAATTGCTTGTTGCAACCTCAACAGTCAACCATCAACTATCCCCCTTTACCAGCTAGTTGTTACCTCCCCCTCCCTATTCCTCAACCAGTTGCTACAACCTCCCTTCTCCCAATAAGTTGCTTCTACGCCTCTCTCTTCCAACCTGCTGTTTCTACTTTATTTTTATTCCCTGACTGGTTGCTGCTGCCCAGCCTTTCTCAACTAGCTGCTGCTGCCCAGTCTTTCTCAACTACTGCTACTGCCCAGCCTTTCTCAACTAGCTGCTACTGCCCAGCCTTTCTCGACTGGCTGCTACTGCCCAGCCTTTCTCGACTAGCTGCTACAACCAACGTTCCATCAACCAGTTGCTATTACCCTTTTTCTTCTTCAACCAGTATGTAGTATCCCTTTCCCCACCAACAACTCTCTCCACTACGGTCAGTACGAGAATGCTTCAACACTACCACTGTTATAACCAGAATGCCTGTGTCAATACCATTGCAATGGTCATGAATGGTAACAACCACCATTGCTAGTTCAGTTATGATCAGCTGAACTCCAGTGATAATGCAAGCTTTCACCACAGCTACCACCACCACCACCACCACCACAATCACTACAACCATCTCAGCCGCCCCTACCACCATCCCTACCATCACCATCACCTAACTACCAGCGCCGTCCACACAGTTTTAACCCGCATTTGGTATAATATTTTCTGCAGCTGAACGTTATCGGAGGAAACTTAATGTAATTTGCATACAATGTTCTACAGAAGAGAAAATTTCATTATTATTCCACAAGCAATATACTCCAGTTTTTAAGCCAACATATTTATTTTATGACTGCCTCCAACAACCTTTGATTGTCGTGCCATAATAATATGTATGAAAAACCACACTTCCAATATTCAAAATGAACTAATTCTATCACGACTGAAACTTTACAGAAAACAACGAGCGCTTTTTGGAAGCTAAATTCTCCGTGAATTCCATACTGTTTTCAAATTCTGAGAGCAAAAGTTCCCTCTCGCGTCGTTAGTCCTGATTGCCAGATCCACAGTAGGCTCTGGAAATGCCCAATTAGCATTTAAAGATACAAAAAACGCTGACTGGTACTAATTCTAACTATAAGTCTGTCGCTCTTCATGACTTGCCTTCCCCACACCAGAAATACTTTTGTGTCTCTCGGTCTTGTGATATTATCATGACGTTTTGTTTTTACAGGTAGCACTGAGTGACTTGTAATAGCGGAAACAGGAGGTAATTTTTTATGGATTTTGAGAGCGGCAATGTATGTGGGAGAGAGAGAGAGAGGGAAATAGAAAGAGAGAAAGAGAGAGAGATAGAGAGAAGAGAGAAGAGAGAGAGAGAGAGAGAGAGAGAGAGAGAGAGAAAGAGAGAGAGAAAGAGAGAGAGAGAGAGAGGAGAGAGGAAGAGAGAGAGAGAGAGAGAGAGAGGTGTGCTGGGACCATTGTTTTGGAATGTCTACTTCAATGACCTTCATTTCATCCCAGAATCCCATGCATATGCAGACGACTGTACTCTGACATTCACTTATCCAAGAGAAGAAATGCCAGCTGCTCTAGGCTACATCAATCACCACCTAAGAGCTATATCAGCTTTGGGAAACAGATGGCAGGTAACATTTGCACCTGAGAAAACACAAATGATGATGGTCTCTAGGTACCATGATGGTAATGCCGGTGCACTGGTAAGTATGAATGGGAGGGTGTTGGTACCTGGGAAAGAAGTTGATATCCTTGGGGTGAAATTTGACTCCAAACTGACCATGAAGAACCACGTTGCAAATCGTGCAAACAAAGCAGCCAGGAAGCTTACAGCACTTCGCCGTATCTCGCATCTGCTTGACATTAGGGGTTGCAAGATTCTGTATGAGGCACAAGTACGCTCACACCTTGAGTATGCTACACTTTCTTGGTTTGCCTGCCCCCCTCTCATCTGCGACTGCTTGACAGAGTAGAGAAAAGAGCAAGACTCCTCATCTCTTGCCTGGACCCATCCTGGATAGATCTGTCATTTCAGCAGATCCTTCAGCACAGGAGGGATGTGGGTGGCCTTACTGTTATGTACAAGGCCAACATTGTCAGAGTACCACACTTGGATCCACTTCAAGGACAGCGAGAAGCATGCTCCTATCCACAAGACGGGCAGAAAGCAGGAACTTCACTCGGGCTGTACCCTTCTCCAGAACATCACTCCATCTGAGATCATATATACCCAGGATGACTTGAGTCTGGAACACATTCATACAGCATAATGATGTCAGCGAGATAAAGTCAGTTGATCAAATGAAAATGCTGGCCCACAGATGGCTCCAACTTCATCCTGTTGCCTACTTGTATGTCTCATAGCAATAAAATGCTTTCAAATGAGCTGATGTAGGTAACAGCTCTTAGCTTGTCAATAAAGTTAGGAATCCTTAACTTGTAAATAGCTTGTCAATAAATCTGAGGATCCTTAACCTAACCTTGTCAAACCCTGTGTAAAAAAAAAAAAAAAAAAAAAAGAGAGAGGAGGGAGGGAGGAAGGGATTTAGGAAGTAGAGAGGAATTGATTTAGGGGAGTAGGTAGGGAGGTAGGGGGGTAGGGAGGGAGGGTATCAATATGGTTTTTAGAAAGAGCCAACCTTCAGTTGCTTTCTCTTGCATCTCTCCAGAATATGACACCGGACACTGGACAGTGTTGGTTTCTTTAGCCAGGTAAGACACAGCTGCTGTCTGGCAAAGCAACATACACCGAGAATCTCAGGCACAACTCAACATCTCTTAAGCTAACTTCAGAGTTCATCTCATAGAGCAGTTTTTAATGGAGCAGATCATGAAAGACATATAACGAGAACCAGCGTGCCAGTAGGGAGTGTACTTCCACTATTATTTTTTTACTGCGCCGACCCACATCTGCACAGATGACTGTACTCTCACTCTCATGCCTTTGTCAGAGATGTTACCTACTGCCTAGATGAAAGAGCGCGTTGCCAGTGACTATAAAGAGAAAGAAACAAGTTAAGAAAGAAGCCTTTAATGTGACAACATGTCATTCAATGCAGAGCTTTATCATCCAGACAGCCTTTCATCACAGTAATCCAGTGTAACTCCTGCAGTACTTCACAGACAAGCAGTCATCACATTCCAACGATTTCACTCGCTTCAGCTCTTCCTCTCCCTGATGAAGATCTCAACTGACTGTTCCAGTCAAAGCTCATTTGTAAAATGTGTTTGTTCTTCACTACAGTCCACAGTGTTCTATTTGCATCCAAAATTTACCCCTGTAAGTCACTAGCTGTGATACTGCTTTGCTTCCTTCCTGAATACGAGTCTGGAGTCATGTGAACAACACTCGAAGCTAAGGTTCGTGACCACAGGAGACAAGAAAAGTGATTGCCATAGTAATGTGAAAATTGTGATAAAAGAGAAAATAATGGCGAATATAGAGTAAAAATTCACTGTACTGACCGAAAAATCGTCATAAGGTTCCTGTTATAAGTCCAGATTATTTATAAGTGGCATGTGTAATAATATATAATATAAAAATTAAAAGACTAAGAATAAAAAAAAGCGGTAAAATAGGTGTAAAAGGCAATACAAGAAAAGGTGTCGATGGCAGACCTTCAACAGTCACATTCTCGCGAGAATAAGAAATAGTTACGAAGAGGAAAAAATAAGTGAGAAACCCTCGGGAAGCAATATTTTTATTCTCATTAAGAACGAAAACTGAGGGATGATGAGAAAAGAGGAAGAAGTGTTGGAGAGAGATGGAGGGAATATCTTTAGAAATTGTTGAATGTTGATGATGAAATGGAGACATAAATTTTCTCTTTGGGACGAGGAGAGACGAGATCTATTAAGAGGAACTTTGGACAAGAGGTGCATACCTGGAGATACCTGGAGGGGGTATCTCCAGGTATGCCCCGCGGCCCGGTCTGTAACTATTTAATTATTGGTATTATTATTATTATTATTATTATTATTATTATTATTATTATTATTATTATTATTATTATTATTATTATCATCATTATTTATGGAAAGACACTAACTCCGTAATGGTTAAAGAAAGAGGCGGCAGTAATCAGGTTGAAGATAGCTCCAATTTCTAGGATCAGGATCACCTAACTAGCCTCAGCGCATCTCCCAAGGGAAAGGGGAATACTCAGTGAGTGAGGAAGAAAGAAAAAATGAAAGTAAAAAAAATAAAAAACTCACGGATGAGAGATAACGACTGAAAGGCAGAAAGCAGGTAGGAATAAAATGTTGGAATGGCTGCTGCGTTTGTTCAGTGGATTCCGGAAAGAATGAAAAGTGGCAACGGATTACGTGAGTTTAAGATTCGTCGGGAAGCAAGCCGAAAGCTTAGCGGAACGCTTCCGGGCCGAAACTTGGTCCAAATTAAACCCTCTATAAAAGAAAACGTTTCGCACTAAGCAGAGCTTTATCAAGTTATGACTTAATAAGGCAGCGCCTACGACCTTACATGCTCAAGGGTAAACAGAGAACAAAGTGTAATTCCTGTACACAGGAGAAATTGTATATTCTAAAGATAATGACCCACTGCTGAGTGATTTTTGGCATCATTATTATATTCATGGGGAAGCGCTAAACCTGATCATATAGTGGCGTCCTGGGAGGAATGAGAGTCAATCGAGTATAATCCGAGGGAAGGTTGAGTTGCTGCAATTTCTTGGAACAAAAGCCCTTCTCCTCCGCGAATGATATTTTTCTTTTCAGGATAATTTAGATCGTCTCACCATAGAGGCATTACTACCTGATATTAATATAAGTTACAATAATTAATTTAAAGGCATTGAGTACTTGTGAGTTATTTGAACGTGAGTACATAAACAACACTTGGACTTGAGTACTTAAACCGAATTTAGACATTTGTTCACATCACCTGGACCTGAGTACAAACACACTATTTTGACGTAAGTACATATAGAACACGGTAATGCGAGTACACAGCACGAAAGGAAGTGAGTACATACAAAATCAAGAAATGGGCATTATATTTCACAATCTTTTATTAATTTCAAAAAGAGTAAATTTAGATTTTGCTAATTATGTAGCAAGATCATGCCATTATATATATGATAACGGCCTAGGAAAGGTTGGAGGGAGGGGGTAAAGGAGGTTTTGTGTGCGAGGGGCTTGGACTTCCAGCGGGCATGCGTGAGCGTGTTTGATAGGAGTGAATGGAGACAAATGGTTTTTAATACTTGACGTGCTGTTGGAGTGTGAGCAAAGTAACATTTATGAAGGGGTTCAGGGAAACCGGCAGGCCGGACTTGAGTCCTGGAGATGGGAAGTACAGTGCCTGCACTCTGAAGGAGGAGTGTTAATGTTGAAGTTTAAAAACTGTAGTGTAAAGCACCCTTCTGGCAAGACAGTGATGGAGTGAGTGATGGTGAAAGTTTTTCTTTTTCGGGCCACCCTACCTTGGTGGGAATCGGCCAGTGTGTTTAATAATAATAAAACTACGTCATTTCCTTCTCCTCGTCGTCAACTTGAATGTCATCCTGTCAGCATAACCACTTAAACGCTAGTTTTCCGGGTATATTTTTCTCAGTTTCCCTACTTAATTTCGTAACAGTCGAGTATTTAAATTATACTTCAGGACTCACAACCACTTGAGAATTAGAGCGATTGTTTGCATTCTCTCTCTCTTGTGTTAAGCCAGTTGATAAATTAGACACATTTGCGACACCTGGGGATCTTTTATTGCCGATAAAAGATCTTTGATAAATGGCTCAGACAACCGACAGGTTGATGACTCAGACACTTGTGCAGCACCAGTGGCCAACCAGTGGCTTCCTCTTTTATTGCAGATAAAAGGTTCCCGATAAAGACCCCAAAGTGTTGCCACAGTGATTTGTTTATCAACTTGTCCGTATTGTATATAATCAACAATATGTCACGTCAGATGCTGATGTAACTCCGACACTGACGGGACAACGCCACTCTCGCTGGCGTTGTTCACTCAGACGCTGACATGTTCGTCCTCTCTCATAGTGGCGATGCTCAGTCAAATGCTAACACGTTCCTTCTATCACAGCAGCGTTGTTATCTCAGTCGACGACAGGACAACAGACAGACTTGCCTTTTAGTAAGCAGCGAAGTGAAGAGAGGCTCCTTGAAGAACGCTAATGTGAGCTGAGTGTTGTGGAGTTGCTTCGGGGATTCTTCAATTCACGCTCTGTGAGCAACAACTACGAGCAATCTTGGTGAATACATCAACGTTTTCGAAGATCTTTATTGCAGATGTTACACCCAAGAAAATGTGCCTGATATTTTCTCTATAAAACTGAAGTTCGTGTTCTAAATTGCTCTTTCGAATTACATTTTCAATTAATTTGCAATAGTTGGTTCTGATGCAACGATTCTTTCAAAAAAGCAAAACTCTTAAGCAAAGTTACTTTAAAGATGATGTTTCTGCATTGGAAAGTTTTATCAGGCTTGATAGGGCAACAAATCAGTTTACCACACGTACTCCATCCAGTGAAGTCAGGCGTGAGGGGTCAGGTTATATAGAAGGGACTGTACTTGAAGATAAGTGATACTGATGGCACCCAGAGTTATTGTGTAGTGTTAATTGTCTGAAAGACTGCTGCCTCCATCCTCCTCCTCCTCTTCCTCATCCTCCTCCTTCTTTTCTTTTTTCCCCTTAACCGCCTTGATGGCGGTTAAGGGGATTTTTAATCCCAGGAATTAAACCTGCTTTCTCCTTCCTTGGACCAGGCTCTGTATAGCTCCCATATGTTTAACCCATTATCATAATAATAATAATAATAATAATAATAATAATAATAATAATAATAATAATAATAATAATAATAATAATAATAATAATGGAAACACCTCGAGCAACTAATACGAGTGTTTCCCATAGTAACTCACATGGCAAGACGCACAATGCGTCTCATCAAGCATATTTTGACGCATAACGCGTGGAACCTCTCCCATCTTCCCTACATGAACAATATTCTCTGTGAGAAGATTCGCTTCATAACTCACTAGAACATAATAAAACAAGTAGATACACGTGATGAATAACACGTCAATAACAAAAAAAAAAATAAACACCTGGGAGCAAATAAATAAAAAAAAATCACAGTTATTGCAAGTGTGCTTTTAAAGCACATACGTCAAAAGATGCATCATGATGGAATGAAATGCTCTGGGAAGAATGTGCAACAATGCAAACTTACGGTTCAAAACGGGTTGCAAAAACAAGCAGAAAAAAAAGGTCAGTGAACTGCGGACAACACTGAGAAAGAATCACAATTTTTGAGTTTGCAGATTTTTTTTTTTGAGTTATTTGTCTCTGCCTTCCGGCCATGCTGCCATAATGGTGTTATTGTATTCTGACCCCCAGTAGGAGAACGAAACCCCTCCTCTTCCCCCCCCAAAAAAGTGAGTAGCCTGACTGCGAGGCTGAACTACCTCATTATAGCCGGCCAACACCAAACTGTAATTAACGACACAATGCAAGGGGAAGTGGGGGGAGGGGGCAGGCACTGCATCGTTTCACTTAACGAGTTGTGGGACAAGGTGAAGAGGGGCGGCAATGTGACTCTTGTGTCATGGTGGCATAGTGCTGAGGGTCGCCAGACACGGTGTGAGGGATACGTTCCGCTGCCACATCTCTGCAGGATGATGTTGGACAGTTTAATGCATCGACCAATACAAGATGTTGTTGACGATGGTTACTGATGCGTCGGATGCTGAGTAATCAACATCATTACCGTCAGCATCACCATCGGTATCCCCAACACCACCATCACTATCATCATCGTCATCATCAATTGTCCTCAAGTATTTACCAAAATAATCAAGGCTAATACCTAGTTATAGTGTTCTGTTATTACTCCTCTCTCTCTCTCTCTCTCTCTCTCTCTCTCTCTCTCTCTCTCTCTCTCTCTCTCTCTCTCTCTCTC
Organism: Cherax quadricarinatus; assembly: GCF_026875155.1. NCBI lineage: Eukaryota > Metazoa > Arthropoda > Malacostraca > Decapoda > Parastacidae > Cherax > Cherax quadricarinatus. Next base: position 34,366,276 of record NC_069425.1, read on the forward strand.
TCTCTCTTTCTCCCCATCTCTCTATCTATCTATCTATCTATCTATATATATATATATATATATATATATATATAATATATATATATATATATATATATATATATATATATATATATATATATAATATATATATAATATATATATATAGATAATAGATAGATAATTGCTGCAGCATATATATTTTATATATATATATATATATATATAATATATATATATATATATATATATATATATGCACACACACACATACACACACACATCTCCCTGTGGGTCCTTAGAGAGGGAGCAGAAATGCTGTGTGTGCCACTAACCACAATCTTCAATACATCCCTTGAAACTGGGCAACTACCTGAGGTACGGAAGACCGCAAATGTAGTACCCATATTTAAAAAGGGAGACAGAAAAGAGGCACTAAACTATAGACCAGTGTCACTGACGTGCACAGTATGCAAAGTAATGGAGAAGATTATCAGGAGGAGAGTGGTGGTATAAACGACAACCAGCAAGGTTTTATGGAAGGCAAATCCTGTGTCACAAACCTACTGGAGTTTTATGATAAAGTAACAGAAGACACGAGAGAGAGGGGTGGGTTGATTGCATCTTCTTGGACTGCAAGAAGACCTTTGACACAGTTCCTCACAAGAGATTGGTGCAGAAGCTAGAGGATCAGGCGCATACATCAGGAAGGGTGCTGCAATGGATCAGAGAATACCTGATAGGGAGGCAACAACGAGTCATGGTACGTGATGAGGTATCACAGTGGGCACCTGTGACGAGTGGGGTTCCACAGGGGTCGGTCCTAGGACCAGTGCTATTTCTGGTATATGTGAGTGACATGATGGAAGGGTTAGACTCAGAAGTGTCCTTGTTCGCAGATGATGTGAAGTTAATGAGAAGAATTAAATCAGATGAGGATCAGGTAGGACTCCAAAGAGACCTGGACAGGCTCGACACCTGGTCCAGCAATTGGTTTCTCGAGTTTAACCCCTCCAAATGCAAAGTCATGAAGATCGGGGAAGGGCACAGAAGACCGCAGACGGAGTATAGGCTAGGCGGCCAAAGACTGCAAACCTCGCTCAAGGAGAAAAATCTTGGGGCGAGTATAACACCGAACGCGTCTCCGGAAGCACACATCAACCAGATAATTGCTGCAGCATATGGGCGCCTGGCAAACCTGAGAATAGCGTTCGATACCTTAGTAAGGAATCGTTCAAGACACTGTACACCGTGAACGTCAGGCCCATATTGGAGTATGCAGCACCTGTTTGGAACCCACACTTGATCAAGCACGTCAAAAAATTAGAGAAAGTGCAAAGGTTTGCGATAAGGTTAGTCCCAGAGCTAAGGGAAATGTCCTACGAAGAAAGGTTCAGGGAAATCGGCCTGACGACACTGGATGACAGGAGGGTTAGAGGAGACATGATAACAACATACAAAATACTGCGTGGAATAGACAAGGTGGATGGTGACAGGATGTTCCTGAGAGGGGAACAGAAACAAGGGGCCATAATTGAATGAAGACCAGAGAGTCAAAAGGGATGCTAGGAAGATTTTTTCAGTCATAAAATAGTCAGGGAAGTGGATAGCTCGCAAGTGAGGTAGTGGAGGCGGAAACCCCCCCCCATTACATAGTCTTTAGATGAGCTATAAACAAAGCTCATGGAGCAGGGAGAAGAGAGGACCTATGGCACTCAGTTGAAGAGGGGGGCCAGGAGCTGAGTCTCGACCTCTGCACCACAATTAGGTGAGTACAAGGAAGAGTATGATAAAAGCTTACGGAGCAGGGGACTGACTAGTAGCGACCAGTTTGAAGAATCGAGCCAGGGCTGTGACTAGACCCCCTGCAACACAAATTAGGTGGAGGTACAATTAGGTGAGTACACACACACACACACCATACACAAACACACGCACACACATCACACATACAACACACACACACACACACATACACACACACACACACACACACACACACGACGACCTCTCAACACCCCCCCCTAACCTCTCCCTCACACACAAGCACCACACACACAAGGGTAGACACTCACACACAACCACACATACACACACTTACACACATACACACACACACATAAAATACAATACGTAAACACACAAACACACACACACACATACACATACACATACACACCACACACACACGCACACACACACACACACACACACACACACACACACACACACACACACACACACACATTCCACACACACACATTCACACACACATACACACCACACACAACACACACACACACACACGCACACACACACACACACACACACACACACACACAAACCCCCAAAACCCCCCCCCACACACACACACACACACACCTCCGCACTTGACACCTTAGCCTTAGCCACCTACCCTCCCCCATACCACTAACCCCTCCCAAACCGTCTAACCCCGCCCAACAACCTCCCTCCCTCCAAGAACCATCCTCCCCTCCCCCATAAACCATCCATCCCCTCTCTCCCCAAACATCTACTCCTCCCCCAAACCATCTAACTCCCTCCCCCAACTATCTCTGCCCCTCCAATAAACCATCCTCCCCCTCCCCACAATATCCCATCCCTCTCCTAACCGTTATTCCCCTCCCCCTAACCAGGATGAGGACAAGGGGCTCCAGGGACGAATCTGAGAGGGAGGAATGGGAGATAGAGCTCAAAAAAAAGGGAGGAAGACTGGGGAAGGAGACTAGATGAGCTGGAAGGAAGATGGAAAGAGAGGTTAGGCAGCAGAACGCAGAGGTTGAAGCAAAAAGGCCACAGCAGCAGAAATCAAGATAGAGAGATTAGAAGAGGAGCTGAGACATCTGAACAGCACAGAGACAAAGATATTACAGAATAGCATCGGCAATGGCTACATCGAACACAGACAACAGGTCGAAGGATAGCATGGAAACTAAAGCTGTATGCAGAGGTTCTGTCCAAAACCCACATGGGGCCAAAACAAAGACAGGAGCACTCTAGGACAGAAAGAGAGGTTGTGCAAGACATTGATGGAAACTAGGACATGTGCAAGGACCTTACCAGATACCTGTGGGGGCCAGGAGCAAGTGAGCAGGAAGGATAAACCAGAAGCATAGGGGCCTAAACGGGGGAAGGGGACTGAAGGAAGGAACATCCACCGGGAAGGAACTAAAAACACATCAAGAGGATGCATGGGAGTCACAGTGGGAGGTGGAAAGGGGATGAGATCCGTGTTTGTCTTGGGCTAGACGAAGCTAAAAGGGGAGGAACTTATGATGAAAGAAAGCAGGAGGGAGAAAAAAAGGAATGAAGACATCATGAAGGTGATAGGCGAGGGGGGACATGACCCAGGTGGCAAATTTTCGGAGAATTGGGTGGTTCACAAAGAAAGGATCGGCCTCTCAAAGTAATTTTCAAGGCCAGAATCAACCCGAACCTGATCTGCAGGAGAAAGCCGGCTGAGAGGCAAGCAGGAGTTCCGGAGTGGTGTACCTCGACCGAGACAGAACACAGGACGAAAGGAAGACAATGAAAGGAGAGTTCAAAACGGAAGGAGAAATGGGAGTGGAAATGAAAAAGGAGAGCAGAATAACCCAGGGATCAAATGAAGGACAGCGCACCCCAGAAACACCTGCAGAAGGACTCCAGCCACGGACAACCCCCAAGGCAAACTGAAACATTCCAAAACCACCCATCACACACCGATCCTCTGTTTCCACCCCCCGCACCACGTACAGTATTAGAACAGATAGTTGAAAGGTTTGGTACACAAATGCAGCCTGGGATTAACGAATAACATGAGGAATGGCAAGAAAGAATCAATGAGAAGTCCCCAGACATCATAGCAGTTACAGAAACAAAACTCATCGGAGACAATAACAGATGCAATCTCTGCCCCACCAGGATACCAGATCATGAGGAAAGAATAGAAGGTTAGGGGGGGAGGTGGGTTGCTCTGCTCGTAAAAAAACAGATGGAAATTCGAGAAAATGGGAAGGAATAGATGAGACAGGAGAAGAGATAATAGCAGGTACACTCAGTCTGTGGGTGAACACAAAGTGGTCATTTGCAGTGATGTATAATCCACCACAGAACTGCAGGAGGCCAATGAGAGGAATATTGAAGAGAGCAAACAGAGCAATGGTGGACACACTTGCTGAGGTGGCAAAGAAGGAGCTCACTCCAGCAGAGCAAAATTGCTGGTTATGGGGGGATTTCAACCACAGGGAGATTGTACTTGGGAAAACCTGGAGCCACATGGGGGTCCCGAAACATGGAGAGCCCAGGATGTGGAGCGTGGTGCTGGAAAACTCCATGCACCAACTTTGGTTAAGGACACTACCAGAGTGAGAGGCATGGGAGGATGAACAGCAAGATGGGATTGTGTTCACCCTGGGCAGCTCAGACATGAGGACATCAAGTATGAGAGTCCCTAGGAGCTAGCGACCACCGTGGTTCTGTGCTTTGAATACATAGTAGAGCTTGCAAGTGGAGGGAGAATAACAGGAGTTAGAATGGGGAAAAGCCTGACTATAAAAGAAGGGGGATACATAGGTTGAAGACTTCATGCGGGAGTTCAGTGGACAGAGAAATGGCAGGAAAGCCGGTAATGAAATGATGGATATGTAGCAACAAATGCAAGGAGGCAAGTGAACGGTTCAATTCCCAAGGGCAACAGTAACAAACGGGGAAGACAGAACAAGCCCCTGGTTTACCCCGACGGTTGTAAGGATGGCAAAAACAAAGTGCAATAGAGATGCGAAAAAGTACAGAAGGCAGAGAACACACGAAAATAGGGGAGATCAGTCGCAGAGCCTGGAATGGGAGTACGCACAGGTAAGGAGGGAGGCCCAGCGACAGTATGAAACTGACATAGATCGGAGAATCAAGACTGACCCGAAAACGTTGTATAGCCACATCAGGGGAGACAACAGTCAAAGACCAGGTGATATCAGATTAAGGACAGAAGGTGGAGAACTCACAAGAAATGATCAGGAGGTATGTGATGGAGCTGAACAGGGAGATTTAAGGAAGTTTTTACAGTAGAGACAGGAAGGGCTTGTGGGAAGACAGCACAGAGGGAACATCAAGAGGGCATATAAAACAAGTGTTTGGATGACATATACGAACAACTGAGGAGGAGGTGAAGAAAGAGCTCTTAAGTGACTTGACACCTCAAAGGCGATGGGACCGGACAAACATCTCCCCATGGGTCTAGAGAAGGAAGCATAGATGCTGTGTCGTGCTCTAACCCACAATCTTCAACTCATCCCTTGAATGAAAATGGGCAACTACCTGAGGAAAGGAAGACAGCTAATGTAGTCCCCAT
>NC_069425.1:34376604-34434104 GCF_026875155.1 Cherax quadricarinatus
CTATTCCAACCCTCTTCAACCCCCCCACTACTCATCTTTGCACTAGCCCCACCTTTCTGCCAATGTGCTTATATTTCACCCGAAACTTCCTCACTCCCTTAGTTTATACCTTTCACCTCCCTCTTACTTGTTGTTGCCACCTTCCCTCTTTTCCATTCTACCTTTCATACTCTAACTGTAGCTACAACTAAATAATGATCGATATATCAGTTTGCCCCTCTATAAACATGTACATCCTGGAGGCTACCCATCAACCTTTTATCCACCAATACATAATCTAAATAAACTACTTTCATTCGTGCTACATCATACCTTGTATATGTATTTTATTCCTCTTTTTCATAAAATATGTATTACTTATTACCAAAATTTTCTTTTCTACACATAGCTCAATTAAAGGCTCCCCATTTACATTTACCCCTGGCACCCCAAAATTTACACTACTACTCCCTCCATAACCATTTTTTACCACTGTAGCATTAAAATCCCCAAACCACAATTACTCTCACACTTGATTCCCCAAAAAACTCCCCACGCATTCACTCAACATTTCCAAAATCTCTCTCTCTCTCCTCTACATTCTCTCTTCTCCAGGTGCATACACGTTATTATAACCCACATTTTCACATCCCCCCCCAATCTTTATTTGCTCCACATAATCCTGGATTAAATCATTTATAGTGTCCCTCTTTCCTGCCATAGCTTATCCTTCGCATTATTGCTACTCCTTTTTTAGCTCTAAATCTATTGAAAACCCCTGACCAAAATCATTATTCTCTCCACTGAAACTCTCCCACCCCCTTCAGCTTTGTTTAACTTAAAGCCAGGACATCCAGCTTTTTCTCATTATAAATCCACAATCATCTCTTTCTTATCATCTGCACAACTCCACGCACATTAGACTTCCCACTTTGACAATTTTCTTCTTCTTATTCTTTTTAGTATCTTTACAGGAAAGAAAAGGGTTACTAGCCCATTGTTCCGATTTTAGTGACTTTTACAAACGCATGCTAACAGGAGGAAAGATTCTTATTCACTTTCCCCAGGATATAAAAAGGAATATTTAATAAGACCAAGAACTCATTAAGATAAAATCAAGAAAAACTCGATGAGATGTGTATAATAAATGTGTAATGTATGTGTAGTGTGACCTAAGTGTAAGTAGAAGTAGCAAGACATGGCCTGTAATCTTGCATATTATGAGACAGACAAAAGACATCTGCAATCCTACCAAATGTTAAAACAATCACAGGCTTCGTTTTACACTCCACTTGGTAGGGACGTAGTACCACCCTGGGTGGTTGTGTCTACCAACCTACTACCTATATATATATATATTTATATATATATATATATATATATATATATATATATATATATATATATATATGTATAATATATATATATTATATATTTTCATATATAATATATATATGTATATATATATATATATATATATATATATATATATATATACATTTATATAGTATATAGATATATATATGATATCATTTATATATATATATTATATATATATTATATATAATATATATTTCTACATAATAGATATATATAGTATATAGATTTTATCATATTCAGGGTAAACATTGCAGCTTATCTCAGAAACACCTTCCTGAATTCAGCTACACATTGTACTTCATTTCAGCTGCACATTTTTATTAATTTCAGTGACAGGATCATTTGAAGGACCTGCCTTGTATGGGCCATTAGGCCTTCTTCAGTGTTTCTCCTTTCTTATTTTCAATGTTCTTATTTAAGCGACACATTATTCATTCTAGCCTTGTTTTTTTCAGCTTTCTCACTAACTACTGATGAAAACATGTCGCCCCACTTCCACATGAAGACTTTGCAGACCGAGGGTGGTCCTGTTTCCTTTACCCCCGCTTAACGACCTTGAAAACCAGGTTGGTACTCTTTCGCCTTCCCCTTCCTCTTTTAACGACCTTCCAGATGAAGGAAAGGGCTGTTTCAACTTCCCCTCCCTCGCTTAATGACCTTCCAGTTCATAATGGGTACTGTTTCTCCTCCTATCCCCCTCCCCCCTTAACGACCATCCTTTCCACGGTAAGTTCTGTTTTACCCTCCCTCACTTAACGACCTTCCAGTCCACAGTAAGTTCTGTTTTTCCTCCCTGCTGTAAACACAGTTTGCCAACGCACTGTATATTTTGCTGCACTACTAAACTTTAAACCTTCAGGTAAAAGCATCTTATGTACCTTTCTTGCGGTAAGAATGGCCTGTTGATGCCTGTGTGCGCTTTGTCTACGGGTTCATGGCGGAAATTCTGTGAAAAGTGCGCTTGTGACGCTTTTATGGTTGAGTGTTGTGATTGTGGAGGCATGTGACTGCTTTGTGTTGCGTGGTGCGTCAATTTGTAAATTTTATAAAGTAGTGTTAGATGTGTACTCACTTATTTGTGGTTACAGCGGTCGATTCACAGCTCCTGGCCCCGTGTATGCGTGTATGCGTGTGTGTGTGTGTGTGTGTGTGTGTGTGTGTGTGTGTGTGTGTGTGTGTGTGTGTGTGTGTGTGTGTGTGTATGTGTATGTGTGTGTGTGTGTGTGTGTGTGTGTGTGTGTGTGTGTGTATTCACCTAGTTGTACTCACCTAGTTGAGGTTGCTGGGGTCGAGTCCGAGCTCCTGGTCCCGCCTCTTCACTGATCGCTACTAGGTCACTCTCCCTGTACCGTGAGCTTTATCATACCTCTGCTTAAAGCTATGTATGGATCCTGCCTCCACTACATCGCTTCCCAAACTATTCCACTTACTGACTACTCTGTGGCTGAAGAAATATGGTGTGTGTGTGTGTGGTGTGTTGTGTGTGTGTGTGTGTGTGTGTGTGTGTGTGTGTGTGTGTGTGTGTGTGTGTGTGTGTGTGTGTGTGTGTGTACTCACCTAATTGTGGTTGCAGGGGTCGAGACTCAGCTCCTGGCCCCTGAAAATGTGTGTGTGTGTGTGTGTTTGTGTGTGTGTGTGTGTGTGTGTGTGTGTGTGTGTGTATGTGTGTGTGTATGTGTATGTGTGTGTGTGTGTGTGTGTGTGTGTGTGTGTGTGTGTGTGTGTGTGTGTGTGTGTGTGTGTGTGTGTGTGTGTGTGTGTGTGTGTGTGTGTGTGCGTGTATGTGTGTGTGTATATGTTGTGTGTGTGTGTATGTGTATGTTAGCTTCCCTTGCAGCTCAAGCCGTTCAAATTATATTTCAGGGAAACTAAATGCAGTATAGTGCAATGTTGTGTTTGGGTTCATGTTAGGTTAGGATTATCTTGCCGTTGCCACACGGCACCAGGGCATGATCTGTGGACACAGCAGTTCACTGTGGCCCATAACTATACTAGCAGAAATAATATGGGCCACAGCAACCTCTGTGGCCCTGGATGACACCGTCAGTGACGATCCAAGGCCTCAATAATGCTGTCTGGGTTAAACTATGGCGACAGCTACTCACTCTGACCTCGGATGATAGTACAAAGTGACCATGGCTAGAAGTTCTAACACTTCCTTTACTAAAGTGACAAAAGGAACAATTATCCTTACCAAAGAAAGTGTAAAATAAAAGTGTATTATTTGCCTTCCACACAAGGAGGTAGAAGTTCTAAGTAAACTTTAGGATTTGCATAAAATATATCCCGCTGTTTATGTGGGCAAATTAGAGTCCAACGAAAATTACAATTCTATTTTAAGAAAGTCCAAACGTTAGCTGAGATATACAACATTTGGGAGCGCTCAGCTGCGGTCATTAAGGACACACACAAAACAATTAACATAAAATACACTGGAGAAGCTTAACGCGTGTCTGCTTGAGGACGCCATTTGCGGAAGTGGATGGAGTCACCTCGCGATGCCCCGCAGTCGCCGCGATGTCTAAGAAGCAGACCGTACTGTGGGAAGAAGAATATACACACTTACTCATCTATCTCAAGGGTTCCCAACTTGGGGTGCAAGACGGTATTTCAGGGGTTGCGACAAAGAGTCCCAATGAAGAGCACAATTCCGTTTATTTTACCCAAAAACTTTTCTAATCGCTCAATTTATAATTGCATTTAATGCACTGAATTAAAAGTTTATTCTCTGAGTTCAATTTGACTTCCTCTTCTTCAAATGTGATATTGCTTTTGTAGGGGTGCAACATTAATCAAACATTTCCCAGGTGTGCCGGGCATAGAAAAGGTTGGGAACCTCTGGTCCAGCTCATGGATTGAGATCGTAACATACAGCAGGAAAGTACCTTGTCTTCCTGTCTTTAAGTTAATGTGTGATATTTTCCACACTTTAGAGTTATGTTGAAAATGGTAATAAATACTGACAAGTTGATGATTAAGACACATGTAAAACAGTTGAATGTCTTTACTATTTAAACGTTTCGCCTACACAGTAGGCTTCTTCAGACAAATACAGAGGCAGCAGGTGTAGATGTAATCAGTCCATTTGAGGTGGCTAGTTCCTCAGTCTAGAGGGTTTTTGCCGTTCTATTTCAGCTTTTCCGTATCATTTGATGATGCATCTTCCTTGATCAGTTGATGCTGTATATTTACCTGTCTTATCAGATTATGTTACACCTCTTCATCTCCTGTTCAGCTAATGTTGCATCCCTTCCTCTCTGGATCAGCTGATGCTGCAGCTCTACCTCACCTGATGAACTAATGTTGCGACTCTACCACAAATGACAGTTGATACTGTATCTCTACATTTCTGGAACATGTGGAAAAAGACACTTATGTACAGTTCAGGACATTTATTAAAGGAAACGTTTCGCCACGAGTGGCTTCTTCAGTCCTAATACAGAGAAAACTAAGAAAACATTTATATATATAGTGGCAGGAGTCAGGTGAGGTGACGCGTGGGTAGAGGTGGTGGTAGTAGTAGTAGTGGTAGTAGTAATGGAACTAAGGAGGTGAGGCAAGAGAGGGACCTGCTGGGAACTGGTGTTACTTGATGCCAGCAGGTCCCTCTCTTGCCTCACCTCCTTAGTTCCATTACTACTACTACTACCACCTCTACCCACGCGTCACCTCACCTGACTCCTGCCACTATATATATAAATGTTTTCTTAGTTTTCTCTGTATTAGGACTGAAGAAGCCACTCGTGGCGAAACGTTTCCTTTAATAAATGTCCTGAACTGTACATAAGTGTCTTTTTCCACATCTTGTCGGTATCACCATACCATTTCCTCATTTCTGGAACAGCTGATATTGCCTCTCAAGAACTGATGATCAGCTGTTGCAGTTCTCGAATACTTAGGTTTACAAACATCCTTTATTTAACGTGTTTAGATATTTTGCATTGCTTTTCACACGCCAAGAGACAACAACAACACTCGTCAACACGCACAACGCACACCAACACACTCACAGGTCACACTTGCAGTGAAGACAAATACACAAATGTGACCTTCTTGGTAAACACTTACGACCCGCGGCCTCCGAGTCTTTGCTTTATGTTTGGGTAATAAAAACCTAAGCACCAACAACCTTACCGTCGAGAACCTTGCAACAGTTGAGGCTAAAGTCGACTCTCTCACCCCTACTTTCATGCCAAGAGCGCCCCGAATTTAATTTGTCGCAATTTGGGAATCCAGATGATTTAAATCCCCTTCTGGTATTCTCTCTCTCTCACACTCTCTCTCGCTCTCCCTGACAAACGACAGCTGATGACAAATAATTAATATCAATTGACAATGATAATAATAAAATAATTTAAATATTTCAATAGAGGGCGACTTCATTATTAAACAAACTAATTGAGAAAAAATTTCCAAGCATCCAGCCTCAGAATTTTCAACTCCAATCTCCGAGAAGAAGCGTAACATTTATGTTGAATCTCCCTCTCCCCAGTGTTGATGGAGACGAGTTGAGGTTGAGGGTCATGCAAGAGATCAGTTAATTCTCATTTGTAATAATGTTGGTAGAATTACCGACAATATGTAAAGTAAAAGGACACAAGTGCAACTAATGTGATATTTTATTGTGGCAACGTTTCGCTCTCCAGGAGCTTTGTCAATCCGATACGGCTTGACAAAGCTCCTGGAGAGCGAAACGTTGCCACAATAAAATGTCACATTAGTTGCACTTGTGTCCTTTTACTTTACATAATTCTCATTTGTTGAGTTACTGTTTTGTTAGATTTAAATAGCTGAGGGAAGAGAGACTTTATAGAACAAGTTTTAATTGGGACAACAACGTTTCACCCAAAGAACCTTATGTACTCTAAGGGAAGAGAGACTTTGTACGAGTTTTAGCTGGGGCAACCTTTCGCTCTCAGAGAACCTTATAAAATCTTAATAAAGCTCTAAGGAGAGTGAAACGTTGTCCCAATGAAACTTGTGTTGCAAAGTGTCTTCGTCATCAATTAAAGATTGAGACACTTATGCAGCATATGGGAATCTTTATTCAGGAAACGTTTCGCCTTCCTCTTTGTATTGGACTGATGAAGCCACTGTGTGGCGAAACGTTTCCTGAATAAAGATTCCCATATGCTGCATAAGTGTCTCAATCTTCAACTTGTCGGTTTTTCAAACCATTCATCACAGTCATCAATTAAGTTGGCAGAAAGACCTTCTTGGTACTAACAAGCACCTTTCAAATACAAAGTCAAGGAATCACTGTTCAATACTCGTGAACAGTCATCGCAGAAGAAAAAAGCCACAACACCATGACTCGAAAATCTACCCAAAAAAAAGAAAAAAAAAATCATTGTCGAAATCATTCTTGACAATAGTCCAGGATGTACCGAGACATCGCCACAAGGTTCCTCTAGTGTTGGGGTGGGGAACCTTTTGTATATCTGAAGGCTACGCTAAAGTTAACTGTAATCTCATAAGGCCGCATTCAAGAAATTTGGATTAGATATACTGCTATTCTGTAAAAAGTTCATTATTCTATAATAACTTCAAGAAAAATTCTAATTCTAATTCAATTAGAAGGGCGCAGGTTCCCCACCCATGCTCTAGTGTGTCTCCTGTTCGACTGTTTCATCGGCATCAGTGAAATACTGACTGTTACGAAGAGAACGAGAAACGGATCGACCTCCTGTGATGCTGTACTTAGATGCAGAGTGTACCAGGAATGCTCTGTCCAACCACTGGTCATAATTAACGTTAACATGATCCTTGTAGAGCCTCAGGTCAGGTTAATTAGATCATTATAACCCAGGAAATTACTTTAATACTCGGCTATTATTTATTCTAATGACGTCAAGAGGGAGTGGAGGGCCGGGAGGATGGGTGGGCGGGGGAGGGGGGTGCACTTCGAGAGGAAACCCTCAGATAGGAGCTCTACATATACACCTGCGAGAGGAAACCCTCACACAGGAGCTCTGCAGACACACCTGCGAAAGGAAACCCTCACACAGGAGCTCTACAGACACACCTGCGAGAGGTAACCCTCACAGAGGAGCTCTACACACCACCTAGAGGAGACCTCACAGAAAAGCTCTACATCCCTCACCTCCTAGGGGCAAACCTCAAGGAGAAGCCTAACAGGTAGTTTACATCTTCAGAATCTTCAGGTAAACTCAATGAACGGAGGACAGAGCCCACACCACCCGTTGACCCGCACGGGTTTAGCGCTTTATATTACAAACAGAAGAGAAGTCAGAAGATAAGATAGCAGATCAGTAGTATTTTTCCCTTGCTCTGTTAACATAAGAAAGGAGGAGCACTGCCGCAGGCCTACTGGCCCATACAAGGCACGTCTTCCTCAAAACCATTCGTTCCCAAACACTGCGTAAACGTACAGTGTAAGTGCATACCTAGCGTTACATGTACACAGTATCAATAAATGTACATGGCGTGAAGTGTACATGGTTTAAATATACGTGGTGTGAGGTGTACCTTGTTAAGCTTAGTATTAAGAGTGTCAAATTACTGTGTTTATGATGCCCGGTAGCTAAGATGAGAGGGATGACTTGGTTGCCAGGATGAAAAGGGTGACTGGGTTGCTAGGGTGAGAGGGTGACCTGGTTGCTAGGATGAGAGGGGTGACCTAATTGTTGGGGTGAAAGGGGTAACATGGTTGCAAGGGTGTGGGTGACCTAGTTGCTAGGATGAAGGGATGACGTGGTTGTTAAGGCGAGAGAGGTGACCTAGTAGCTTGGATGAGGGGGTGACCTATTTGATACGGTGAGAGAGTGACCTGGTTGCTAGGATGAGAGGGGTTACCTGGTTGCTAGGATGAGAGGGGTGACCTGGTTGCTAGGGTAAGAGGATGACCTGGTTGCCAGGATGAAAGGGGCGGCCTGGTTGCTAGGGTGAGAGGGTCACCTAGTAGCTAGGATGAGAGGGGTGACCTGTTTGATAAGGTGAGAGGGTGACCTGGATGCTAGGATGAGAGGGGTAACCTGGTTGCTAGGGTGAAAGGGGTAACCTGGTTGCTAGGGTGAGAGAGGTGACCTGACTGCTAGGATGAGGTGGCCTGGTTGTTAGAGTTAAAGGGGTGACCTGGTTACTAGGGTGATAAGGCTACCTGGTTGCTAGAGAGAGACGATGACCTGATTGCTAGGGTAAGAGGGTTACCTGGTTGCTAGGGTGAGAAGGGTTACCTGGTTGCTAGGGTGAGATGAGTGACCCGGTTGCTGGGGAGAGAGGAAGACCTGGTTGCTAGGGTGAGAGGGGTCACCTGGATGCTAGGATGAGATGAGTGACTTTGTTGCTAGGATTAGATGAGTGACCTGGATGCTAGGGTGAGAGTGGTGACCTGGTTGCTAGGGTGAGAGGGGGTGACCTAGTTGCTTGGGTGAGATGAGTGACCTTGTTGCTAGGATGAGATGAGTGACGTGGTTCCTAGGGTGAGAGTGGTGACCTGGCTGCAAGGGTGAGAGGGGTGACCTGGTTGCTAGGGTGAGAGTGGTGACATGGTTGCTAGGGTGAGAAGGGGTGACCTGTTAGCTAGGGCCGGTGAATGACCTGGGAGGCATGAAAGACGCTTCCTTCATATGGTCATACGTTAAGGTCCGACCAGTGAAAATTTGCATGAAAATTTCATTCATTATTCAGTAACATCATCACCAGACCTGGCACGCTAATGTATTTCACGATCCCTTTCCGACGCTACTACCGTGTTCTGACGCTACCACCGTGTTCTGACGCTACCACCGTGTTCTGACGCTACCACCGTGTTCTGACGCTACCACCGTGTTCTGACGCTACCACCGTGTTCTGACACTATCACTGTGTTCTGACACAACCACTGTGTTCTGACGCTACCACCGTGTTCTGATACTATCACTGTGTTCTGACACTACCACTGTGTTCTGACACTACCACTGTGTTCAGATACTACCACTGTGTTCAGACACTACCACTGTGTTCTGACACTACCACTGTCTTCTGACACTACTACTGTGTTCTGACACTACCACTGTGTTCTGACACTACCACTGTGTTCTGACACTACCACCGTGTTCTGAAACTACCACCGTGTTCTGTCACTCCCACTGTGTTCTGACACTACCACCGTGTTCTGACACTACCACGGTGTTTTGACACTACCACTGTGTTCTCACACTACCACTGTGTTCTGACACTACTACTGTGTTCTGACACTACCACATTGTTCTGACACTACAACTGTGTTCTGAAACTACTACTGTGTTCTGACGCTATCACCGTCTTCTGACACTACCACCGTGTTCTGATACTACCACTGTGTTTTGACACTACCACTGTGTTCTCACACTACCACTGTGTTCTGACACTACTACTGTGTTCTGACACTACCACTTTGTTCTGACACTACAACTGTGTTCTGAAACTACTACTGTGTTCTGACACTATCACCGTGTTCTGACACTCCCACTGTGGTCTGACACTACCACCGTGTTCTGACACTACCACTGTGTGCTGACACTATCACCATGTTATGACACTATTATCGAGTTTTTGACACTACTGTGTTCTGACACTACCACTGTGTTCTAACACTACCACTGTGTTCTGACACTACCACTGTGTTCTAACACTACCACTGTGTTCTGACACTACCACTGTGTTCTAACACTACCACTGTGTTCTAACACTACCACTGTGTTCTGACGCTACCACTGTGTTCTAACACTACCACTGTGTTCTAACACTACCACTGTGTTCTGACACTACCACTGTGTTCTGACACTACCACTGTGTTCTGACGCTACCACCGTGTTCCGACACTAACACTGTTTTTACACTACCACTGTGTTCTGACACTACCACTGTGTTTTGACACCACCACTGTGTGCTGACACTACCAGTGTGTCCTGACACTACCTCTTTGTTCTGACACTACTACTGTGTTCTGACACTATCACCGTGTGCTGACACTATTACTGTGTTCTGATACTACCACTGTGTTCTGACATTCCCATCGTGTTCTGACACTACCACTGTGTTCTGACACCACCACTATGTTCTCACACTTCCACTGTTCTGACACTACTACCGTGTACTGACACTACAACTGTGTTCTGACGCTACCACTGTGTTCTGACACTACCACCGTGTACTGACACTACCACTGTGTTCTGACGCTACCACTGTGTTCTGACACTACCACTGTGTTCTGACACTACCACTGTGTTCTTACACTACCACCGTGTTCTGACACTACCACAGTGTTCTGAAACTACCACTGTATTCTGACACTACCACTGTATTCTGACACTACCACTGTGATCTGACATTACTACTGTGTTTTGACACTATCACCGTGTTCTGACACTAGTACTATGTTCTGACACAATTACTGTGTTCTGACACTATCACTGTGTTCTGACACTACCAACGTGTTCTGACACTACCACTGCGTTCTGACACTACCACTGTGTTCTGACACTACCACTATGTTCTGACACTACCACTGTTCTGACACTACCACCGTGTTCTGACACTACCACTGTGATTTTACACTACCACCGTGTTCTGACACTACCACTGTGTTCTGACAATACTACTATGTTTGACACTACCCGTGTTCTGACACATACTATGTTCTGACACTATTTAAATGTGTTCTGACACTACCACATGTTCTGAAACTACCACCGTGTTCTGACACACCACTGTGTTCTGAATAAATTTCTAACTCACGTGTTCGACACTATTACTGTGTTCTGAAACTATCACTGTGTTCTGACACTACCACTGTGTTCTGACACTCCCATTGTGTTCTGACACTACCACTATGTTCTCACACTTCCACTGTTCTGACACTACCACCGTGTACTGACACTTTCACTGTGTTCTGACACTACCACTGTGTTCTGACACTACAACTATGTTCTCACGCTACCACTGTTCTGACACTACCACCGTGTTCTGACACTACCACAGTGTTCTGACACTACCACTGTGTTCTTACACTACCACCGTGTTCTGACACTACCACAGTGTTCTGAAACTACCACTGTATTCCGACACTACCACTGTATTCTGACACTACCACTGTGTTCTGACAATACTGCTGTGCTTTGACACTATCACCGTGTTCTGACACTAGTACTATGTTCTGACACTATTACTGTGTCCTGACACTATCACTGTGTTCTGACACTACCACCGTGTTCTGACACTACAACTGTGTTCTGACACTACCACTGTTCTGACACTACCACTGTGTTCTGACACTTCCACTGTGTTTTGACACTACCACTGTTTTCTGACACTACCACTGTGTTCTGACACTACCACTGTGTTCTGACAACACCACTGTGTTCTGAGTCTTCCACTATGTTCTGACACTACCTCTGTGTTCTGACACTACTACTGTGTTCTGACACTACCACTGTGTTCTGACACTACCACCGTGTTCTGACACTATCACTGTTTTGACACTACCACCGTGTTTTGACACTACCACTGTGTTCTGACACTACTACTGTGTTCTGACACTACCACTGTGTTGTGACACTACCACAGTTTTCTGACAATACCACTGTGTTCTGACACTACCACTCTGTTCTGACAACACCACTGGGTTCTGACTCTACCACTATGTGCTGACACTACCTCTGTGTTCTGACACTACTACTGTGTTCTGACACTACCACTGTGCTCTGACACTACTACCGTGTTCTGACACTATCAGTGTTTTGACACTACCACCGTGTTCTGACACTATCACTGTTTTGACACTACCACTGTGTTCTGACACTACCACTGTGTTCTGACACTACCTGTGTGTTCTGACACTACAACTGTGTTCCGACACTATCAAAGTGTTCTCACACTACTACTGTGTTCTGACACTATCACTGTGTTCTGACACTACCACTGTGTTCTGACACTCCCATTGTGTTCTGACACTACCACTGTGTTCTGACACCACCACTATGTTCTCACACTTGCAATGTTCTGACACTACCACCGTGTTCTGACACTACCACTCTGTTCTGACACTACCACTGTGTTCTGACGCTACCACTATGTTCTCACACTACCACTGTTCGGGCAATACCACCGTGTTCTGACACTACCACTGTGTTCTGACACTACCACTGTGTTCTTACACTACCACCGTGTTCTGACACTACCACCTTGTTCTGACACTACCACTGTGTTCTGACACTACCACCGTGCTCTGACACTACTACCGTGTTCTGACAATGCCATGTGTTCTGACACTACCACTGTGTGCTGACACTACCACTGTGTTCTGACACTACCACTGTGTCCTGACACTACCACCGTGTTCTGACAATGCCACCGTGTTCTGACACTACCACTGTGTTCTGACACTTCAACTGTGTTCTGACACTACCACCGTGTTCTGACACTACCACTGTGTTCTGACACTACCACCGTGCTCTGACACTATTACCATGTTCTGACAATACCACAGTGTTCTGACACTACCACTGTGTGCTCACACTACCACTGTGTTCTGACATTACCACTGTGTCCTGACACTACCACCGTGTTCTGACACTACCACTGTGTTCTGACACTACCACTGTGTTCTAACACTACCACTATGTTCTGACACTACCACCGTGTTCTGACACTACCACTGTGTCCTGACCTTACCACCGTGTTCTGACACTACCACTGTGTTCTGACACTACCACTCTGTTCTGACACTACCACAGTGTTCTGCCACTACCACTATGTTCTGACACTACTATTGTGTTCTGACACTACCACTGTGTTCTGACACTTCCATTGTGTCCTGACACTACCACCGTGTTCTGGCATTACAACTGTGTTCTGACACTACCACTGTGTTCTCACACTACCACTGTGTTCTGGCACTATCACCGTGTTCTGACATTCCCACTGTGTTCTTACACTACTACCGTGTTCTGACACTACTACTGTGTTCTGACACTATCACCATGTTTTGACACTGTTATCGTGTTTTGACACTGCCATGTGTTCTGACACTACCAACGCGTTCTGACACTACCACTGTGTTCTGACACTACCACTGTCTTCTGACACTACTACTGTGTTCTGACGCTATCACCGTGTTCTGACACTATCACCGTGTCCTGACACTCCCACTGTGTTCTGACACTACCTCTGTGTTCTGACACTACAACTGTGTTCTGACACTATCACCGTGTTATAACACTATAATCGTGTTTTGACACTACCACTGTGTTCTGACACTACTACCGTGTTCTGACACTACCACCGTGTTCTGACACTACCACTGTGTTCTGACACTACCACTGTGTTCTGACACTACCACTGTGTTCTGACACTACCACTGTGTTGTGACACTACTACTGTGTTCTGACACTATCACTGTTTTGACACTACCACCGCGTTCTGACACTACCCCTGTGTTCTGACACTACACTGTGTTCTGACATACCACTTCTGTCTGTTCTAACACTTCCACAGTGTTCTGACACTACCACTGTGTTGTGACACTACCACTGTGTTCTGACACTACTACTGTGTTCTGACTCTACCACTCTGTTCTGACACTACCTCTGTGTTCTGGCACTACTACTGTGTTCTGACACTACCACTGTGTTCTGACACTACACCGTGTTCTGACACTACCCTGTGTTCTGACAACTACCCCTGTTTCTGAACAGTACCACCGTGTTCTGACACTACCACTGTGTTCTGACACTACCACTGTGTTCTGATACTACCCAACTGTGTTCTGACACTCCATGTGTTCTGACACTACCACTGTTTCTGACACTAGCCACATGTTCTCACCCCTACCACTGTTCTGACACTACACCGTGTTCAGACACTACCACTGTGTTCTGACACTGCCACTGTGTTCTTACACTACCACCGTGTTCTGACACTACCACAGTGTTCTGAAACTACCACTGTATTCTGACAATACCACTGTATTCTGACACTTCCACTGTGTTCTGACATTACTACTGTGTTTTCACACTATCACCGTGTTCTGACACTAGTACTATGTTCTGACACTATTACTGTGTTCTGACAGTATCTCCGTGTTCTGACATTCCCACTGTGTTCTGAGACTACCACTGGGTTCTGACACTACCACTGTGTTCTGTCACTATCACCGTGTTATGACACTATTATCGTGTTCCTACACTACCACTGCGTTCGGACACTACCACTGTGTACTGACAATAGTACCGTGTTTTGACACTATCACCGTGTTCTGACACTAGTACTATTTTCTGACACTATTTCTGTGTTCTGACACTATCACTGTGTTCTGACACTACCACCGTCTTCTGACACTACCACTATGTTCTGACACTACCACTGTGTTCTGACACTACCACTGTGTTCTGGCACTACTATTGTGTTTTGAGGCTATCATGTGTTCTGATAATATCTCCGTGTGCTGACGCTCCCACTGTGTTCTGACACTACCACTGTGTTTTGACACTATCACCGTGTTATGACACTATTATCGTGTTCTGACACTACCACTGCGTTCAGACACTACCATTGTGTTCTGACACTACTACCGTGTTCTGACACTGCTACCGTGTTCTGACACTACCACTGTGTCCTGACACTTCCTCTGTGTTCTGACACCACCACTGTGTACTGACACTACCACTGTGTTCTGACACTAATACTGTGTTCTGACACTATCACTGTTTTGGCACTACCACTGTGTTCTGACGCTGCCACTGTGTTCTGACACTACCACTGTGTTCTGACACTACCACTGTGTTCTGACACTACCTCTGTGTTCTCACACTAGTACTGTGTTCTGACACTGCCACTGTGTTCTGATTCTATCACCGTTTTCTAACACTACCTCGTGTTCTGACACTACACTGTTCTGACACTACACTGTGTTCTGACACTACCACTCTGTTCTGACGCTACCACCGTGTTCTGACACTACCATCGTGTTCTGACACTACCACTGTGTTCTGACACCACTACTGTGTTCTGACGCTACCACCGTGTTCTGACACTACCATCGTGTTCTGACACTACCACTGTGTTCTGACACCACTACTGTGTTCTGCGTACCAACCGTCTGATACTACCACCGTTTTCTGACACTATCACTGTGTTCTGACACTATCACTGTGTTCTGACACTACCACCGTGTTCAGACACTATTACCGTGTTCTGACACTACCTATGTGCTCTGACACTACTACTGTGTTCTGACACTACTACCGTGTTCTCACACTACCACCGTGTTCTCACACTACCACCGTGTTCTGACACTATCACTCTTTTGACACTACCACTGTGTTCTGGCACTGCCACTGTGTTCTGACACTTCCACCGTGTTCTGACGCTATCACTGTGTTCTGACAATACCACCGTGTTCTGACACTACCATTGTGTTCTAAGACTGTCACTATGTCTAACATTATTGCCGTGTCCTGACACTACCGTGTTCTAACACCACCACCGTGTTCTGTCACTACCGTGTTCTAACACTACCACTGTGTTCTGACACTACTGCTGTGTTCCGACACTACGTGTTCTGACACTACTGCTGTGTTCTGACACTATTACAGATTAGTTTTTACCGCCGCTTCAACTCGCTCCTGTACGACACTCACATCTGAATTAGCAAGATACGAATGACAGAAATATTAAGAAAACAACAATAACTTGCAACCGCACTAAATGGTTGCACTCTGAAGGAAGGGTGGTGGATATTGCAATTCCGAGGGTTATTATAAAATGTCTGCAACACCTCTGGCTAGACGACGGCTACTGAATAAGTGATGGTGGAGGTGCTTTCTTCTTTATGGTTACCTCCAGTGAGAGACGGCGGGTGTATTGAGGATACTACTATTACTACTACTACTACTAATATGAATAATAATAATAATAATAATAATATAATAATAATAATAATAATAATAATAATAATAATATAATTAATATAATATATATAATTATTATTTATTTATTATTATTTATTATTATTATTATTATTATTATTATTATTATTATTATTATATTATTATTTTATCATTATTATATTATTAGTAGTAGTGAATTTTAATTTATCCGGTAACAAGCGAATTTCTACACATTACTTTCTCTAGTACCTCCACCTCCACATTCAAAACATTCACATCCAACACGTCACACATCCAACACCTCCACATTCAACATCTCACACATTCACCATTTCCAATCCAACCTCCACATCCAACACCTCCACATTCAACACCTCCACATTCAACATCTCCACATTCAACTCCTCTACATTCACCACCACATCCAACACCTCCTCATTCACCATTTCCACATTCAACACCTCCACATACAATACCTCCACATCCAACACCTCCACATCCAACACCTCCACATTCAACACCTCCACATCAATCTCACATCACCCCACATCCAACACCTCACATTCACCTCCACATTCAATCCTTAATTCACCAACTCCACACTCCACATTCACTACCTCCACATTCAACATCTCAGGCATCCAATACTTCACTACTTTCACTCCTAACTGACAAGTCCATTTGCTCCCCAGGCTTTCTCATCTTATTTATTTCTCTCCAAAATTGGTTTGTATTCTCAGCAAAATTTGTTGATAACGGCTAACCAATTCTCTCATTTGCTTTTCTCTCGCACTCCCTAAACACCAGTTACTTTGTGTGTGTGTGTGTGTGTGTGTACTCACCTAATTGTGGTTGCAGGGGTCTAGACTCAGCTCCTGGCCCCACCTCTTCACTGATCGCTACTGGGTCCTCTCTCTCTCTCTGCTTCCTGAGCTTTGTCATACCTCTTCTTTAAACTATGTATGGTTCCTGCCTCCACTACTTCACTTGCTAGGCTATTCCACTTGCTGACAACTCTATGACTGAAGAAATACTTCCTAATGTCCCTGTGACTCGTCTAAGTCTTCAGCTTCCAGTTGTGACCCCTTGTCCCTGTGTCCCCTCTCTGGAACATCCTATCTCTGTCCACCTTGTCTATTCCCCGCAGTATCTTGTATGTCGTTATCATGTCTCCCCTGACCCTTCTGTCCTCCAGTGTCGTCAGTCCGATTTTCCTTAATAAGGAATCGTTCAAGACACTGTACACTGTGTATGTTAGGCCCATACTGGAGTATGCAGCACCAGTCTGGAACCCACATCTGGTCAAGCACGTCAAGAAGTTAGAGAAAGTACAAAGGTTTGCAACAAGGCTAGTCCCAGAGCTCAAGGGAACGTCGTACGAGGAAAGGTTAAGGTATCGGAACGCTATTCTCAGGTTTGCCAGGCGCCCGTATGCTGCAGCGGTTATTTGGTTGATGTGTGCCTCCGGTGATGTGCTCGGTGTTATGGTCACCCCAAGGTCTTTCTCCCTGAGTGAGGTCTGTAGTCTTTGTCCACCTAGCCTATACTCTGTCTGCGGTCTTCTTTGCCCCTCCCCAATCTTCATGACTTTGCATTTGGCTGGATTGAATTCGAGAAGCCAGTTACTGGACCGCATGTCCAGCCTGTCCAGGTCTCTTTGCAGTCCTGCCTCATCCTCGTCCGATTTAATTCTTCTCATCAACTTCACGTCATCTGCGAACAGGGACACTTCAGAGTCTATTCCTTCCATCATGTCGTTCACATATATCAAAAATAGCACTGGTCCTAGAACTGACCCCTGTGGGACCCCGCTCGTAACAGGCGCCCACTGTGATACCTCTTCACGTACCATGACTCGTTGCTGCCTCCCTGTCAGGTATTCTCTTATCCATTGCAGTGCCCTCCCTTTTACATGCGCCTGATCCTCCAGCTTCTGCACTAATCTCTTGTGGGGAACTGTGTCAAAAGCCTTCCTGCAGTCTAGGAAAACGCAATCTCCCACCCTCTCTCTCGTGTCTTACTTCTGTTACCTTGTCATAAAACTCCAGGAGATTTGTGATACAAGATTTGCCTTCCATGAACCCATGCTGGTTTTCATTTATAATCTTTTTCCTTTCCAGGTGTTCGACCACTCTCCTCCTGATAATCTTCTCCATGACTTTGCACACAATACATTTCAGAGACACAGGTCTGTAGTTTAGTGCCTCGTTTCTGTTTCCTTTCTTAAATATGGGGACTACATTAGCTGTCTTCCATTTCTCAGGTAGTTTCCCAGTTTCAAGGGATGTGTTGAAGATTGTGGTTAGAGGCACGCACAGCATCTCTGCTCCTTCTCTAAGGACCCATGGGGAGATGTTGTCCGGTCCCATCGCCTTTGAGGTGTCAAGGTCACTTAAGAGCTTCTTCACCTCCTCCTCAGTTGTTCATATGTCATCCAACACTTGTTGGTATATTCCCTCTTGATGTTCCCTTCTGTGCTGTCTTCCCACAGCCCTTCGTGTCTCTACTGTAAAAACTTCCTTAAATCTCCTGTTCAGCTCCTCACATACCTCCTGATTATTTCTTGTGAGTTCTCCACCTTCTGTCCTTAATCTGATCACATGGTCTTTGACTGTCTTCCTCCTGATGTGGCTATACAACAGTTTCGGGTCAGTCTTGATTCTCGATGCTATGTCATTTTCATACTTTCGTTGGGCCTCCCTCCTTACCTGTGCGTACTCATTCCTGGCTCTGCGGCTGATCTCCTTATTTTCGTGTGTTCTCTGCCTTCTGTACTTTTTCCATTCTCTATTGCATTTTGTTTTTGCCTCCTTACATCGTCGGGTAAACCAGGGGCTCGTTCTGGTCTTCCCGTTGTTACTGTTGCCCTTGGGAATAAACCTTTTCACTGCCTCCTTGCATTTTGTTGTTACATATTCCATCATTTCATTTACTGGCTTTCCTGCCAGTTCTCTGTCCCACTGGACCTCCCGCAGGAAGTTCTTCAACCCTATGTAGTCCCCTCTTTTATAGTCAGGCTTTCCCCATTCAACTCCTGTTATTCTCTCCACTTGCAGCTCTACTATGTATTCAAAGCACAGAACCACGTGGTCGCTAGCTCCTATGGGACTCTCATACTTGATGTCCTCAATGTCTGAGCTGCCCAGGGTGAACACAAGGTCCAATCTTGCTGGTTCATCCTCCCCTCTCACTCTGGTAGTGTCCTTAACATGTTGGTGATGAGAGTTTTCTCACACCGTCCAACATCCTGGCTCTCCATGTTTCGGGACCCCCGTGTGGCTCCAGGTTTTCCAGTCAATCTCCCTTGTGGTTGAAATTCCATAACCAGCAACTTTGCCTGCTGGAGTGAGCTCTTCTTGCACCTCAGCAAGTGTGTCCACCATTGGTCTGTGCTCTCTTATATTCCTCTCTTGCCTCCTGCAGTTCTGTGGTGGATTATACATCACTGCATGACACTTTGTGTTCCCCAGACTGAAGTGTACCTGCTATGGAGTCTCTTTCTCCCGTCTCATCTATGCTTTCCATTTTCTCGAATTTCCATCTGTTTTTTACGAGCAGAGCAACGCTACCTCCCCCCCTGCCCCTTCTATCTTTCCTCATGATCTGGTATCCTGGTGGGAAGATTGCATCTGTTATTGTCTCCGTGAGTTTTGTTTCTGTAACTGCTATGATGTCTGGGGACTTCTCATTGATTCTTTCTTGCCATTCCTCATGTTTATTCGTTAATCCATCTGCATTTGTGTACCAAACCTTCAACTTCTGTTCTAATACTGCAACTGTGTGTGTGTTCGTATGAGTGTGTATATATACACTCAGTGGCCACTTTATTAGGTATACCCTTCCAGTAATGTGTAGGGTTTCCCTTTAGCTCCAGAACAAGTCTGAATTCTTCGAAGCATGGATTCAACACGGTGCTGGAAACATTTCTTAGAGATCCTGGTCAATGTTGACATGATAGCATCACACAGTTGCTGCAGATTTCCCGGCTGCACAGCACATTCATGCTGCGAAGCTTCCGTTCCACTACATCTCGAAGGTTTACGCAGAAATCGCGAGTCTATAGAGCAGGTGACGTTTTTCCAGTGTTCAACTATCCAGTTTTGGTAAGCTTGTGCCCACTGTAGCCTCAGTTTCCTGTTCTTAACTAACAGGAATGGAACCCAGTGTGGTCTTCTGGTGTTCTGCTGCTGTTGCCCACCTTCTGATTTCACTCACTCCCACCCACCTTCTACTCTCACTTTTAATCAACAATAATATATAAATAATGATAAATGGGAATGGTACACAGTTATTGAGACAGGGAATACACAAATATTGAAGAAATCGAATATACACTTAAAGTATAAGACCAGTAGGAGAGTTCACCTCTAGGAACTCAGTCACTAGTCACAGGGCCCAAGACCCACACTGGCGAAAGTTATCTCTCCAAGGCTCTCCAACAGAACCTCCAGCTCTGCCTCCCAGCAAGAGCTCTTTTCTGAGCTCTCTGCTCCTAGCTAGAGCTGAACCCCAAGTCTCTAGACAGAGCTCTGCACACTGGCCAGATTTCTCCAGAATTCTCCTTCTTAGCTGTTTCCAAGGGCTTATGTGGTTCTCTATGCATCTCCCTTAACTCCGATGTTCTAGGGTCGCACTCCATGGGAAGGGGGGGACACACACCAAGTGAGCTTTACACAGAGGATAGGCTTCTACTCCAGAGTCATTAACAACCACTCCTTAGTGACCTCTTGGGGCTTCACCATTTTCACACTCCCATTACCTGGGAAGGGTGTGACAGGTTGGCAATTGCTAGACAAGTCGTGCTTGTGACCTGACACCTGTGAGACAGTTCGTCTACTATATCAATATATACATATATATATAGTATATACATGTATATATATATATATATATATATATATATATATATTTTATATATATATATATATATATATATATATATATATATATATGTATATATATATATTATATATATATATATATATATATATATATATATATATATATATATATATATATATATATATATATATATATATATATATAATATATATATATATATATATATATATATATATATATATATATATATATATATATATATATATATATATATATATATATATATATATATATATATATATATATATATATATATATATATATATATATATATATATATATATAAGTTTTACGATGCTTGAATGTATTCATATTAATGCTTCAATAAGTGAGACACGCCATGAAATTGTGGTTATAGTGGAGCTAAATTCGGACCGACCAGTGAGGAACGTTGCTTTGCAAATTAAGATTAGATTTATCTCAGTTCGATTCAATTTAGATGTCAATTATTTCTCTCTCTCTCTCTCTCTCTCTCTCTCTCTCTCTCTCTCTCTCTCTCTCTCTCTCTCTCTCTCCTGTGTTACTCTGTGATATAAACAACGTAGACAATGGCAGATTGTCTGATATGTTGTCACAGTAAACAGAACGAGGGGACACAAATGTAAGGAAACAGAAGGAAGGGGACACAAGTGGAAACTAGAAGCTAAAATGAATCAGAGAGACATAATAAAATTCCTTCATCGTGAGGGGGAATGGACAAACTACCTCTTCAGTGGGTATCCCTCCAGTGGGTGACCCTCAGTGGAAGAGCTTTAGCCTCATCCCAAAAAAAGGACCAGGGGTAAATTTCCGATCTGAGTGAGACGTATGGGTAGGTCTCTCCTGCCCTTGTTTACATCGCAGTTAGTACTTGAATGTTAGTCGACCTTTAAGGGTAGCATCCCATGGGAAGTGGCAGTATACCTGAGAGTTGAATATTGCAGTGAATTGTGGCAGGATTAAACAAATACTCTTAGCGTGTAAACTGAACTGTACCAAAGAAAATAGATATATTTCAGGGAGTGCACAAGCCTTGCAAAAGATATCCCGGTACTGCATGATTCCACTCCACTGTACCTTATATGAAATGCAAAATATTGACAATTATACGATACACATAGATAAGGTGTTCAATTATACAACTACAAAAATAAGATGTTCACTTATACAAATACGTAAATAAGGAGCTCAGTTATAAGAATAAACCATAGCACGGGCGGGATTTGAACCCGCGGTCAGAGAGTCTCAAAATAAAAAAAAAATAAGGTGTCCATGTATATATTACTATACTGACCAGCATTTCATGTGATTAAGGTATCTATTTAAAGATAATTACTAAAGATACTTGTAGCTTTAATCTAGTAGCCACATTATCCTATAATCTACCTAATTTTTTATTCTCTCTCTCTCTCTCTTTAACAAGTCTCACTAGATTATTTACCTCCACTTATCTACATTCCTTAAATGCATTTATCTAAAAATTTCCAAAGCTGTTTGAAAAACAAAAATGATATTTAGAATTCTTTTCATTAAATACAAGTTTCGTCAAAGCACTAAATTGATTTTGTTTCTGGACGTTCGTTGAGATTTTGTCTGAAATTTTTTATTTCAGTTCTGTATTCCTGGTTTTCTTGTAACTTGTCTATATCCTCTCCTGTTCTTATTCTTCTCATTACTTTGATGTCATTATCAGACACCGATATGTAGACTCTGATCCCCTGTTGCAGTCTTTAAAAGGTATAAGGAGAGTAACGGCTTTAGTACCGAGCTTTTGGTGACCCTCCCTTGGTTATTCTCTCAGATCCTAGTGCCTAGTTACTGTGTGTGTGTGTGTGTGTGTGTGTGTATGTGTGTGTGTGTACTCACCAGTTGTACTCACCTAGTTGAGGTTGCGGGGGTCGAGTCCGAGCTCCTGGCCCCGCCTCTTCACTGATCGCTACTAGGTCACTCTCCCTGAGCCGTGAGCTTTATCATACCTCTGTTTAAAGCTATGTATGTATCCTGCCTCCACTACATCGCTTCCCAAACTATTCCACTTACTGACTACTCTGTGGCTGAAGAAATACTTCCTAACATCCCTGTGATTCATCTGTGTCTTCAGCTTCCAACTGTGTCCCCTTGTTACTGTGTCCAATCTCTGGAACATCCTGTCTTTGTCCACCTTGTCAATTCCTCTCAGTATTTTGTATGTCGTTATCATGTCCCCCCTATCTCTCCTGTCCTCCAGTGTCGTCAGGTTGATTTCCCTTAACCTCTCATCGTAGGACATACCTCTTAGCTCTGGGACTAGTCTTGTTGCAAACCTTTGCACTTTCTCTAGTTTCTTCACGTGCTTGGCTAGGTGTGGGTTCCAAACTGGTGCCGCATACTCCAATATGGGCCTAACGTACACGGTGTACAGGGTCCTGAATGATTCCTTATTAAGATGTCGGAATGCTGTTCTGAGGTTTGCTAGGCGCCCATATGCTGCAGCAGTTATATGGTTGATGTGCGCTTCAGGAGATGTGCCTGGTGTTATACTCACCCCAAGATCTTTTTCCTTGAGTGAGGTTTGTAGTCTCTGACCTCCTAGACTGTACTCCGTCTGCGGCCTTCTTTGCCCTTCCCCAATCTTCATGACTTTGCACTTGGTGGGATTGAACTCCAGGAGCCAATTGCTGGACCAGGTCTGCAGCCTGTCCAGATCCCTTTGTAGTTCTGCCTGGTCTTCGATCGAGTGAATTCTTCTCATCAACTTCACGTCATCTGCAAACAGGGACACCTCAGAGTCTATTCCTTCCGTCATGTCGTTCACAAATACCAGAAACAGCACTGGTCCTAGGACTGACCCCTGCGGGACCCCGCTGGTCACAGGTGCCCACTCTGACACCTCGCCACGTACCATGACTCGCTGGTGTCTTCCTGACAAGTATTCCCTGATCCATTGTAGTGCCCTCCCTGTTATCCCTGCTTGGTCCTCCAGTTTTTGCACCAATCTCTTGTGTGGAACTGTGTCAAACGCCTTCTTGCAGTCCAAGAAAATGCAATCCACCCACCCCTCTCTCTCTTGTCTTACTGCTGTCACCATGTCATAGAACTCCAGTAGGTTTGTGACACAGGATTTCCCGTCCCTGAAACCATGTTGGCTGCTGTTGATGAGATCGTTCCTTTCTAGGTATTCCACCACTCTTCTCCTGATAATCTTCTCCATGATTTTGCATACTATACATGTCAGTGACACTGGTCTGTAGTTTAATGCTTCATGTCTGTCTCCTTTTTTAAAGATTGGGACTACATTTGCTGTCTTCCATGCCTCAGGCAATCTCCCTGTTTCGATAGATGTATTGAATATTGTTGTGTGTGTGTGTGTGTGTGTGTACTCGTCTAATTGTACTCGCCTAATTGTGGTTGCAGGGGTCGAGACTCAGCTCCTGGCCCCGCCTCTTCACTGATCGCTGCTGGATCCTCTCTCTCTGCTTCCTGAGCTTTGTCATACCTCTTCTTAAAACTTTGTATGGTTCCTGCCTCCACTACTTCACTTGCTAGGCTATTCCACTTGCTGACAACTCTGACTGAAGAAATACTTCCTAACGTCCCTGTGACTCGTCTGAGTCTTCAGCTTCCAGTTGTGACCCCTTGTCCCTGTGTCCTCTCTGGAACATCCTATCTCTGTCCACCTTGTCTATTCCCCGCAGTATCTTGTATGTCGTTATCATGTCTCCCTGACCCTTCTGTCCTCCAGTGTCGTCAGTCCGATTTCCCTTAACCTTTCCTCGTACGACATTCCCTTGACCTCTGGGACTAGCCTTGTTGCAAACCTTTGTACTTTCTCTAATTTCTTGACGTGCTTGACCGGTGTGGGTTCCAGACTGGTGCTGCATACTCCAGTATGGGCCTAACATACACAGTGTACAGTGTCTTGACGATTCCTTATTAAGGTATCGGAACGCTATTCTCAGGTTTGCCAGGCGCCCGTATGCTGCAGCGGTTATTTGGTTGATGTGTGCCTCCGGTGATGTGCTCGGTGTTATGGTCACCCCAAGGTCTTTCTCCCTGAGTGAGGTCTGTAGTCTTGTCCACCTAGCCTATACTCTGTCTGCGGTCTTCTTTGCCCTCCCCAATCTTCATGACTTTGCATTTGGCTGGATTGAATTCGAGAAGCTAGTTACTGGACCACATGTCCAGCCTCTCCAGGTCTCTTTGCAGTCCTGCCTCATCCTCGTCCGATTTAATTCTTCTCATCAACTTCACGTCATCTGCGAACAGGGACACTTCAGAGTCTATTCCTTCCATCATGTCGCTCACATATATCAAAAATAGCACTGGTCCTAGAACTGACCCCTGTGGGACCCCGCTCGTAACAGGCGCCCACTGGGATACCTCTTCACGTACCATGACTCGTTGCTGCCTCCCTGTCAGGTAATCCCTTATCCATTGCAGTGCCCTTCCTTTTACGTGTGCTTGATCCTCCAGCTTCTGCACTAATCTCTTGTGGGGAACTGTGTAAAAGGCCTTCCTGCAGTCTAGGAAAACGCAATCTACCCAACCCTCTCTCTCGTGTCCTACTTCTGTTACCTTGTCATAAAACTCCAGGAGGTTTGTGATACAAGATTTGCCTTCCATGAACCCATGCTGGTTTTCATTTATAATCTTGTTCCTTTCCAGGTGTTCGACCACTCTCCTCCTGATAATCTTCTCCATGACTTTGCACACAATACATGTCAGAGACACAGGTCTGTAGTTTAGTGCCTCGTTTCTGTTTCCTTTTTAAATAGGGGGGACTACATTAGCTGTCTTCCATTTCTCAAGTAGTTTCCCAGTTTCAAGGCATGTATTGAAGATTGTGGTTAGAGGCACACACAGCATCTCTGCTCCTTCTCTAAGGACCCATGGGGAGATGTTTTCTGGTCCCATCGCCTTTGAGGTGTCAAGGTCACTTAAGAGCTTCTTCACCTCCTCCTCAGTTGTTCGTATGTCATCCAACACTTGTTGGTTTATTCCTCTTGATGTTCCCTTCTGTGCTGTCTTCCCACAGCCCTTCCTGTCTCTACTGTAAAAACTTCCTTAAATCTCCTGTTCAGCTCCTCACATACTCAGATATGGTAAACATGAGGAAATTAAATCTTCATCAGAGTACAAAACAAATTCTGGCCACAAAATAGAGCGAAACACCAACGTCAAAGACCTGGGAGTGATCATGTCGGAGGATCTCACCTTCAAGGACCATAACATTGTATCAATCGCATCTGCTAGAAAAATGACAGGATGGATAATGAGAACCTTCAAAACTAGGGAGGCCAAGCCCATGATGACACTCTTCAGGTCACTTGTTCTATCTAGGCTGGAATATTGCTGCACACTAACAGCACCTTTCAAGGCTGGTGAAATTGCCGACCTAGAAAATGTACAGAGATAACTTTCACGGCGCGCATAACGGAGATAAAAACTCATTATTGGGAGCGCTTGAGGTTCCTAAACCTGTATTCCTGGAACGCAGGAGGGAGAGATACATGATTATTACACCTGGAAAATTCCTAGAGGGACTAGTACCGAACTTGCACACGAAATCACCACTACGAAAGCAAAAGACTTGGCAAGTACGATGCACCTCCCCCAATGAAAAGCAGGGGTGTCACTAGTCACTTTTAAGAGACCATACAATAAGTTTCAGGGGCCGAGACTGTTCATTCTCGGTCCCAGTTCAAATAAGTGGGTTAACCAACAGACCCCTGGCCGTCTTCAAGCTGGCACATGTGACAGCACCTTAAGTCAGTTCCGGATCACGGGCTGTGGCTTCGTATGTTAGGTTTGCGTGCAGCAGCACAACAGCTGGTTGATCAGCTCTGATCCACTCAGGAGGCTGGTCTTCCACGGGGCCGCGGGGCGTTGAAAAACTCCGGAACTCTCTTCAGGTAACTCCAGGTACCTCCTGATCATTTATTGTGAGTTCTCCACCTTCTGTCCTTAATCTGATCACCTGGTCTTTGACTGTTGTCTTCCTCCTGATGTGGCTATACAACAGTTTCGGGTCAGTCTTGATTCTCGATGCTATGTCATTTTCATACTGTCGCTGGGCCTCCTTCCTTACCTGTGCGTACTCATTCCTGGCTCTGCGACTGATCTCCCTATTTTCGTGTGTTCTCTGCCTTCTGTACTTTTTCCATTCTCTATTGCACTTTGTTTTTGCCTCCTTACACCGTCGGGTAAACCAGGGGCTTGTTCTGGTCTTCCCGTTGTTACTGTTGCCCTTGGGAATGAACCTTTCCACTGCCTCCTTGGATTTTGTTGCTACATATTCCATCATTTCATTTACTGGCTTTCCTGCCAGTTCTCTGTGCCACTGGACCTCCCGCAGGAAGTTCTTCAACCCTATGTAGTCTACTCTTTTATAGTCAGGCTTTTCCCATTCTACTCCTGTTATTCTCTCCACTTGCAGCTCTACTATGTATTCAAAGCACAGAACTACGTGGTCGCTAGCTCCTAGGGGACTCTCATACTTGATGTCCTCAATGTCTGTGTGTGTGTGTGTGTGTGTGTGTGTGTGTGTGTGTGTGTGTGTGTGTGTGTGTGTACTCACCTATTTGTACTCACCTATTTGTGGTTGCAGGGGTCGATTCACAGCTCCTGGCCCCGCCTCTTCGCTGATTGCTACTAGGTCCTCTCTCTCCCTGCCCCATGAGCTCTATCAAACCTCGCCTTAAAACTATGTATGGTTCCTGCCTCCACCACATCACTTTCTAGGCTATTCCATGGCCTGACTACTCTATGACTGAAGAAATACTTCCTAACATCCCTTTGATTCATCTGAGTCTTCAACTTCCAATTGTGACCTCTTGTGTCTGTGTCCCATCTCTGGAACATCCCGTCTTTGTCCACCTCGTCTATTCCGCGCAGTATTTTATGTGTCGTTAACATGTCTCCCCTGACCCTCCTGGCCTCCAGTTTCGTCAGGCCGATTTCCCTCAACCTTTCTTCATAGGACAATCCCCGTAGCTCTGGGACTAGTCTTGTTGCAAACCTTTGCACTTTCTCTAATTTCTTGACGTGCTTGACTAGGTGTGGATTCCAAACTGGTGCTGCATACTCCAGTATGGGCCTGACGTAGATGGTATACAGAGTCTTAAACGAATCCTTACTGAGGTATCGGAACGCTATCCGTAGGTTTGCCAGGCGCCGGTATGCTGCAGCAGTTATCTGATTGATGTGCGCCTCAGGAGATATGCTCGGTGTTATACTCTCCCCCAGATCTTTTTCCTTGAGTGAGGTTTGCAGTCTTTGGCCATCTAAACTATATTGTGTCTGCGGTCTTCTTTGCCCTTCCCCAATCTTCATGACTTTACATTTGGCAGGGTTAAATTCAAGAAGCCAGTTGCTGGACCAGGCTTGCAGCCTGTCCAGGTCTCTTTGTAGTCCTGCCTGATCCTCGTCCGATTTGATTCTTCTCATTATCTTCACATCATCTGCAAACAAGGACACTTCTGAGTCTATCCCTTCCGTTATGTCGTTCACGTATACCAAGAACAGCACAGGTCCTAGGACTGACCCCTGTGGAACCCCGCTTGTCACAGGCGCCCACTCTGACACCTCGTCGCGTACCATGACTCGTTGTTGCCTCCCTGTCAGGTATTCTCTGATCCATTGCAGTGCCTTTCCTGTTATGTGTGCCTGGTCCTCTAGCTTTTGCAGTAACCTCTTGTGAGGAACTGTGTCGAAGGCCTTCTTGCAGTCCAAAAATACGCAGTCGATCACCCCTCTCTCTCTTGTCTTACTTCTGTCACCTTGTCATAAAACTCAGTAGGTTTGTGACACAGGATTTTCCTTCCCTGAAACCGTGCTGGTTGTCAATTATACACTTGTTTCTTTCCAGGTGCCCCCACTCTCCTCCTGATGATCTTCTCCATGACCTTGCATACTATACACGTTAGTGATACAGGTCTGTAGTTTAGTGCCTCATGTCTATCTCCCTTTTTAAAAATTGGGACTACATTTGCCATTTTCCATACCTCAGGGAGTTGCCCCGTTTCAAATGATGTGTTGAAGATCTTTGTTAATGGCTACACAATATCTTGCTCCCTCTTTAAGGACCCATGGAGAGATGTTGTCTGGTCCCACCGCCTTTGAGGTGTCAAGTTCGCATAGCAGCTTCTTCACCTCCTCCTTGGTTATATGTACCTTATCCAGCACTTGCTGGTGTGCCCCCTGTTCTGATTTCTTGGAGTCCTACTGGTTTCCACTGTAAATACCTCTTTAAATCTTTGTTGAGCTCCTGACATACCTCTCGGTCGTTTCTTGTGAATTCCCCCTCACCCTTCCTCAGTCTGATTACCTGGTCCTTGACTGTTGTTTTCCTCCTGATGTGGCTGTACAACAGCTTCGGGTCAGTCTTTACTTTTGATGCTATGTCATTTTCATATTGTCTCTGAGCCTCCCTTCTTATCTGTGCATATTCGTTTCTGGCTCTTCGGCTGATTTCTTTATTTTCCTGAGTTCTCTGTCTTCTGTACCTTTTCCATTCTCTAGTACACCTAGTTTTTGCCTCCCTACACCTTTGGGTGAGCCAAGGACTCGTTCTGTTCTTTCCATTATTTCTGTTTCCCTTGGGAACAAACCTCTCCTCTGCCTCCTTGCATTTTGTTGCTACATAGTCCATCATTTCTTGTACTGGTTTTCCTGTCAGTTCCCTCTCCCACTGAATGTCTCGCAGGAAGTTCCTCATGCCTGAGTAGTTTTCCCTTCTGTAGTTTGGTTTTTTCCCAGCCTATTCCTGCTACTCTCTCCACTTGGAGCTCAGCTATGTAGTCGAAGCACAGAACCACATGATCACTAGCTCCCAGGGGCCTTTCATACATGATACCCTCGATGTCCGAACTACTCATGGTGAATACAAGGTCCAACCTTGCTGGTTCATCCTCTCCTCTCTCTCTGGTAGTGTCTCTAACATGTTGATGCATGAGGTTCTCCAGTACCACATCCATCATCTTGGCTCTCCATGTTTCGGGACCCCCATGGGGCTCCAGGTTTTCCCAGTCAATCTCCTTGTGATTGAAATCACCCATAACTAGTAACTTTGCTCCCCCATGTGTGCTCTCCTGGCCACCTCGGCTAGTGTGTCGATCATTGCTCTGTTGCTCTCATCGTATTCTTCTCTTGGCCTCCTGCAGTTCTGTGGTGGGTTGTACATTACTGCAATTATCACCTTATGTCTCACAGACTGGATTGTTCCTACTAAGTAGTCCCTTTCGCCCTATGCCATCCATTCCTTCCATTTTCTCTCAAAACCC
The DNA here is from genome assembly GCF_026875155.1 of Cherax quadricarinatus. NCBI lineage: Eukaryota > Metazoa > Arthropoda > Malacostraca > Decapoda > Parastacidae > Cherax > Cherax quadricarinatus. The sequence goes on from NC_069425.1 coordinate 34,406,975, forward strand.
CACTGGTTTTTTAATGAGCAGTGCAACTCCTCCTCCCCCTCTCCTCCCTCTGTCTTTCCTGAGGATTTGATATCCGGATGGAAAGATTGAATCTGTTATTATTCTGGTGAGTTTTGTTTCTGTGAGTGCTTATTATGTCTGGGGATGTCTCTTTGATTCTTTCGTGCCACTCCTCATACTTGTTTGTTATTCCATCTGCATTTGTATACCACACCTTCAACTTCTTTTCTAGACTGTGGTCTGGGAAGTATATTGGGGTTGGGGAAGTGGGCGACCTGGTAAGGAACTATGGGTTGTTGCTGTGGGGGTGGAGTTTGTAATGTAGTGGGTGGGGGCATTGGATGTGGCATGGGTGTTTTGATTTAGAGTGTTTGGTTGCACTGGGGTTGACCTGGTTGGGAGGCTTCTATAGGAAGTTGTGAGGGAGGCTGTATTTGATCTTCTTCCTGGGGTCTGGGATCTCCTGTCTGTCTTCTCCATCCCCTCTCTTTCCTCCTTTCGCCTTTGTACCATCTCTCTCAGTTTCTTCCTTTCTTCTTGTGTTCTGTCGCGGTCGAGATACACCTTCCTGTATGCCGTCATGTCCCTTAATCGTGCTTTCTCCTGCAGGATCCTGGTCCGAGTCGCTTCTGCCTTGAAGGTCACTCTCACTGGCCTTCACTCACTGTGTGTGTGTGTGTGTGTGTGTGTGTGTGTGTGTGTGTGTGTGTGTGTGTGTGTGTGTGTGTGAATGTGTTGCTTCTTCAGTGAATGGCTTTGCACTTCTCTACGTTCTCGTTATAAAGATTTCACCTCAAACCACTGTGGCCGTTGTGTCCGCTGTATCCGCTGTGTCCGCTGTGGCCGCCCTTCTGTTCACCGCTGTTGCATGTATCCATAGTCAACACTCTATTTCCACTTATCCATATAATACCCGCATCACTGCTCATATTATGATAAATAAAGGAACATATACAAGCGGGTTTAAATGACCTAGGTACACAAAGGCCTATATGGTCGATACAATTTAAATGACCCAGATTCGCTGAGGTTCCAGTGTCTGAGACGCTTCGAGGTTTAAATTTCCTAGGAGCGTTGAGGTTTATATGTCTCAAGTGCACCGAGTTTTAAATGTTCTAGATGTGTCTGCTGTTAAATACCTCAGACGAGCTGGGTTTGAAATGTCTTAGAAGCGCCGGCTTTCAAATTACTCAGATACACCGGCTTTAAAATTCCCCAGACACAGGCTGGTAAATATCCCAGACGCGTCGGCTTTTAAATTCCCCAGACGCTCCGAGTTTTAGATTTCCCAGGAGCGCTGAGGTTTAAATGTCCCAGACGCACCGAGTTTTATTTTTCCCACTCGCGTTGTAGTTTATGTAACCCTTGGTTTACCTGTACTGTAGACTCTTGGTCAAGCAACCCGCTGACATGCACGAACAGTTTTCCGACTCATTTAAAAAACGAAGAATCACTTTTCCGTTTCCTAGGCTAGTTTTTTCTAGATTGTTTGATAACACTGATGTAGGCGGTGATGTGTGTGTAGGCAGAGACGGGTGAGGGCAGAGATGGGTGTGAACGAGGATGGGTGTAGACGAGGATGAGTGTAGACGAGGATGGGTGTAGACAGAGATGGTTGCCTTGTACCAGCAAAATGATGGATGAAAATGCTGAGTACTGCTGAGCCAAGTAATATCACATGTATCAGGATTTTGCAGAAAAGTAGCACAAGTAGAGTACACCTGCAGTCTAGCGCGGAGCAGGTGGTGTTGTATGATGTATTACACAGCTAAAATGACTGTAGTAGTCTATTGTATACTGTACAACACGTACCTTCTACCTTCAGTGATAATAATAATAATAATAATAATAATAATAATATATAATAATAATAATAACAATTAATAATAATTATTATTATTATTATTATTTTTATTATTATTATTATTATTATTATTATTATTATTATTATTATTATTATTATTATTATTATTAGTAGTAGTAGTAGTAGTAGTAGTAGTGGTTGTAAGGGTAGTAGTATAGTAGTGGTTGTAAGGGTAGTAGTAGTAGTGGTAGTAGTAATAGTATTAACAACAGTAGTGGTAGCAGCAGTATTAGCAACAGAAACAGTAGCAGTAGTAGTAGTGGCTGTAGTGGTGGTAGTAGTAGTAGTAGTAGTAGTAGTAGTAGTAGTAGTAGTAGTAGTAGTAGTAGTAGTAGTAGTAGTAGTCACATAAGGGTCACATAGAACCTTTGAATAATCATAAATGATCCAAAGGTGGTGAGGGTTAGCTCAAAGTTTCTTGGATCAAGAGCCCTTCACCGACATGGAGACAACCCGTTTTCCCTTTTCCCCCACCCTGAAAAAAGGGCGCTAGAGGGAGACACAAACCTGCTCATAGGAGGGGAAAAAATGGCCTACCAATGCCTGTTTCTGAAGCATAAACAGTCAACATCTTGTTTAAGTGCTCATTTGATTGTATCGGTTCCGAATAAACAGTGAAAATGGCAGCCATTATTGTTTTCGCTGGCCAGGCCTTTATCGGGAAGCGTGGGCCGTAACCACGTTGTTTATTGAATGTAAGGTGAGGCGGGAACTACGCAAGACGCTGTCTTGCTCGAGTGAGCTAGCGAAAAAAAACGAATCTCTCTCTCTCTCTCTCTCTCTCTCTGTCTGTCTCTCTCTCTCTCTCTCTCTCTCTCTCTCTCTCTCTCTCTCTCTCTCTCTCTCTCTCTCTCTCTCTCTCTCTCTCTCTGTCTGTTCTGTCTGTCTGTCTCTTCTATCCTCTCTCTTCTCGCTCTCTCTCCTTCTCTCTCTCTCTCTCTCTCTCTCTCTTCTCTCTTCTATCCTCTCTCTTCTCTGTATAGCTGTCTTTCTGCTTCGTTTTATCGCTCTCTCTGTCTCGCCATCTATTACGCTGTCTCGTTGCCTCCTCTCGTACTCTCTCTGTTTCGATGTTTATCCGTCTCGCTGTCTACCTGTCTCGCTGTCTGCCTAGCATTTGTACGAAGAATATCTCGTGTTGTTCACTATTTCGGTAATAAAGTCATGCCAAAGCTTGTCGCCAGCTTCGAACACTGTCGTAAACTTTACAAGTTGAGTCATCAACTTCGTACATGTCCATAAATCCCAAGCCAGTACAAAAATAATATCACCAACTTTGAACAAATTCTAAAGAGTATGTATCTCTCTCTTGATGTGTGTGAGCCCTGAAAGCAGCCGTGTATATGCAAAGAGGAACTTGTATATCTAAGTACATATACTTGAGAGCTTACTTTAATCACTGTATTTAAAACATAAGAACATACGAATGGAGGAACACTGCAGAAGGTCTACTGGCTCATACAAGGCAGGTACTTATCAAAACCACCACTACCCAAAGCTACCCAAGAATTTACTCCCGTACCCACGACACCAATCAAACCCTGTCCCTCCCACTTCTATATTTATCCAATCTCTTCTTAAAGCTACCCAGGGTCCTAGCCTCGATTACCCTACTCGGAAGATTGTTCCACGCATCGACCATTCTCTTTGGAAACCAGTATTTACCTATATCCTTTTTAAATCTAAATTTATCCAACTTAAATCCGTTATTCCTGGTTCTTACCTGAGTCGATATCCTAAGTATATTATTAATGTCGCCTATCATCCACTTATACACCTCGATGATATCTCCTCTCACTGAAGAATTAAGACACTTATGCAACATATAGGAATTTTTATTGAAGAAACGCTTCGCCACACAGTGGCTTCATCAGTCTTATACAAAGCAGGAAGGTATATGGAGAGGAGGAGTTTGAGGTAATCAGTCCCTAAGCCTGGGGTCGATGTGTTCAGTCCATCAATCTTGTAGAAAGTACAGCACATGGCGTAGCAGTGGCTTATATACTGTAGTCAGGTGAGGCGAAGCAGGAGGCGTGGTCATAGTGGAACCATCCACTAGTCTAAGTAGGTCTTCGTCCAAAGATTGAACAAGTTTTGAAAGACTTCTTTGTATCAAGATCCCAAGAGAGTGAAGATTCAAGGATCTCAGTCTAACTTCATTCGGGAGATTCCTTATACAGTGAATAATTTTAGTCAACCTTCTCTGTATGTTCTCCAATGAATTTATATCCATTCTGTAGTAAGGAGACCAAAACTGAGCAACATAATCCAAGTGAGGCCTTAGTAGTGATGTATGGAGCTGTAAAATAACTTTTGGACTCCTGTTACTTATACTTCTTGAAATAAATCCTAGTAATCTGTTAGCCTTATTGAGCACACTTAGGCAATGTTGTCTTGGCTTTAGGTTTCTGCTTACCATGACTTCCAGGTCCTTTTCACACTCTGTGTAATCAAGCTCTACTTCGCCTAGTTTATAACTTCGAGGGTTATTCTCATTCCCAAGGAATAGGACTTTACACTTGTCCACGCTGAACTTCATCTGCCACTTTTCAGACCACGACATTAATTTGTCCAAATCCTCCTGGAGGTCATTGGTGTCTTCCTCAGAATCAATCATTCGGGCTGTTTTTGTATCATCAGAAAATTTACTAATGCCACTTGTAATTCCTTCATCAACGTCATTAATGGAAGTTATGAACAAAAACGGGCCTAAACCTGATACTTGTGGAACACCACTAGTGACCAGTCACCATTCAGATTTGACCCAATTAATGGAAACTCTCTGTTTTATATTGGTAAGCCATGCCTCTATCCATGCTAAAACCTTACCTCCTATACCAGGAGCTGCTACTTGCTTAAGAGTCTTTTGTGAGGTACTCTATCGAAGGCTTTACTGAAATTCAAATAAGCAACATTATATTCTTTATTACTGTCTACTGCCTCAAATGTTTTGTAGAAGAACATCAGTAAATTTTTTCAGGCAGGAACGACATCTCGTGAATCCGTGCTGAGATTCATTAATCAAATTATGCTCTTCAAAGTGACTTCCAATAATACTAGCTATAATTGATTCTAATAATTTACCTACTATAGACATCAGGCTTATTGGACGGTAATTTGATGGAATGGACTTATCCCCTGATTTAAATATAGGAATAACATTAGCCATCATCCACATCTCTGGCACAACACCAGATTGGATGAACACATTAAACACGCTCGTTAATGGCTGACTTGGTCCGAACTTGCATTCCTCAGCACTTTTGAAAATAATTCATCGGGACCCCGGGACTTATTTTGCTTCAGTTTATCTACCTGTTTGATAACCATTTCCCTCGTGACAGTAATATTCCTTAATTGGTTTTCCTCAGGAAATGAATAATTGTCAATTTCTGCGATATCATTTATGTCTTCCTGTGTAAAGACTGACAAGGAATAACCATTAAGTAGAGAACACATTTCCTGTTCATTTTCAATCAGTTGTCCATCCCCATTTCTAAGCGGTCCCACTTTTTTCCTGACTTTTGTCCTATACACTTGAAAGATCCCTTTTGAATTAGTCTTTGATTCATTAGCAACTTTAATTTCATAGTTGCATTTAGACTTTTTTAATTCCCCCCTTTTTACTTCTCTCTTAAAATGAGCATATTAGTCAATAAGGTTAATCTCTCCTCTTTTGATGCGCCTATAAATTCCTCTTTTCTCTCCCAAAAGTTATTTTTTTCTATTATTAATCCATCTATGGTCATTCTTAAATATCCTAATTTCTCTCTGGGGAATCTATATACTCTGTGCACATTGTACATTATTAAGAAAAAAAAATCATAAACGCAGATCCCTTCGTTATCGCGAGTATGATCATCATCAATATAATCATTAGCTAGATTACCCTAATCGAAATTAAGCAAGTGTTCCCTAAGTCCATTATAATCGGCAGAACGATAATCGGGGACTTTTACCGTATTATCCTTATTTTCGTACTCCCAGGTAATATTAAAGGTAATAGATTTGTGATCACTTGGGCCAAGTTCTTCAGTGATCTCCAGATTATTTACGTAGTTTTTTTTTTTATTTGACAGGAGTAGGTCAAGCAAATTATTACCCCTGGTAGGTTCAGTTATACATTGTTTCAGAAAACAGTCCTGAACTACTTCCAGAAAGTCACTGGACCCCAGATTACGAGTCAAAGAAGTCCAGTCAGTTTGACTAAAGTTAAAATCACCCACTATTACTACGTTATCGTGTCTAGAAGCCCTAATAATTTCGTCCCCAAGAAGTCTCCCTCTATCGTTTTCTAAGCCAGGAAGATGATATATCACACCCACAATAAGTTTTTCTTGACTTTATAGAAATTCTACCCACACAGATTCTGTTACTAATCCATCTATTTTTATATCTGTTATATCTATCCAGGCCTTAAAACCCCTTAAATTTTAAAACCGGGAAGATTCTCAAAACCTCTTTTTCCCTATTAAATGTTGATCAAAAAAGTTAGCACACCCAAACTTTCTTAAAAGCTGCTTAAGTTGCTACAATAGGTTTTTTCTTGGTTTTTCCACAAGCACACTAGCAGATATAATTCCCCAAAGGTTTTACACTCCAAATTTTAAATGGACAAACAAACCAATCAATACCAAAACACATAATACAAACCCCAAACCCCAAACAATCATGGAAACAACAAAACCTCAACAACTACAAAAAACCTCACACCAAACCCTTTTTGGAAAATAACCCTTCCCCTGGCAAAAGACATTCACCCAAAATTGGTCCCCATTTTAAATTTGGAATTTACCCGTATAACCATACAGTGTTTTAGAAGATTTACCAATTGCTTACAAAATTATTCCAAACTTTTCAAACCCTTAAAAATCCCCTTATTGTTTTGCTTCCTAATCTTCTAAGTAATTACATTTTTTAAATTCCTTAATGACAAAAATAGGCTGTAATTGTCCTTAATTTCCCGCCGACTAACATTATTTTTAAAAAAAACCACGTTTATCTACCCTCCAACCGGGCCTTTCCGAAACTCACTTGCGTCCCCAGGACAACAGCCTTTTGTTCCCTCCTGATTCCCAAAATGAGCCATTTGCGGAGGCGCGGGGCAAATTTTCCCAAACCCTTGGTCTCTCGTAAACCCATCCGTCCTCTTGATTCCAATGGCGGTTATCATATTAAAATATCGGTCCCAAATTAAAAGAACACACAGAATAAATAAACTCCTTTTTCTACACAAGTTTATTTTCGGAGAACCGGGGCCCCCAAGGGTGGAAAAGATTCCAAGTGCTTTGGGTTCATTCCCCAAGAGGAAAGGATACTGGCCATTTTAAGGGGAGCAAGGTTACCCCAAACTACAGCACGAAAAATTATAATTTGGCACAACAATAAACAAATAAACAAAAATAAATAAAACAACAATAATGGCACAGAAAAATAGGGAAAAAAATCAAGGAAAAAATATTTTAAAAAATACTGATGTGTATATTGACCGGGTTAAATTTAAACTTGATTTGCAATTGGGATTTAAAGAGTTTTCCAAAAAGGTGTTTTTTAGAGTGTTGTTATTCGGAAAAAAATGTTTTAAAATGTTGTATGTCCTTTAGCTCTAGCAAGGGTATTTTACCTGCCTAGCAGGTGTTTGTGCGGGGTTATTTTACTTCTGACAAAAGGTGTTGACCGCTCTGGGGCGAGGGTGTTTGGCGGAGGTGTTGTTAACCCTTCACCAGAGGCTGTTTGGGGTCCGGGGGTTACGCCCTGACCCTGGTATATTTTAACACTGCTCCTCGTTTTTTAAAAAAAAGGGTTTTAACCCTTTTTAAAAAAAGCGGGTGTATAAAAGAAACGTATAGAAATCCCGAGGGTTTTATGTGTTTTACACGTCTGGGGCGAGGTTTTTGGGAAAGATGTGTTTGTTCTAAGTAAAGGTTGTTTGTAGGGGTGGAAAACCTGTTTTTAGACGTAGTTTGTTTTATGGTGTCTTTACTGCTTAGAAAATTTTTTGTAGGTTTTTAAAAACCTCTTTAGCGGGTTTGTTTTATAAAGGTTTTTTAATGCACTACATTTTGTATTGAGGTTTTAACTTGTTGAGAAAAATTTTGGGGTTAGGTTTGTCCAGGAGGTGTTTGTGTGAGGTGTTGTTACCTGCTCTGAGCGAGGTGTTTGTGTGAGGTGTTGTTACCTGCTCTGAGCGAGGTGTTTGTATGAGGTGTTGTTACCTGCTCTGAGCGGGGTTTTTGTATAGGTTTTACCTGCTCTGAGCGAGGTGTTTGTGTGAGGTGTTGTTACCTGCTCTGAGCGAGGTGTTTGTATGAGGTGTTGTTACCTGCTCTGAGCGAGGTGTTTGTGTGAGGTGTTGTTACCTGCTCTGAGCGAGGTGCCACTTCACGGTTTAACATATAAAATGTGCTTCTTTCGCCTCCTTTTCCTTACATACATATCTTCCTGAAACTATGTGTGTAAGCGCACAGGTTTCATTTTCTATTTTCACTGTTATGTTTTTCACACATACACACATACGTGTGTGTGTGTGTGTGTGTGTGTGTGTGTGTGTGTGTGTGTGTGTGTGTGTGTGTGTACTCACCTAGTTGTACTCATCTAGTTGAGGTTGCGGGGGTCGAGTCCGAGCTCCTGGCCCCGCCTCTTCACTGATCGCTACTAGGTCACTCTCCCTGAGCCGTGAGCTTTATCATACCTCTGCTTAAAGCTATGTATGGATCCTGCCTCCACTACATCGCTTCCCAAACTATTCCACTTACTGACTACTCTGTGGCTGAAGAAATACTTCCTAACATCCCTGTGATTCATCTGTGTCTTCAACTTCCAACTGTGTCCCCTTGTTACTGTGCCCGATCTCGGGAGCATCCTGTCTTTGTCCACCTTGTCAATTCCTCTCAGTATTTTGTATGTCTTTATCATGTCGTCCCAAATCTCCTGTCCTCCAGTGTCGTCAGTTGATTTCCCTTAACCCTCCTCGTAGGACATACCTTTAGCTCTGGGACTAGTTTGTGTGAAACTTTGCGCTTTTCTTAGTTTCTTTACGTGCTTGGTAGGTGTGGGTTCAAAACTGGTGCCGCATACTCTAATAGGGGCCTAACGTACACGGTGTACAGGGTCCTGAACGATTCCTTATTAAGATGTCGGAATGCTGTTCTGAGGTTTGCCGGGGCCGCCCATATGCTGCAGCAGTTATTTGGTTGATGTGCGCTTCAATAGATGTGCCTGGTGTTATATTCACCCCAAGATCTTTTTCCTTGAGTGAGGTTTGTAGTCTCTAGCCCCCTAGACTGTACCGTCTGCGGTCTTCTTTCCCCTTTCCCCCAATTTTCATGACTTTGCACTTGGTGGGATTGAACTCCAGGACCCAAATTTGCTGGACCAGGTCTGCAGCCTGTCCAGATCCCTTTGTAGTTCTGTCTGGTCTTCGATCGAGTGAATTCTTCTCATCAACTTCACGTCATCTGCAAACAGGACACCTCAGAGTCTATTCCTTCCGTCATGTCGTTCACAAATACCAGAAACAGCACTGGTCCTAGGACTGACCCCTGTGGGACCCCGCTGGTCACAGGTGCCCACTCTGACACCTCGCCACGTACCATGACTCGCTGCTGTCTTCCTGACAAGTATTCCCTGATCCATTGTAGTGCCTTCCCTGTTATCCCTGCTTGGTCCTCCAGTTTTTGTGGAACTGTGTCAAACGACTTTTTGCAGTCCAAAAATATGCAATCCACCCACCCCTCTCTCTCTTGTCTTACTGCTGTCACCATGTCATAGAACTCCAGTAGGTTTGTGACACAGGATTTCCCGTCCCTGAAACCATGTTGGCTGCTGTTGATGAGATCATTCCTTTCTAGGTGTTCCACCACTCTTCTCCTGATAATCTTCTCCATGATTTTGCATACTATACATGTCAGTGACACTGGTCTGTAATTTAATGCTTCATGTCTGTGAGGGAAAAGTTCAATAGATAGGAGTAGCGAGGGAGTATATAGTAACAATAGTTTCATTGCCGGCTACTTGTTAAGGTAGGGTAAGTCCAGCTCCCGCTATTCCCGCCTTTTCTCCCCCACCCCTAAAGTGATAGTTTGATTGCCGGCTGCTTGTTAACGTAGGGTCAGTCTAGCTCCCACTATCCCTTCCCCTTCCTCTTCCCCCCCCCCCGAAAGGTGACGTGTGGGGCTCTTGTCAAACAGTAAATCACTCAACTCACAGCTCCCAACACTACTCTTGGATGGCAGAGAGGGTCACCTGTCAATCAACGAAAAAAACTGAAGGAGACGGACAAAGTCCTGGAGACGTCCCATATTGATTTACTTGCCTGTGCATTTTAAAGAAGAATCAGGACATAACCCCTCATCATTACAGCGGTCTAGAACCTGATCTCCTGTCATCGGGAAAGATTACTTACAGCCACTAGAACGAGCCAGTGGGTTGTAACCAACACCGCGACCCCCCCCCCCCCCCAATCATCAGCAACGGCTACGATTTCAACAACACAGGTCACCAACACCAGACACCCAAGTTTTAAATTAGCGTTGAATTCAGTTATTATATTTTTCCTTTTTCATTTTCTTTAAGGGTAGGATAAAAATTTTATTTAAGTGTTTTTATTTTATATTTTCTATATAATAAAGTGTTTATGTTTGTCTGTTATTATTTATTTTTCTATTCATTAATTTTCCTGAGGAGGAGCCAGCTTTGGTAATACTGTCTGAAGTTGTTACTGAGCTGAGTAAGCCTTCACAAGTGGCGACCTTGCCAAGATCAACTCTACTGAATCAAGATTCAATTCCATCTCGAATCTACCATTGGAACTTCAACGCCGCATAACACAGACGGTTACCACCAGCCATGAGTAATCATTCTCTATGGTAGGACTACAGTACAGGTATTTAAAAGATTTGGTGATTGTTATAGTCTCAATTTATTGTAAGTCAAGTCAGGCAGGATATAATATTTAACTCTGCCACCTTTTGGAGCTTGAAACACTCTGGAGGATTAGACTCTAGGGAACCGAGATTTTCCAGTGACAATTTGTTTCATTGAGCTCTTTATTATATCAAGGGAACTGTCGTAGGACACTCTTGATTTGTTGGTGGAAAGATTGGATGGTCAAGGGACCCCATTCTACTTACTGTTTGCTCGGAGCCGGCATAGAACCCTTCGTTTTTAAATTTAAAACATATTGTTTAATTGAAGCAGGGATCGAGCCCTCTGGTTTATTTACAGTTTGAGCGGAGCAGGAATTGAACCCTCTGTTTTCTTTAATACCCGTTTCACTTTCCCCTGGTAGTTTAAGTTATTCTTGCAAATATGGAGGAATACCAGTTTTGGATGAACGCTGGAAGTAAGTTAGGAATAACAGGGAAAAATTTAGAATCTTTCATTAGTGCTAAAATCCAGGAAAGACTTGAAAGAGAGAGAATAGAAAGAGAAAGAGAAGACAAAAAAGAGCGTGATAGATTTGATCGTGAGGAAAGAGCTAAAGTACGTGAGGAACAAGTTAAATTAAGGGAACTTGAGGAAAGAGCAAAGGATAGAGAATATGAGTTAAGGGAGAGAGAAAAGGATCGCGAGCTCGAACAAGCTCGCCTTGAATTAGAGAATAAAAAGTTAACTTTCTCACAACAGCAATTAGATGAAGGAGTGATGGAACAACGTGCAGCTAGTGCACATATTCCAACACCTAATTTACCTCCCTTCACAGAGGGAGAAGACATAACTTCATACATTACAGGTTTGAAAATACCCCTACCCTTTGTGAATGCCTGCTGACACCTGGGCTACCAGGTTAGGAATGTTATTTTCTGGTACAGCTTTGAAAAATCTATGAAACTTTGTCACACGATATCATATGTAATTATAACCTACTGAAAAAGGCAATCCTTAAAGCATATCAGAAAACCACTAATTCTTTTCAGGAAAGATTTCAGGTATGCCACCTTACAGCCTGGCCAGAACTTTCAGCAGTTACAGGTAACACTCTTCGTTTGTTCGACTTTTGGATAGAGAGTTCAGGAATTGATCGCAGTTTTGAATCTCTTAGAGACTTCATGGTTGCTGACCAGTTTCCCCCCAGCTCTTCCCCATCAGATAAAGAACATTCATCAGAGAAAGTAACCTGATTAAAGCTGAGGAAGTTGCTGAGGCTGCTGATCTGTATGCTGAAGCTCACAATTCCTATAAAGACCTAAAGGGATCCCAACCTAAGGGGAAGGGTTCATCAGACCTTAAGAAATCAAAGCCTCTAGTGGAAAGTAAAATGACTTCTTTTATTCCTGTTTGTCATTTGTGCGGTGTTAAGGGACATAAACGTCCAGATTGTCCTTCTAAGAAGGTCCAAAAAGTTGGAAGATGTTTTAAAGACTGTAATGATCAAGCACCCTTCTGTTCAGGAACAGTTAATGGACTTAATGTATCTCCCTTTTACGAGACACTGGATGCACATGTATAGTCATTTCTGATAAGCTGTTCCCTAACCTTAAAGAAACTCAATCCTCTGCTATACTTTCAGACTACTTGGGCCGTACGGACACTTTTCCTACCATCCGTTGTTACATTAGGTCTAAATGGTTCACAGGTTGGTCTGAAGCCGTACTAGCTCCCATCACTTCTTGCTCCGTACTAATAGGTAAGGTAAAAGGTGCCATTCTTCCTTCTGAGGTTGACCTTTCAGCACCAAAGATGGACATAAGTGTTTCAGATCCTCTTCCTGTAGAGTCAGAGAAGCCCCTCGAAAGTTCAGCTGAGACAGTGTCTCGCGATATTCATGTGGGATTAAAAACCAGTGATGCTACTCTCGAAAGCAAGGAAGTAGGATCACCGGTTCACTTGTTAGATGAAAGTGAAGATATCGCCTCCGATACCATAAATGTCTTGACTAGGGCTCAGACAAAAGCCCAGGCTTCTCCTACTGTCCATCCTTCGAAGGACTCTTGTCAATTTACAACGTAATTGCCCTTCTCTTCAGAATTGCCATAATGCCGCTAAACAAAATCAAGTTATCCAAAGGAAAAACTTTTCATATAAATTTGAATATATAAAAGGTATCTTGTACAAGTCAGTATTCAAATTAAATTCAGATGAGATAGACTATTCCATCTTAGTTGTTCCAAGTCAATGCAGAGAGACTGTTCTTAAAATGGCTCATGACCTGCCAGTGGCCGGGCATTTCTCGCATCGTAAAACCTTAAATAAAATTAGGGAAACCTGTTTTTGGCCAAAAATGTCCTCAGATGTCACTACCTATTGTAGATCGTGTAAAGTTTGCCACCTGTCACCCTTCCGAGGTACCAGGCGAATACCTATGGTCAAAATGCCAGTCTTTACGGTACCTTTTGAAAGAGTAGCTATTTACATCGTTGGTCCTTTATCTCCACTTTCATCTGGGGGACATAGATATATATTAACATTAGTTGATTATGCTTCGAGTTTCCCTGAAGCCGTTCCCTTAAAGACCATAACTACTACAGAGGTGGCTGAAGCCCTTTGTCCATCTTCTCCAGAGTGGGCATCCCCAGAGAAATTTGTCTGGGCCGGGGACACAATTCGCATCTGACTTAATGCAACATCTCTACCAACTTCTAGGAGTGAAGCCTCTCTTCACAACACCCTATCATCCCAGCTGTAATGAGAGGATTGAGCGCCAGCATTCGATTCTCAGGTCCATTTTAAGGAAATTTTGCTCCCTTAAACCTAAGGAGTGGCATCGTTACCTACCCTGTGCTTTGTTTGCCATGAGGGAAGTTCCCAGCGACTCTTTAGGGTTTTCACCTTTTGAACTTCTCTATGGTAGACAGGCCAGAAGCCCATTGTCCATCCTTCATGACTTATGGACTAATGAGAAGGTAAATGCTGAGGTTCAGTCTTCTTATCAGTTTCTCCTTGACCTTAGATCCAAACTTGAGGAGACCTCTGACATAGTTTCGAAAAACTTAAGCTTGTCAATGGACCAATACAAAACGTATTTTGATTCTAAAAGTCAGAGAAGAAGTTTTAAAATAGGGGATGAAGTTCTGGTACTTTTGCCTATAAAGTCAAATAAATTATTAGTAGCATGGAAAGGTCCATATAAAGTATTAAAAAAATTTTTGGGAAAGTTGACTTCTCATGGAAGTCGAGGGGAAACCTAAGCTGTAATCACATCAACATCCTTAAAAAAATATTTACCGAAGAAATTTGGTTAACTGCCTTAATACCTTTGGGCTTAATTTTCACACCGAACTTGATAAAACAACGAAGAAAGTAAAGTGTGTGTAATTGACACCCCTAACTTAGACTATGGTGAAGACTACATGACTTGGTGACTCTTGACCACTCGGGCGCAACCAACATTAATATTAATGAATCTTTGGATGACCATAAGAGACATGAACTACTTCAATGTGTGAGTAAAATTTTCAGACGTCTTTACTGATATTCCAGGTGTTACCTCCACGGTATTTTCCATAAGATTGACTTAGTGACAAACGATCCCATCAAACGGGAAAATTTTACCCAGTTCCAATTCACCTTAGGGGTGCATTTGACCGAGAGGTCGACAAATTATTAAAACTAAAGATCATTGAACCTTCCAGTATCTTCCCTATTGTTCACCAGCAGTCATGGTTAAGAAGGAGGGTAATTCATATAGACTTGCTATTGACTTCAGAGGCCTTAATGCTATAACTCGGGGGGATGCTGGGGCCTATGCCCTTGATAGATAGCGATCTACAACAAATTTATGACGCTTCCTTCTTTTCAGAGATTGATATTGCGCAGGCATATCATCAAGTAATGTTAGATCCTTCTTCTAAAGCAGTACACCGCTTTTCCTACACACCAAGGACTGATGCAATATAGAACTATGCCATTCGGTTTGGTAAACTGCCTGTGCTACCTACGTGAGACTGTGAGAAAGTCTTGGGTAAATGCAAAATTTTTTCAGTTTATTTTGATAACATTTACGTAATGACATCTACGTGGGGCGAACATATCCAAACGATAACATCAGTTTTGCGTAGGGGTTTCGCTCACATGGCCTCACTGCCAAGCCGAAGAAAAGCTTCCTTGGGTATAACAAGATTAGATATTTTGGACTGATGCTTTCTAATAACTCTCTGCAGCCTCTCCCCAGTAAGATCAAAGCTTTATTAGAATTTAAATTCCCCAAAACCAAAAGGCTCATGCGTAGTTTTCTTGGTTCTGTAAATTTTTATGCACGGTTTATCCCGGAACCTTACTGAAACTTACAGGCATCTTATCCGACTTCCTTAAAAGTCTTGTGAAGGAACCTCTTGAACTTTCCAACGTAGCTCGGGAAAAGTTTAATAAGATTAAAAGCATCTTTTCGAAAGACCCTATACATTGATTCCAGATATTAATAAAACATTTTGCTTAAGAACTGATGCCTCCAATACTGGCTTAGGTGCAGTGTTACTACAATACCATGATGGTACTCCCTTCCCTGTATGCTTCCTAAGCTGGAAACTCCTTCCCGCAGAAACGAGATACTCCACCATAGAAAAGGAATGTTTAGCCCTTGTGTGGGGTATCTCCAAACTTAAATTTTATTTGCTGGGAAAAGAATTCATTTTAGAAACGGACCACAAACCTTTGATATACCTAGAAACTTTTAAGGGAACCAACTATAAATAAGGGAACCAACAGTCGCCTCTTGAAGTGGACATTGGCACTCCAGGCTTTTAAGTTCCATATTGTGTATATCAATGGTTCATCCAATTATTTCTCTGACTGGTTAAGTCGTGACAGTAGAAGATTTCTTGCCTTACGCGACTTCCACATGTTAGAACTTTATCCTCACCTATTCTTCTTATACTCCTTGACTATAAGTCTTGGTATGGGGGAGTGTGAGGGAAAAGTTCAATAGATAGGAGTAGCGAGGGAGTATATAGTAACAATAGTTTCATTGCCGGCTACTTGTTAATTAAGGTAGAGTAAGTCCAGCTCCCGCTATTCCCGCCTTTTCTCCCCCACCCCTAAAGTGATAGTTTGATTGCCGGCTGCTTGTTAACGTAGGGTCAGTCTAGCTCCCACTATCCCTTCCCCTCCCTCCCTTCCCCCCCGAAAGGTGACGTGTGGGCTCTGGTCAAACATTAAATCACTCCGACTCACAGCTCCCAACACTACTCTTGGAGACAGAGGGGTCACCTGTCAATCAACGAGAAAAACTGAAGGAGACGGACTAACGTCCTGGAGACATCTCATATTGGATTTACTTGCCTGTGCACTTGTATGAAGAATCAGGACATAACCCCTCATCATTACAGCGGTCAAGAACCTGATCTCCTGTCATCGGGAAAGATTACTTACAGCCACTAGAACGAGCCCGTGGGTTGTAACCAACACCTGCGACCCCCCCCCCCATCATCAGCAACGGCTACGATTTCAACAACACAGTGTCACCAACACCAGAACACCCAAGTTTTAAATTAGCGTTGAATTCAGTTATTTATATTTTTCATTTTTCATTTTCTTTAATATAGGATTAATATTTCATATTTAAGTGTTTTATATTTTATATGTTCTATATAATAAAGTATTTATGTTTGTCTGTTATTATTTCTTTTTCTATTCATTAATTTTCCTGAGGAGGAGCCAGCTTTGGTAATACTGTCTGAAGTTGTTACAGAGCTGAGTAAGCCTTCACAATGTCTGTCTCCTTTTTTAAAGATTGGGACTACATTTGCTGTCTTCCATGCCTCAGGCAATCTCCCTGTTTCGATAGATGTATTGAATATTGTTGTTAGGGGTACACATAGCACCTCTGCTCCCTCTCTCAATACCCATGGGGAGATGTTATCTGGCCCCATTGCCTTTGAGGTATCTAGCTCACTCAGAAGCCTCTTCACTTCTTCCTCGGTTGTGTGCACTGTGTCAGCACATGGTTGGTGTCCCCACCTCTCCGTCTTTCTGGAGCCCCTTCTGTCTCCTCTGTGAACACTTCTTTGAATCTCTTGTTGAGTTCCTCACATACTTCACGTTTATTTCTTGTTGTCTCTCCCCCTTCTTTCCTTAGCCTGATTACCTGGTCCTTGACTGTTGTTTTCCTCCTCCTGATGTGGCTGTACAACAGTTTCGGGTCAGATTTGGCTTTCCGCTGCTGTGTCATTTTCCATATTGTCTTTGGGCCTCCCTTCTTATCTGTGCATATTCGTTTCTGGCTCTACACGACTGCTCTCTCTTATTCTCCTGGGTCCTTTGCCTTCTATATTTCCTTCCATTCCCTAGCACACTTGGTTTTTGCCTCCTTGCACCTTTGGGTAAACCATGGGCTCATCCTGGCTTTTTCATTATTCCTGTTACCCTTGGGTACAAACCTCTCCTCAGCCTCCTTGCATTTGTTGCTACATATTCCATCATCTCATTAACTGGCTTCCCTGCCATTTCTCTCTCCCACTGAACCCCGTTCAGGAAGTTCCTCATTCCTGTGTAGTCTCCTTTCTTGTAGTTTGGCTTCATTCGTCCCTGGCCTTCCTGCTTCCTCCCTCCACTTGTAGCTCTACTGTGTATTCGAAGCTTAAAACCACATGTTCACTGGCCCCAAGGGGTCTTTCATATGTGATGTCCTCGATATCTGCACTACTCAAAGTGAATACTAAGTCCAGCCTTGCTGGTTCATCCTCTCCTCTCTCTCTTGTAGTGTCCCTTACGTGTTGGTACATGAAGTTTTCCAGTATCACCTCCATCATCTTAGCCCTCCATGTATCTTGGCCCCCATGCGGGTCCAAGTTCTCCCAATCGATCTCCTTGTGGTTAAAGTCACCCATGATCAGGAGCTTTGTGTGTGTGTGTGTGTGTGTGTGTGTGTGTGTGTGTGTGTGTGTGTGTGTGTGTGTGTGTGTGTGTGTGTGTATGTGTGTGTGTATATGTGTGTGTGGTGTGTGTGTGTGTGTGTGTGTGTGTTGACGCAGTGAATGTGGATAGATTTTCTTGGAAAATCCTTTTAATTAGTCAATTAAATTATTTATATTTATACAAGAAAGGAAACTCAAAACAGTTTTCTTTCTATGGAAAAAAAAAGAGACGACGATACAGTATAAAAATGAGCAGGTTTAAAAAGACTCTTAAAAACTCTGCTGTAGGTAGATGTAGAGACTCTCAACCCTGCTGTCACCTTGTTATTCGCCACGACTCACAACGACCCACGCCACGACTCACAACGACCCACGCCACGACTCACAACGACCCATGCCACTACTCACCAACGACCCACGCCACGACTCACAACGACCCACGCCACGACTCACAACGACCCACGCCACGACTCACAACGACCCACGCCACGACTCGCAACGACCCATGCCACGACTCACAACGACCCACGCCACAACTCACAACGACACATTCCACGACTCACAACGACCCACGCCAAGACTCACAACGACCCACGCCACGACTCACAACGACCCACGCCACGACTCACAACGACCCACGCCAACGACTCACAACGACCCACGCCACGAATCATAACGACCCACGCCACGACTCACAACGACCACCTAAGAGAGCTGCGGAAATAAATGCATTTCGAATTATTACTGCTTAATTCAACTTTATTTATTATTTTTTATTTAAAAATAGACGAGTTCAAAGCATATAAATAAGTCAAGAACAGCTGAAGTCAAGGACAGGTGAGATCAAGAACAGGTGAGATCAAGAACAGCTGAGATCAAGAGCAACTGAGGTCAAGGACAGGTGAGATCAAGGACAAGTGAGATCAAGGACAGGTGAGGTCAAGGACAGGTGAGGTCAAGGACAGGTGAGGTCAAGGACAGGTGAGATCAAGGACAGCTGAGGTCAAGGACAGGTGAGATCAAGGACAGGTGAGATCAAGGACAGGTGAGATCAAGGACAGGTGAGATCAAGGACAGGTGAGGTCAAGAACAGCTGAATCAAGAGCAACTATGGTCAAAAACAGTAAGCTTAATGAGAACCTTAAATATATGAACATTACAAACATATAATTAAGAAAAATAATAAGATAAAATTCTTCGCTCGCCATCCCTATACGGCCAACCGTGGTATGGTCTGCACGTGGGGTGGGGGGGGGGGGGAGGGGGGGGGGGGGGGGGGGGGGGGGGGGGGGGGGGGGGGGGGAGGGGGGGGGGGGGGGGGGGGGGGGGGGGGGGGGGGGGGGGGGGGGGGGGGGGGGGGGGGGGGGGGGGGGGGGGGGGGGGGGGTGTATGAGAAATATTTACGTGACCATCACTCTGTATCGTTGTTTTTGCTGACATATTAACGGAACGTGTGGGATTCGAAGCCATAGCAAGTGAGTCCTAACGCTGTATTTAGATTTCGTGAGTTTTTTGCTTGGTGCTTTTAAATGCCTTGCGCCGCCGTTATTGACAATTTTTGTACAACTGTTGCGCAAGGTGAAGGAGACCGGCGCCATATTTTACAGCTGTATGAACGGGGTCCCTCCTGTATTTTTCTCTGGACACAGTGTTTAGCTGGCACTCTACAGTCTTTTCCGGATGATGAGATTCAGGATAAACATAGCAGAAGGCTCTCCTCCCACAATATTCTAGCTGTCTCTCTCTGCATTGATAAGGCAAGATAGTGTACGAGAATGGTTTTCCTTCCCCTACGTCCCTTTATCCCTCTCTTATTAACAAAAACAACACCGTGCCGCCTTGCATACTCGGCATAAACACTTAATTAAAATAATATCACAGAATAATGTTTATTGAATTGTGCTACAAAAAAAACTTTTTAAATATAGCTAATGCTGTTGTTTGTTCCTTCGCTGTCCTGCCTCTACTGTTTTTGCTGCTAATCCTGCTGCCACTATTTCTGCTGCTGCTGCCAATATTGCTTTGCCCCCCGGGAAACGTTTCCTCAAGTTTAAACCAGTGTGTCTAATTTTTTATCAACTTCTTCGTTCTTTTGAAACTATTTATCCTACATTTAAAACCTACGTGTCATAGGAACCCTTATAAAATTAAAATATATTTTTCAAACATTGTTTGCAAAATAAGGAGAAGCAAAAGAGGAAAAAAAATAATTTATCTCTTACTGCAAAACTCGGAAGAAAAGATAAGGGGCTGACCATATGTAAGCGAAAATTCTATTTCTCTTGGCACGGGAAAAATCGTCTCAAAAGTACTGCTTCGTGTTTTTTTCCTTTTTTTTCTTTTTTTCTTTTCCCCCTGGTTTGCCTCCAGCATCCCAATTAAGGCCGTGGTGAGGTGCATCTCCAGGCGTTGATTTGGTCCGGATCTCTGGCTGGAGTTCGTGAAAGAAAAGACAGATCCGGGAATGGAGAGAAATAATCCGCGGCTTTGTTCAAGGGAGGAGACGCAGGTGGAAAGCAAAAAAAGTAGGAAGTGAAGAAGAGCAAGGTTTAGAATATGTATGGTCTCTGGGGTAGCTCAAAGCGAGAGAAGAGAGAGAGTGAGAAGGGTGGAGAGGAAGAGAGAGAGGAGGGAGAGAAGAAGAGAGAGAGGAGGAGTGAGAAGAGGAGAGGAGAGAGAGAGAGAGAGAGAGAGAGAGAAGAAACATAGCATGTTTAGACTCAACTCCAACTTTCTGATGGAAAAATTAAGACTTGTGCAACATAATGTCAATGATTGATATGAAATACATGACCACAACACACAACACACACACACAAACACACACACAAACACACACACACACACACACACAACACACACACAACACAACAGATGTCTTAATCTTCTAGTAATTAGTTTTTGAGCCCAGCTGTTTGTAAAATGAGATTTGAAGATTCTGCAATAAATTCATTTCAGAGAGCATCTTGATATTACCCACATGTAGCTAACAACCTGCATAAAAAACCTACGAACTGAAATATCTGAAAAAAAAATCTTGGAAAGCTGAACATAAGTTGCAAAGTCTCAGATCTTTTGATTTTGATTTTGTATTTCGGGTTGCGCTGATCTCATATTATAATCATTCAGTATGGGGAAAGCTAACATTTCGGCTAATATCGACATGATGACTATAACCAGTCAGGTTTAGGTAAGTAAGAATTCTTCGTCATGAAACATGAATAATTGTTCCATGACCCGCGGTCTAAACATATGTTGACGTCCGCCACTAGAGAGCATTTTGATCATCTGCCGAGCATTCCGTTGCTTACTGTTCGACCCCCATATTAAAAGTATATGGGTAAGATTAAAAGCCCTCCAGGAATTTCTTAAACCAGTCAGGTCGTTGAAAAACAAACAACGGGTGATACTTGCTGTACCGGCGGGCCATCCGCCGCCCATCTACCACAGAATTCTTTTCAGCCGTTTTTTTTTTTTTTTTTTTTTTTTTTTTTTTTTTTTGTTTCCGTTTAAATAAAAACTTTTAAAGCTTTCGTATTTACATTCGACCTTACAAGCTACTTGCTGCATGAAGTAAAGAGTATTTTAATGGGTCAATGGGAAGTAAAGAAGAGATTATTTATTTGCATATACTGAATCAAAAATAACTGTGTGCAGGCACTTGTTTCAACGTGAGCCCTATGAGGTCGGTAGTTTTAATTTAAGAGGCTAGATGTGCCGACGCTCCTGAGATGGTACACAATTGCAAGAGAAGACATAACTTGCATGGTGTCTCACGCTGCCGAGCGCATGCAACACTGATATATAATATATATATATATATAATATTATATATATATATATATATATATATATATATATATATATATATATATTATAATATATATATATAAATATATATAAATACATTATATATATATATATATAATAAATATATATATATAAATATATATATATATATATATATATATATATATAAATATCTATTATATAGATATATATTATATATATATATGTCGTGGGCCGAATAGGCAGAACTATTCGAACAATGGCTTAAATTAGCAAACGCTCATCATGCCAGTATAGACAATTGAAAATTTTGTGATATGCATCATTTTCGGGTTCGTTTCCGACCAAAATCATTGTAAACCTCTAGCTAATAAGATAATATTATTTCCTGTGTTTGTTTTATATTAAGATTATCGTAAACCAAATCTAAAAAACTAAAAATATATTTAGTTGGGGTTCGGCTAAAATAAATTTGTATTCTTGTTATAATAAGGTTTAGTAAGTTTTTCGAAGTTCCTTTTGGTGCAAAATTATAAATTTTTATACATCAACATTAATGAAAAGCAATCTAATCTTTCAAACGTATAAGGATGAGAAAATTTTAGAAGGAACCGTAATTTTTAAAATGGGTTCTCTGCTAATTGGCCAGTTTTTTTAACATATTCCGGGCACGACATATTATATAAAATATATATATATATATATATCTATATATATATATAATATATAATATATATTATATATATATACATATATAATATAATATAATATATATATTATAAATATATACATATATATATATATAATATATATTAAATATATATATATAATATATATAATATATAAATATTATATATATATATATAAATATATATTACACATGCTGTATGGTGGCCCAATACGGTTTAAAAAAACCCTTTTCCATAATAATAATAATAATAATAATAATAATAATAATAATAATAAATAAAAATAATAATAAAGACAAATCAAGCAAAGATGCAAACAGAAGAGAACGAAAGTATAATAGCGGACATAAAATGAAAACTAATAACAGACCTTTAACCCGTCTCCAGCAACTGGAGACTCCATACATGAACCTTTAAATCCCGTCTCCAGCACTGGAGGCTCCACTCAGACTTACCGTCTCCTCCCCTCCACACTGGAGGCTTCACCAGCACCTACCGTCTCCCAGCACTGGAGCTCACCAGACCTTAACCGTCTCCAGCACTGGAGACTCCTCCACCAGAACTTAACCGCTCCAGCACTGGAGACTCACCAGACCCTTTACCGTCTTCCAGCACTGGAGACCTCACCAGACCTTAGACCTATACCTCCCAGCACTGGGGATGACTCACCAGACCTTACCGTTCTACAGCACTTGAGGAAGGCTCACCATACCTTTAAAAATAACCGTTCTCCAGCACTTGGTGGCTCACCAAACCTTACCGTCTCCGAGCACTGGAGCTCCACCAGACCTATAAAAATTACCGTCTCCCGAGCACTGGAGTGCCTCACCAGACCCTATAAAAAGAATAACCGCACTCCAGCACTAGGAGCTCCCCAGAACCTTACCGTCTCCAGCATTGGAAGACTCAACAAACCAGACTTTAACAATGCCAGTCTCTCCACACTGGAGGCTCACCAGACCCTTAGACCGCCTCCAGCACTGGAGCTCACTCAGACCTTAAGACCGCACCAGCACTGGAGGCTCACCAGACCTTAAACCGTCTCCAAGCCACTGGAGCTCACACCCAGAACCCTTACCCGTTCTCAAGCACGCTGGAGTCACACAGACCTTACCGTCCCGCATGTTGAGACCCTCACCAGAAACCATACCGTCTCCAGCACTGAGGCTCACCACACCTTAACCGTCTCCAGCACTGAGAACCTCTCACAGACTCTTAAACCGTCTCCAGCACACTGGAAGGCCTTCCACCCAACCTTACCGTCCTCCAGCACTGAGGCTCACCAAACCTTTTACCGACTCCAGCAACTAGAGGCACATCAGACCTTAAAACCGCCTCCAGCACAGCTGGAGACTCAACCACGACCTTTTAACCGTCTCCAAGCACTGGAGTTGCTCAACCAGACCTACCGTCTCCAAGCACTGGAAGACCTCAAACCAACCTACTCGTCCCTCCCAGCACGAGGCTCACCAAACCTTTACCGTCTCCGCACACTGGAGCTCACCACAGACCCTTACCGTCCCTCCAGCACTCTGGAGCCCTCACCAAACCTAAACGTCTCCAGCCCCTGGAGAACTCACCAGACTTACCGTCTCCAGCACTGGAGGCTCACCAGAACCTTATTAACCGACTCCAGCACTGGAGACTCAGCAGACCTTTACCCGTCTCCATTCACTGGAGGTCTCACCAGACCTTACAAACCGTCTCCAGCACTGGAGACCTCACACCACACAGACCTTAAACCACCTCCACACTGAAAGGATCACCGAGACCTTAACCGTCCTCCTAAGCCTACTGAAGGCCTTCAACCAGACCTTGTCCGTTCTCCAGCACTGGCGGCTCACCAGATCTAACCGGTCCTCCAGCACTGAGGCTCACCAACCCTTACCGTCCTCAGCACTGGAGGCTCAACCAGATGGCTTAACCGCCCAGCACTGTAGGCTCACGCAGACCTTGAAAACCTCGTCTCCAGCACTGGAGGCTTCCCAAGAAACCTTACCGTCTCCAGCACTGAGGCTCACCAACCTTAATAAAAAACCGTCCTCACTCCAGCACTGGAGGCTTCACCAACCTTGACCGTTCCAGCCCTGGAGGCTCCACCAAACCTTACCGTCTCCAGCACTGGAGGCTCACACACAGACCTTACCGTCCTCCATCATTGGAAGGCTCACCAGACCTTTAACCGTCCTCCAGCCACTGGAGGCTCACCAGAAAAACGCTTCCGTAAATTCACGACTGTCAGCAAGAAAACCTTCTTGCATCTCTTCTAATCCTCGGGGGGTCTTGTATGGTCGTGGAGCACCTCACAGACATGTTGAGCTCTCAATCCCCCGGCTCGCTGAGTGAAGTCTCGAAGATGCGGGGACACAAGGCTGAACCAACGCGGAGGAACAATGGTCCTTCCAAACGTCTGAGGGCGCTCTGAGAGCGTTTCTGGACTGGAGCCATAACGCTGTCCAGTGGGTGGGGAAAAAAAGAGACCTTAATTAAACGAAGGAAAAAATTTATATATTGGTGCGACGGTTTCAATCAACGAGTGACCGAAACTTGAATCAATAAGGACCCTTGACTACAATTTTCATGGTTAGTGATTGAGGGAGGGTGGTGAGAGCTTGAGGGAGGTTGGGAAAGCTTGAGGGATGGAGTTATAGCTTGAGGGGAGGGGGTTGGGGAGAGCTTTGAGAGAGGGAACGGTGGGAGAGCTTGAGCGGGGAGGTGGAGGAGAGCTTGAGGGGAGGGTAGGGAGAGTTTGAGGTGTAGGGTGGAGAGCATAAGGAGAGGTGGGAGAGCTTGAGAGGACGTGGAGAGCTTTGAGGAGGAGGGTTGGGAGAGCCTTGAGGGGAGGGTGGGAGAGCTTGAGAGGGGAAAGACGGTGGGATAGCTTATAGAAGGTGACGTTGGAGAGCATGAGGGGACGGTGGGAGAGCTTGAGGGACTGGTGTTTAGAGCTAGATGGAAAGGGTGGGAGAGCTTGACGGAAGGTGGAAAGCTTGGCGGAAGGGGTGGAGAGGCTTGACGGAAGGGTGGGAGAGCTTGAACGGAAGGTGGGAGAGCTTGGCGTAAAGGTGGAAGAGCTTGACGTGAAAAGGTGGGGAGAGCTTTGACGGAAGGGTGGGCGAGCTTGGCGGAAGGTGGGAAGGGAGCTTTGACGGGAAGGGTGGGAGAGCTTTGACGGAAGGGTGGGAGGAGCTTGGCGTAAGGGTGGGAGAGCTTGACAGGAAGGGTGGGAGAGCTTGTGGCGGAAAGGGTGGGAGAGCTTGACGGAAAGGGGTGGGAGAGCTTGACTGAAGGGTGGGAGAGCTAGGAGGAAGGGTGGCAGAGCCTTGACGGAAGGGATGGGAGAGCTTGGAGGAAGTGGTGGTAGAGCTTGACACGAAGTTGGGAGGCTTTGGCGGAAGGGTGGGAGAGCTTGACGGAGGGTTGGGAGAGCTTGGCGGCGGAAGGGGGGGAGCTTGAGACGAAGGGTGAAGAGCTTGGAGGAAGGGATGGGAGGATGCTGACGGAAGGGAGAGAGCTTTAACGGAAGGGAGGACAAGTGACAGAGTATAAGAGGTCTGAAAAGATGATAAAGGAAAAATGAAAGAAGGGAAATTGAGAGATCGGGCTTGAGAGAGAAGGAAATTGACGAGACTAATGGAAAGGGAAATATAGAGGCTGCAAGAAAGTAAAATAATGGACCAAGAGAAGAGAAACAAAGTTAAAATAAAAAAAATAGAAGGCTGAGAGAAAGGAAAATAACAACGTGAGAGAAGAGGAAATGAGAAGTTTAGAGAACTGGAAATAAAAGGCAAAGAGACGGGAAAATAAGTGGCTGAGAACGGAAAAATAAGAGGCTATAGTAAGAGAAAATATAAGACATAGAGAAGGGAAAATAAGAAGCTGAAGAAAGAGGAAAGTAAGAGGCTACAAAAAGAGAAAACAAAATATTGAAAAAAGGTAAAATAAGAGGCTGAGAAAATAGGAAAATAAGAGGTTACAATATATATATATATATATATATATATATATATATATATATATATATATATATATATATATATATATATATATATATATATATATATATATATATATATATATATATATATATATATATATATATATATATATAAGACTGAAAGAAAGTAAAATGAGAGGCTGAGAAAAGAGTAAAATTAGTGACTATAAAAAAGAGAAAATAAAACACTGAGAAAATGGGAAAATAAGAGGCTGAGAATAGAATAAACCGCAGCAACATCGCAAGCATATCTGTCTATTGTAGCACAAACCTCCCAGCAGCGTCTGCTCACCTTGACTTAACAAAATCTGTATAAACATAACATTAAATTTCTATCAAATCTATGCATTCTACGACGAGATTTTTTTCATGTGTGTGTGTGTGTGTGTGTGTGTGTGTGTGTGTGTGTGTGTGTGTGTGTGTGTGTGTGTGTGTGCGTAACCGTCACAATCATGAGGCAGAGTGTTTATTTTGATATTTTTGAATAAATATGCACAATGCATTGCCTACAAGTTGATGGATTCAGACACCTCAAGACTAAGGGTACTGAACACCTTCATGGAGGCAGAGGGACTGATTACCTTGTCTCATTCTGACTCCTGTTTCAATGTCTTTCTAGGCTGTGGGACTGATTGCCTCACCTTCCACCGTCTCCAGTTCATAAGCTTGGTACTGAATTGGAAAAAAAGGCCACTGATTAGCGAAACGTCTTCAAGATAAAGATTCGCCATCATCATCATCATCGTGATTATTTTTTATGACATCAACAGTACGGTCCTTAAAACAAGATATTTTCTGCTAAGTACCAATGAACTTTGCACAGTACAGAGTGACGATCATTTGCACAGTTTTGACGACCAGTGATGGAAAAGACAATGATACCCAGCCCATACAACACCCGTCAAACACCTCTTAACCTGTACGTATAACGACGTAATCAGGTGTTAACTTGAATGTGTTTACAACTATAAATAACCACAGCAATCTGAGTGCTTGGGTC
>NC_069425.1:34439104-34464104 GCF_026875155.1 Cherax quadricarinatus
CAGGGTGTTGACAGGACCTCTGGCAGGGTGTTGACAAAACCTCTGCCAGGGTATTGACAGGACCTCGGGCAGAGTGCTGAAAGGACCTCTGGCAGGGTGTTGGCAGAACCTCTGGCAGGATGTTGGCAGAGCCTTTGGCAGGGTGTTGACAGGATCTCTGGCAGGGTGTTGGCAGAACCTCTGGCAGGGTGTTGTCAGGACCCCTGGCAGGGTGTTGAAAAGACCTCTCGCAGGGTGTTTGCAGGACCTCTGGCAGGGTGTTGGCAGGACCTCTGGCAGGGTGTTGACAGGATCTCTGGCAGGGTGTTGACAGGATCTCTGGCAGGGTGTTGACAGGACCTTTGGCAGGGTGTTGACAAGACCTCTTCCAGGGTGTTGGCAGAACCTCTGGCAGGGTGTTGACAGGACGTCTGGCAGGGTGTTGACAGGACCTCTGGCAGAGTGTTGACAGGACCTCTGGCAGGGTGTTGGCAGGACCTCTGGCAGGGTGTTGGCAGGACCTCTGGCAGGGTGTAGACAAGATCTCCGGCAGGGTGCTGACAGGACCTCTGACAGGGTGTTGACAAGACCTCTGCCAGGGTATTGACAGGACCTCTTGCAGGGTGTTGGCAGGACCTCTAGCAGGGTGTTGGCAGAGCCTCTGGCAGGGTGTTGGCAGAACCTCTGGCAGGGTGTTGACAGGATCTCTGGCAGGGTGTTGGCAGAACCTCTGGCAGGGTGTTGACAGGACCTCTGACATGGTGTTGAAAGAACCTCTGGCAGGGTGTTGGCAGGACCTCTGGCAGGGTGTTGGCAGGACCTCTGGCAGGGTGTTGGCAGAACCTCTGGCAGGGTGTTGACAGGATCTCTGGCAGGGTGTTGGCAGGACCTTTGGCAGGGTGTTGACAAGGCCTCTTCCAGGGTGTTTTTCAGAACCTCTGGCAGGGTGTTGACAGGACGTCTGGCAGGGTGTTGACAGGACCTCTGGCAGAGTGTTGACAGGACCTCTGGCAGGGTGTTGGCAAGACCTCTGGCAGGGTGTTGACAGAACCTCTGGCAGGGTGTTGACATTGACAGGGTATTGACAAGGCCTCTTCCAGGGTGTTGGCAGAACCTCTGGCAGGGTGTTGACAGAACGTCTGGAAGGGTGTTGACAGGACCTCTGGCAGAGTGTTGACAGGACCTCTGACAGGGTGTTGGCAAGACCTCCGGCAGGGCGTTGGCAGAACCTCTGGCAGGGTGTTGACAGGATCTCTGGCAGGGTGTTGACAGGACCTCTGACAGGGTGTTGACAAGACCTCTGCCAGGGTATTGAGAGGACCTCTGGCAGGGTGTTGGC
The DNA here is from genome assembly GCF_026875155.1 of Cherax quadricarinatus. Taxonomy (NCBI): domain Eukaryota; kingdom Metazoa; phylum Arthropoda; class Malacostraca; order Decapoda; family Parastacidae; genus Cherax; species Cherax quadricarinatus. Next base: position 34,440,423 of record NC_069425.1, read on the forward strand.
AGGACCTCTGGCAGGGTGTTGGCAGAGCCTCTGGCAGGGTGTTGGCAGAACCTCTGGCAGGGTGTTGACAGGATCTCTGGCAGGGTGTTGGCAGAACCTCTGGCAGGGTGTTGACAGAACTTCTGGCAGGGTGTTGAAAGGACCTCTGGCAGGGTGTTGGCTGGACCTCTGGCAGGGTGTTGGCAGGACCTCTGGCAGGGTGTTGGCAGAACCTCTGGCAGGGTGTTGACAGGATCTCTGGCAGGGTGTTGACAGGATCTCTGGCAGGGTGTTGACAGGACCTCTGACAGGGTGTTGACAAGACTTCTGCCAGGGTATTGACAGGACCTCTGGCAGGGTGGTGGCAGGACCTCTAGCAGGGTGTTGACAGGACCTCTGGCAGGGTATTGGCAGGACCTCTGGCAGGGTGTTGGCAGAACCTCTGGCAGGGTGTTGGCAGGACCTCTGGCAGGGTGTTGGCAGGACCTCTGGCAGGGTGTTGACAGGACCTCTGCAGGGTATTGGCAGGACCTCTGGCAGGGTGTTGACAGGACCTCTGGCAGGGTGTTGGCAGGATTTCAATTGGCAATAATTCAGGAAAGCAAGTGAAGAAACATCACCCATTCCACAGCACATTCATACAGGTCATAATACACAGTGTCATACACAGGGTTTTGAACCATCAACATTAGTTCGTACTGAATATACAGTCTCGGTAAAAAAAAAAAAGAGGGAAAATACCGCCGGCCTGAAATGCAAATAAAAAGTTTACCGCCTCTCGTGTACCAAACAAAAAGGATTAAAATCATAATGAAAGCAAAAGGTCGGACGGCCAGATATTGATGTTTTGTATTTTCTAAGTTCCCTGGAAAACCTCATAAAACTTTCCGTGTATTTTGTCAATCCTGTATTTTCAAAGTTCCCTGGAAAACCTCATAAAACTTTCCGTGTATTTGGTCAATCCTTTTCCAAACATTTTTTTTTTTTTTTGCTGCAATCATTATTTTTTGTCGGAGATTGTGTGAAAGTACGTTTATATAAGAATACGTATATACGAGAGTACGTATATGTGAGAGTATTATTATTATTATTAAAGATTCGCCGGTATTCTCCCGGCCCGGGCCTTTTCCAAGTGGTGGCCCGGCCTTGGCTCCCTCTTTAGGGAGTGTCTGAGACCTAAGTCTCCCATGGGAGGAGGCACAAGTACCTCCTCATCTTTGGGACCAACTGTCCCCAGGCCTAGCCACAAGCTAGGCCTCTCTGGTCTGCCATCCCCACCCCAAGGGGGCAAATGGGAATGACAGTCTTATGAGCTAAAGGCTCGGGTTCAGGCACCTACCCTACCCTAGAAGGGTTAGGCATGGTATCGATCCTATGTGAGAGTACATATATATGAGAGTAAGTATATACGAGTACGTATATGAGAGTATGTATACATGAGAGAATATAGAATATGTAAGTACGCACATATGAAAGTATTGTAAATTTTATTGTAAATTCAAATTCTTTTACATTTCCTAAAAGTTAGAATATGAATTAAATTCTAAAATGACAAGAATTAAGAACTTAGAAATAAACCATTAAATCTTTAGTATAAATTAATATGGTTATATGTGTATTAAATTAGGTCTTAAGAATGCTATAATGAAAGTTGTAAATTATTTAAGGTGATCTTCATATATAGATGTCGTGCCGAATAGGTAAAACGTGCTATTTTGGTTTAAATAACAATGCTCTTCTTGCCGAATAAGGCAAGCGAAAAATTTGTGTATGCAATAATTTCGCAAAAATCGTTATGAACCTCACGAAAAAAAATATATTTCATTTTGTTTGTTTATTAATAAATTATTGTAAACTTATCTAAAATGTATTTAGTTGGATTAAGCTAAATTACATTCGCTTGTTATAATAAAGTTAGGTAAGTTTTCCAATGTACTTTTGGTACAAAATTATTAATTTTTGCATTAACTTTAATGAAAAAAATATATCTTTAAACGTAGAAGAGGAAATTTTTAGAAAGGACTTAATTTTAAATGAGTTCTCTAGATTTAGAAATAATGTTTGTAAATAATTCCTTTCGTCTGCGAATTATTAAGCATAATAGTATACATGTAATATTTTTTAATACACCGGTCGTCTCCGACTAAGGTTGAATAGAAAAAGAAGAATTACTTTCATTGTCACATTCAGCTGCTGTCTGTGCAGAAGCGTGTTGACATCACTGGTCAGACAACCCTCCGACCTGCAACATCCCCACCCCTTATTCGGAGTGCATACACTGTACTTCCACTTCCAGGACTCAAGTCCGGTTAACCAGTTTCCCTGAATCTCTTCATAAATGTTCCCTTGCACACACTCCATCATCACGTCAAGTCACAGAAACCACTTGTCTCAACTCTTCTAAAACGCTCACACAAGTCTGTTAGATGCCTAAGCCCCTAGCACTCAAAATTAAATTTATCCCTTCTAGCCTTTCCTGGGACGAGTCCTACTCATCCTTCTTAAACTCCAGATTTATAAACCCTCCTAGTCATCCTATTCTTGAACCATACATTGCCCTGAAACACATCTCCACTGCCTCGAGCCTACCAACTGCAACATTTAAAACCCATGCTTCACACTCTTACAACAATGTTGGTACTACCTTACTCAAGTACATTCCTCATTTTGTCTTCATGGATATTTTTTTTTTTGTCTCCACAGATACCATAATGAACCACTTACCTTTTTACACTTCGCTGATTCTATGATTCACCTCATTTTCATAGACCCATCCGCATACAAGTCCACTAATATCTGAACACACATACTTCCCTCATGCTCCCTCCCTCCGGTCTGATATCCAATCTTTCATTGCCAAATTTTGTTTTGTTACTCTCTTTCCCTTGCTCTTTCCTATGTTCACTTTTAATTTCCTCCTTTTACCTATCCTCCCGAATGCACCTTTTTTCAGAATCCCCCAAAATAACCGTGTTATGGGGAAAATCAACTGTTGTATTACCAGTCGGACGTCAGGGTCTGGGAGCTGTGGAGGATCTGTTCTTTAAATTATGTGGAAGAAAGATAGAATTAACATGTGTGAATAAATATGTATAAGGAGTAGATAGTTGTTTGGGTAGTTTGGTAATATTTGTCAGGGAGTTGGACAAATGTTTCCTAACGCGAGTCTTAGTCATACGACAAGTAGGAAGACAAAGACACAAGTAGAAAAACTAGCTTCTATTTGGGACAACAAAGCTCTACCCAGAGCGAATGTTTGTCCTAATAACAGCTTGTTCGGCAGTTTTTGTGGATGTCTTTACCCTTCCTTACGTCTAGCCCGGCTCACTGCTGCCCCCTTGCCTCCGTCTTAATGAAGTATGCTCAGTGACTGTTAATGTAAATCAGGCTGTATTACCAACGAGAGTGAGAGTTGATTAGCTCGAGGGAATTGTGTTTGTTTAAGAGCTTATCAGAATACATTGCTTATGCAGGGACAGCTGCAGTTATGCAGTAGTGAGGGCTGATGGTTGAAAAAGATATTCATAGGGTTATTTACCCAAAAAGGGTTACTATCCCAGGATAACACAAAGCCAAGTTCTGCAGCTTTTTTTCCATTGAAATCCTTCTCCCCCAGGATGCGACCTACAATAGCAGATTAGCTCCTACGTACCTATTTACAGCTAAGTACATGCAGGCAATACATATAATTAGACTTGCACATACAGTAGTGTGTAAATTAATTGGGACAGGAGTAAATTTTGTGATTATCTCAAAACGTATCTTAGTCTCCTGCTCAATTAATATGGTTTGATTTTTTTTTTTGAAAGAGTTCGCTACCGAATCCTGGCAACCGTCCAACTTTTGTGTTACCCAGCGATTCTAGTCAGTGGTACAACAGCTGTTGTTCTGTAAGGCTATTCCTGCAAGCGTGCTCCATGAGTGATGTAGTTTCGCCAAATTCTTCCCTTCAGTTATGATTACTACTGAAATTCATAATGCATGTTGCACCTAGGAAGCATGCAAGTATTGTAGCTCTTAGAAAACATACTGATTTGAGTGTCAGAAGATCCCGAGAATTTGAACCTAGCAAAGTCAACTGTTGGTCGGATTCTGAAGAGAGCTGACGACACTGGTGATTGTGGAGCGCTGTGTCGAAGATGTTAAAGAAAACACAAGACAACACCTCACGATGACAAGGTTTCATAGGAAATAGTGTGAAGGATCCTAAGGAAAGCATCAAAGACCTACAGAGGTAATTGTCTTCAGCTAGCGTAAATGCTAGTTCTTCAACTGTTTGACGAGGGCTCCTTGAAGTTGGCAGAACTGCCAGAAAGTCTGTAAAAAACAATTATTGACTGCTGCTATGAAAAAAAGGCTGCGGTGGGCACTCGATCATAAGGGATGGACGACAGGTGAATGAAGAAAATTTATATATTTTCACAAGAGGCGCATTTTGAAGTACATGGGTACAGATCAGTAGTAGTGAGACGGAACAAAGACGAACATTTTAGGAATGGACACATTAAACAAGTGCCAAAACACCCACCTAAGAAGACGTTTTAGGGTAGTTTTACTGCTAAAGGCCCTAGAAGGCTTGTTATTGTTGAGGGAACGATGAACAGTGACAAATACAAGGCAATACTGGCAATTATTTTGCTTCCCATTGTGGAAAGAGACATTCTGATGGAAAATCCACGCCACACTTCCAGAAAAATGCTGACATTCTTCGAAGAGAGTGGGCTAAGCGTTCTGGATTGGCTTGGAAACTCCTGACCTCAACCCAATTAAGAATCAATGGGCAATAACCAAAACGCAAGATCGCGAAACCTGATTGTTCATCCATGTAGAAGTCAATTGCTGCTGTTATTAGGACCTCGTACCACGACGAAAAACTTACCAAAATGTGTTCAACATTGGTCGATTCTATTCCAAAGCGTGTAACAATGCTTATAAAGGCAGTCATATCTCTTATTAGATCAAATATCTGTTACATCATTGCCGTTTATTTTTCAAATAAACATTAATTTTTCAAATAAATGTCTTATTTCATCATCGTCACAATTAATATGCCACTACTGTATTTCTTGGTCCACCAGGATATTGAAACTTCCTCTCCAAACGAATGTTCTGCCAGTCAACACATGCACATCCTGTCCACAATCCTTAAGCTTGGTTAATCATAGCAAATGAGAGTAGCATCCCTTTATACTACTGAAAGGGTTATGTCTGTCAAACCTAGATTTTTACCAATCAAATTTATGAACTATGTAGCATTCCTATTATTATTATTATTATTATTATTATTATTATTATTATTATTATTATTATTATTATTATTATTATTATTATTATTATTATTATTATTATTATTATTATTTTGAGGAAAAGCATCACCCGTGAGATTAATACAGGATAATTATTATTCTGAGGAAGTGCTTAAACCATAAGAGGTATTGTAGGGTCATAACTGTGATTATGAAAAGTAATACTTACGAAAAAGCATTGTGGGTCGGGCAGTGGTCATGGGTGGTGACTGCTGCTTCGCTGGGCCTAGACCAATATACACGAATGTCTGCTCCGTCTGTATAAAAAACGAATCATATTTGCTGTGTTCATACATGCGGTTTTTAATATGTTTTTCGTAAGCTTGTAATCTGCTATTTAATTAAGGTGTTTGGTATTTTTTTCCCCTAGCAGGTGAATGTGGTATATTACATTTGTTATTTCTGGCAGGAGATTTTCCTGATTCCTTGACACATATTCTGGAATGTAGGCTATTATAATGATAATAAATCACGCGATATGAAGCTTATCCCTGCTTGACACGAAGCAACGAGGTCGGCTGATAGATTTTAGCCTCATTGCCGTACCCACAGTCACAGCGCTCTGTCGCACCTGCGTTCTCAGCCAGTCACCTTTCCTGTCGCACTCACAGTCACGGCCAGACATATATTTTTGCACTATTATGCTTTACTGTGGCCATTTATCGCAAAATATTGATATCATGTCTGGCAGTGTATTGTTATAGGCATGCCATTCACTCGCCACAACAGCACGAGAGGTGTTTCTCTGAGATGAGGTGTTGCAGTGGTTGGTATCAGGGGTGCTGCAGAGGTGTAATGTAGTGGCAGGTGTGCTGTAAAAGTGCAAGGCAGTGTCTGGGGTGATGTAGAGGTGCAAGGCAGTGTCAGGGGTAATGCAGAGGTGTAAGGCAGTGTTAAGGGTGTTGCAGAGGTGTAAGGCAGTGTGAGAGGTGTTGTTAACAGAGACGGGGAATGCTTCGCATCCAAAGTACATTAACACCAGCCAAAGGGAAGGTAGACAGTGATGGTCATTGTAAGAGCTAGTTTATTTAAAGCTTCCCAGCATCCACCCGAACAAGGCCAGAAATTAATGAAGAGAAAACACATGAGACTTTCTTGGGACAACATTTCGCTCAAAGCAGAGTTTCTTTCAGACAGTGTCCTTCTGGAGCAACCCGGATTTATGCACTGTGCTCATTAGCAAGGGAAGCGTCAGGACACTCTGAGTCATTTACAATAATATATCCGATAAAATGTCTCTTGAAAAAAAGAAAATCGGCCACATAACAAGCATTCAGTCGGGACAGACCTCGAGTGAGGCTTCTCATGTTTGTGATCCGCGTCTCTGATACCACTAATGACTTGTTTACAATGGCTACAATAGGTCAACTTGCTGAAGCCACTAAAATTCTTCCTGTAAGTGGAGGTAAAATAACATTATTACAGACTGTCCGAATAGAAGAGCTTTCCCTGAAGCCTTGACTAATGATGGCCTCCACAGAAAATGGATTTTGTGTTGCTAGAGCAGCTCAATGGAAGAGTCTGGCATGGAGGCCCAATTATTGTAGGATTTCTAAGCTCTTTTGTGGCCGTAGAGAGTAGCGAACGAGGCAGAAGAGACAGGAGAAGGAAAGCAAGTAACAGGAGTCTCTGTTGTCTATATGCTTATTTTTTTACAGTATATAAAAAACGCTAATACAAGGAATCGGCACAACAGTTTCCCAGTAAAAAATATAAGGAAGAATTACTACTACGTCGAGAACCTGGATTGCTTTTGTTCCTAAAATAAAACCATGTTTAAGAATTCAATTCCTCTGTGTCTCACATTTTTAGAGAAACCTAACATAAAAGTTTTTTTTTTTTTTTTTTTTTTTTTTTTTTTTTTTTTTTTTTTTTTTTTTTTTATTCGCCGGTATTCTCCCGGCCCGGGTCTTTTCCAAGTAGTGGTGACCCGGCCTTGGCTCCCTATCTGGGGAGTGTCTCGAGACTTAAGTCTCCCATGGGAGGAGGTACAGTACCTCCTCATCTTTGGGACCAAGTGTCCCCAGGCCTAGCCACATTCCCCGCCCTCACGGGGCTCGTAGGGAGAAGCTAGGCCTCTGGTCTGCCATCTACCCCGCCTCAAATGGGCTCGTGGGGATGGCAGTCTTATGAGCTGCAGATGGTAGCAAGCTCAGGCTGCACACATAAAAGGTTACGATTCTCCTGTACAGGTTACTGAACCTGCGGACTAATGTGACTTATAAACTGCAGGTAAACTATTAGATATGACAGTATCAACTACACTGCTGCTAATGTTACTTGTACTACGACTACTGAGAGATGCTTCGATGCGAGTGAAGGTGGTCTTGATCCAAGGAATTGGAAGCTAGCATCTATTTTCTCGGATGGAACCTAAATATCTGCCATTTTTAAGGTGCTGAATGACCCATAAGAGTTTAGCGCTTCCCCATACATATGACACTAGTAATGCTTTTGAATAATTTGCTTTTCATACATTAATTTTTCATTGTGAAAATCTTTCAAATGTTAAAGTTTTTTCACTTTCTCTCTCTCTCTCTATATCTCTCTCTCTCAAACAATCACCTGTCAGATGTGTATCACCAGCATCATAATTTGAATTACTATTATTAATATTATAGAAAACAGGCGCTAAACTCACATGGGTCATGCATAATTATTCTGCAACAGTCTCCAGGCAGACGTGTATCACCAGCACTACAATCTGTCAGTCTGCACCACAGACAGACACACAGACAAACACACACACACACAAACAACACACCCCAACACACACACACACACACACACACACACACACACACACACACACACACACACACACACACACACACACACACACACACACACACATTCACATACTTCAACAGTCACGAGTTCCTACCAGTCTGGTGACACTCCTTCCTTATCCCCTGCATTCGCCGACAATAAATAATGGCCGGGACAATTTTATGGCGACAAGAAATGTCTATATTAGAGTGATTCTCTGCAACGCAAGACTGATGGACGTAAGGTAAATTGAGGGGAGGATATATATATATATATATATATATATATATATATATATATATATATATATATATATATATATATATATATATAAATATTTTATATATATAAATATATATATATATATACATATATATATATATTATATATTATATATATATATATATATATATATATATATTATTTTTTTTTATTATCACACTGGCCGATTCCCACCAAGGCAGGGTGGCCCAAAAAAGAAAAACTTTCACCATCATTCACTCCATCACTGTCTTGCCAGAAGGGTGCTTTACACTACAGTTTTTAAACTGCAACATTAACACCCCTCCTTCAGAGTGCAGGCACTGTACTTCCCATCTTCAGGACTCAAGTCCGGCCTGCCGGTTTCCCTGAACCCCTTCATAAATGTTACTTTGCTCACACTCCAACAGCACGTCAAGTATTAAAAACCATTTGTCTCCATTCACTCCTATCAAACACGCTCACGCATGCCTGCTGGAAGTCCAAGCCCCTCGCACACAAAACCTCCTTTACCCCCTCCCTCCAACCTTTCCTAGGCCGACCCCTACCCCGCCTTCCTTCCACTACAGACTGATACACTCTTGAAGTTTTTTCTGTTTCGCTCCATTCTCTCCACATGTCCGAACCACCTCAACAACCCTTCCTCAGCCCTCTGGACAACAGTTTTGGTAATCCCGCACCTCCTCCTAACTTCCAAACTACGAATTCTCTGCATTATATTCACACCACACATTGTTCTCAGACATGACATCTCCACTGCCTCCAGCCTTATCCTCGCTGCAACATTCATCACCCATGCTTCACACCCATATAAGAGCGTTGGTAAAACTATACTCTCATACATTCCCCTCTTTGCCTCCGAGGACAAAGTTCTTTGTCTCCACAGACTCCTAAGTGCACCACTCACCCTTTACCCCTCATCAATTCTATGATTCACCTCATCTTTCATAGACCCATCCGCTGACACGTCCACTCCCAAATATCTGAATACATTCACCTCCTCCATACTCTCTCCCTCCAATCTGATATCCAATCTTTCATCACCTAATCTTTTTGTTATCCTCATAACCTTACTCTTTCCTGTATTCACTTTCAATTTTCTTCTTTTGCACACCCTACCAAATTCATCCACCAATCTCTGCAACTTCTCTTCAGAATCTCCAAGAGCACAGTGTCATAAGCAAAGAGCAACTGTGACAACTCCCACTCTATGTGTGATTCTTATCTTTTAACTCCAAGCCTCTTGCCAAGACCCTCGCATTTACTTCTCTTACAACCCCATCTATAAATATATTAAACAACCACGGTGACATCACACATCCTTGTCTAAGGCCTACTTTTACGGGGAAATAATTTCCCTCTTTCCAAACATACTCTAACTTGAGCCTCACTATCCTCGTAAAAACTCTTCACTGCTTTCAGTAACCTACCTCCTACACCAACACCTGCAACATTCTGCCACATTGCCCCCCTATCCACCCTGTCATACGCCTTTTCCCAAAATTCCATAAATGCCGCAAAGACCTCTTTAGCCTTATCTAAATACTGTTCACTTATATGTTTCACTGTAAATACCTGGTCCACACACCTCTACCTTTCCTAAAGCCTCCTTGTTCATCTGCTATCCTATTCTCCATCTTACTCTTAATTCTTTCAATAATAACTCTACCATACGCTTTACCAGGTTTTACTTAACAGACTTATCCCCCTATAATTTTTGCACTCTCTTTTATCCCTTTGCCTTTATACAAAGGAACTATGCATGCTCTCTGCCAATCCCTAGGTACCTTACCCTCTTCCATACATTTATTAAATAATTGCACCAACCACTCCAAAACTATATCCCACCTGCTTTTAACATTTCTATCTTTATCCCATCAATCCCGGCTGCTTACCCCCCTTTTATTTTACCTACTGCCTCACGAACTTCCCCCACACTCATAACTGGCTCTTCCTCACTCCTACAAGATGTTGTTCCTCCTTGCCCTATACACGAAATCACAGCTTCCCTATCTTCATCAACATTTAACAATTCCTCAAAATATTCCCTCCATCTTCCCAATACCTCTAACTCTCCATTTAATAACTCTCCTCTCCCATTTTTAACTGACAAATCCATTTGTTCTCTAGGCTTTCTTAACTTGTTAATCTCACTCCAAAACTTTTTCTTATTTTCAACAAAATTTGTTGATAAACATCTCACCCACTCTCTCATTTGCTCTCCTTTTTACATTGCTTCACCACTCTCTTAACCTCTCTCTTTTTCTCCATATACTCTTCCCTCCTTGCATCACTTCTACTTTGTAAAAACTTCTCATATGCTAACTTTTTCTCCCTTACTACTCTCTTCACATCATCATTCCACCAATCGCTCCTCTTCCCTCCCGCACCCACTTTCCTGTAACCACAAACTTCTGCTGAACACTCTAACACTACATTTTTAAACCTACCCCATACCTTTTCGACCCCATTGCCTATGCTCTCATTAGCCCATCTATCCTCCAATAGCTGTTTATATCTTACCCTAACTGCCTCCTCTTTTAGTTTATAAACCTTCACCTCTCTCTTCCCTGATGCTTCTATTCTCCTTCTATCCCATCTACCTTTCACTCTCAGTGTAGCTACAACTAGAAAGTGATCTGATATATCTGTGGCCCCTCTATTAACATGTACATCCTGAAGTCTACTCAACAGTCTTTTGTCTACCAATACATAATCCAACAAACTACTGTCATTTCGCCCTACATCATATCTTGTATACTTATTTTTCCTCTTTTTCTTAAAACATGTATTACCTATAACTAAACCCCTTTCTATACAAAGTTCAATCAAAGGGCTCCCATTATCATTTACACCTGGCACCCCAAACTTACCTACCACACCCTCTCTAAAAGTTTCTCCTACTTTAGCATTCAGGTCCCCTACCACAATTACTCTCTCACTTGGTTCAAAGGCTCCTATACATTCACTTAACATCTCCCAAAATCTCTCTCTCTCCTCTGCATTCCTCTCTTCTCCAGGTGCATACACGCTTATTATGACCCACTTCTCGCATCCAACCTTTACTTTAATCCACATAATTCTTGAATTTACACATTCATATTCTCTTTTCTCCTTCCATAAATGATCATTCAACATTACTGCTACCCCTTCCTTTGCTCTAACTCTCTCAGATACTCCAGATTTAATCCCATTTATTTCCCCCACCGAAACTCCCCTACCCCCTTCAGCTTTGTTTCGCTTAGGGCCAGGACATCCAACTTCTTTTCATTCATAACATCAGCAATCATCTGTTTCTTGTCATCCGCACTACATCCACGCACATTTAAGCATCCCAGTTTTATAAAGTTTTTCTTCTTCTCTTTTTTAGTAAATGTCTACAGGAGAAGGGGTTACTAGCCCATTGCTCCCGGCATTTTAGTCGCCTCATACGACACGCATGGCTTACGGAGGAAAGATTCTTTTCTACTTCCCCATGGACAATAGAAGAAATAAAGAGGAACAAGAGCTATTTAGAAAAAGGAGAAAAACCTAGACGTATGTATATATATATGCATGTGTGTGTCTGTGAAGTGTGACCAAAGTGTAAGTAGGAGTAGTAAGATATGCCTGTTATCTAGCGTGTTTATGAGACAGAAAAAGAAACCAGCAATCCTACCATCATGCAAAACAGTTACAGGTTTCTGTTTCACAGTCATCTGGCAGGACGGTAGTACTTCCCTGGGTGGTTGCTGTCTATCAACCTACTACCTAAATATCTATATCTATATATATATATATATATATATATATATATATATTATATATATATATATATATATATATATATATATATATATATATATATATATATATATATATATATATATATACTGACTTAAATGATTTTAACATGGTTAGTTTGATGTTACTTCTTTGTTTACGAAAGTTCCTGTTGATGATTTATTAAGTTTCTTATCTGAAGAACTCGTTAACTATGATTTACCATTGCCAGTTCCTACTATCATTAAACTTATTAAACTTTGCATTGTTGATGCAAAATTTGTATTTAATGATAAGTTTTACACTCAGAAGTTTGGTATGGCAATGGAAAATCCTCTTTCACCTGTTCTTAGTAACCTATACATGGAATTTTTTGAAACAAGGTTGCTTAACACAATCCTCCCTAATAGAGCTAAATGGTTCAGATATGTTGATGATATTTTGTGTCTTATGCCCAAAAATGTAGATATGCACCATTTCCTTGGAAATTAAATAGCTTAGCCCATTCTATAAACTTTACTGTTGAGTTTGAAGAAAATAACTCATTGCCTTTTCTAGATGTTTTAATTATTAAGGGTAATAATGAATTCAAATTTAAAATTTACAGAAAACCTACAAATAACTGTTCCTATGTCCACTATTATTCCTCGCATCAAGACAGAGTCAAACTGTCTGTTTTCTCATCAATGTTTTTGAGAGCTTTACGAATTTGTAGTCCTGAGTTCATAGATGAGGAAATATCTAAAATTTATGAAATAGGTAATGATTTAAAATACCCAAGAAATGTAATTGATAAATCTTTTAAAGTTGCTAGAAATACTTTTTACAATCCAAAAAGGGACAACCAGCCTTATTCAACTAAAAATATGTTGGTTCTCCCTTACCATGAAAACTTGGTTGATATGCCTTCTCTTCTTAAGACTTTTAATATTAAAGTTGTATTCAAAAATCTTGATACAGTAAAAAAACTTTTGATAAAGAATTCCCCCCAAAATGCTGATGGATGTGTCTATAAGATTCCTTGTAAAATTTGCGATAAAGTTTATTACGGTCAAAACTGGTAAAAATCTCGAACTAAGATTAAAACAACATAAATATAGCATTAGAACTGGACAAGATTTCCAATGCTCTATTTATTCATGTAAGAGATTTTAACCATCCAATTGATTTTCAAAAAGTTGAGAAAGTAGTATCAAGCAAGTCCATGGTCGACAGGAATATAATTGAATCTGTTTCATAAAAAGCAGTTTTGACACTAATTATGAATATTTCCTTTGGTTTATATAAATTAGATCCATTTAAAAATTAATAGAATTTGGGAAGAATTTAATAATACACTGGACAAATAATAATTTTTAAATTTTCTTGGGTAGAATAGTTTGTGGGTGAGTTGTGCAAAGGACCTATCCAAGTTGGGTCGGCGCGCGTCAGGTGTTTAACCGTTGTGGGGTCTGATAGTGAGGTGCTGCCCCGACCCCTTATATAGCTTCCTTGGATGCTTTACTTTCATAGTTCCTTGATAATGTGAGTAGTCACGAAAGCGCTTGGAATTTCTCTATTCTTTCAGAGTGGTTGTTTTGCATAATCTGAAATCACCTGTTTACTGTGATCTTATTGCATATATATATATATATATATATATATATATATATATATATATATATATATATATATATATATATATATATATATATATATATATATATTATATATATTATATATATATATATATACATAAATATATATATTATATAATATATATATATATATATATATATATATATTATATATGTATATATATATATATATATATATATATATACATAAATATATATATATATATATATATATATATATATATATATATATATATATATATATATATATATATATATATATATATATATATATATATATATAATATATATATATTATATATATATTATATATGCAAGGAATTCGCAAGAGCAGGCGAAATATACACAAACACTGATCTCTGGCTAAAGGAGACTCGAACCTACGAGTCTCCTTCAGCCAGGTTCGAGTCTCCTTCAGCCAGAGATCAGTGTTTGTGTATCTTTCGCCTGCTCTTGCGAATTCCTTGCATTGTTAAAATCTCTAGTAAGGCTCATGCATGCAGGGGATGAGATGAAAATCTGTAAGCCTTCTCCCTGAAAGCTGGCTGCTATGGATCAACGTCTAGCGCAAGCTGGACGCCAAGGTATTGGTCCATTGTGGTGAGAATGGTAAGGCACTGAGTACCTTGTTCCAAGGTTCGTAGGTTCGAGTCTCCTTCAGCCAGAGATCAGTGTTTATTATTATATATAAATATATATATATATATATATATATATATATATATATATATATATATGAAAGATGAGGTGAATCATAGAACTGACGAAAGGAAAAAGGTGAGTGGTGTACTGAGGAGTCTGAGGAGACAAAGAACTTTATCCACGAAAGCAAAGAGAGGAATGTATGAGAGTATAGTTATACCAACGCTCTTGTATGGGTGTGAGGCATGGGTTGTGAATGTTGCAACATGCCGAAGGCTGGAGGCAGTGGAGAAGTCATGTCTGAGGCCAATGTTTGGTGTGAATATAATGCAGAGAATCCATAGTTTGGAGACTGAAAGGAGGTGCGGGATTACCAAAACTATTATCCAGAGAGCTAAGGAGGGGTTATTGAGATGGCTTCGACATGTAGGAAGGTTGGAACATAATAGAATGACTTCAAGAGTGTATAAATCTACAGTGGAGGGAAGGCGGGGTAGCGGTCGGCCTAGGAAAGGTTGGAGGGAGGGGGGGGTGTAAAGGAGGCTTTGTGTGCGAGAGGCTTAGACTTCCAACAAGCGTGCGTGAGCGTCTTAGATAGGAGCAAATGGAGAAAAATTGGTTTTTAGAACTTGACGTGCTGTTGGAGTGTGAGCATTTATGAAGGGGTTCAGGGAAACCGGCAGGCCGGACTTGAGTCCTGGAGATGGGAAGCACAGTGCCGGCACTGTGAAGGAGGGGTGTTAATGTTGCAGTTTTATAACAGTACTGTCAGCATTAGTTGAGATTAAGGATATATCTTTAACATTTTCTCTAATGGAAAATGTTTGAAAATGCCATAATGAAAAGGTTATTGTATGACTATTTCACAAGTTTTCTTTATGCGTCAAAAGATAGGCAAGCCTGCGAGAGCAGGAGAGAGAAAGAGAGAAAGAGAGAGAGAGAGAGAGAGAGAGAGAGAGAGAAGAGAGAGAAGAGAGAGAGAGAGAGAGAGAGAGAGAGAGAGAGAGAGAGAGAGAGAGAGAGAGAGGGAGAGAGAAGAGAGAGAGAGAGAGAAGAGAGAGAGAAGAGACAAGTTGAGCCCAAGATTGCTGAGAAGATGTGCAGACCAGCTAGCAGCACCTCTAACTCGCATCTTTCAGCACTGCCTAGTACAGTGTAAATGGCCCTCTCTATGGAAAGAGAGCAGAGCAGAAATCAGCAACTACAGACAAGTGTCACTCCTGTCAATCACTGGTAAGATCCTTGAGACAATAATCTCAAGACAAATGACAGAGTTTTTTGACTACCACTCACTACTTTGTGATCGTCAATATGGCTTCAGGAAAGGTTACTCTGCTGCTGATCTGTTGTTAAACCTCTCCACTAAGTGGCACCAGTCACTGGATGAATCCAAAGTCAGCTGTGTGGTAGCACTGGACATTGCTGACGCTTTCGACCGGGTGTGGCACCAGGGCCTCTTAGCAAAACTTCAAGCACTGGGAATTGCAGGCTCTACGTTATGTCTCCTCAGTGATTACCTTCATGGTAAATCTCTAAGGGTAGTTCTCAATGGAACGGAATCAGCAAGACATCTTATTGGGGCAAGTGTTCCTCAAGGAAGCGTACTGGGACCATTGTTATGGAATGTCTACTTCAACGACCTTCTTCATCTCATCCCAGAATCACATGCATGTGCAGACTACTGTACACTGACATTCACTTATCCAAGAGAAGAAATGCCAGCTGCTCTAAGCTACATCAATCACCAGCTGAGAGCTATATCAGCTTGGGGAAATAGATGGCAAGTAACATTTGCATCTGAGAAAACGCAAATGATGCTGGTCTCTAGGCACCATGATGGTAATGCTGGTGCAGTAGTAAGGATGAACGGGAGGGTGTTGGCACCTGGAGAAGAAGTTGATAACCTTGGAGTGAAATTTGACTCCAAACTAACCATGAAGAACCATGTTGTAAATCTTGCAAACAAGGCAGCCAGGAAGCTTACAGCACTTCGCCGTATCTCGCATCTGCTTGACAGTAGGATTTGCAAGATTCTGTACGAGGCACAAGTACGCTCACACCTTGAGTATGCTCCACTTTCTTGGTTTGCCTGGCCCCCCCCCCTCTCATCTTCGACTGCTTGACAGAGTAGAGAACAGAGCAAGACGTCTCATCTCTCGCCTGGACTCATCCTGGATAGATCTGTCATTTCAGCAGAGCCTTCAACACAGGAGGGATGTGGGTGGCCTTACTGTTATGTACAAGGCCAATATTGTCAAAGTACCCCACTTGGATCCACTTCGAGGACAGCGTGAAACAAGCAGCAACTTCACTCCGGCTGTACCCTTCTCCAGAACATCACTCCATCTGAGATCATATATACCCAGGATGACTCGAGTATGGAACACATTCGTACAGTATAATGATGTCAACGAGATAAAGTCAGTTGATCAAATGAAAATGCTGGCCCACAGATGGCTCCAAATTCATCCTGTTCCCTGCTTGTATGTCTCATAACAATAAAAATGCTTTCAAATGAGCTGATGTAGGTAACAGCTCTTAGCTTCCGAATAAAGTTAGGAATCCTTAACCTGTAAACAGCTTGTCAGTAAAACTAGGGATCCTTAACCTTGTCAAACCCTGTGTAAAAAAAGAGAGAGAGAGAGAGAGAGAGAGAAGAGAGAGAGAGAGAAGAGAGAAGAGAGAGAGAGAGAGAGAGAGAAGAGAGAGAGAGAGAGAGAGAGAGAGAGAGAGAGAGAGAGAGAGAGAGAGAGAGAGAGAGAGAGAGAGAGAGAGAGAGAGATAGAAGAGAGAGAGAGAGAGCATAAAGCTTTAACGATAACCTCGTGAGAACTGGGCACGTCCACAAAATTGGATAATAATACCCATGAGCCACTATCAAATAGTCCAGCTCTTAATTCCACTAAGCAGATTTAAGACCTACAAGACTGAGTCGGTGAAGTCTTAGTTACTTTGTCAGTTCCTGTAACATGAATGCTTATCATCTTAAGTTATTATTCTTAATCAGCATTTTTGGATTCTTCAATTCAAATCTCTCCTCAGTTCCTATTGCTGCTCTCTTACATTCCTGTTACCATCTCTCTTTCCTCTTACTATCTTTATCTGTCGCCCTTCTCTTCAATTCTCTCTCACTTTTCATCTCTTCTCTTCAGTTCCCGTCTCCTTTCTCCTTCTGTCTCTCATTCCCATTTAGTCTCCCCCGCCCTCCTATTCCCACTCTCGTTTACCGTCTTTCCTACTCCTGTTTCAGTTTCGTGTCTCTTGCTAAGGTGTCTTTTGTTCCCACTGCCGTTTCCTGTCTCTCCCACTTTCACTACTGTCTGCTCTCCTCTAGACCAAGTGGTGGTAATACCGAGCGCACGTAACTTGTCATCAATGAAGTATTGAGGCCGGTAATGTATTCCTCCCATCCTCTGTTTCACTATGGTTTATGGGGCCGGGAGGAAGAGCGAGGAGGGGGGATGGGTGGAAGTTGACAAGGGAATGTTTATGGGGGAAGGGGGGGGGAAATTGGCAGACAGCCTCCTCATGTGACCGGAGTTGTTTACGAGGAATTATTGTGAGCAGCTAAAGATGGGTGGAGGAGTCCCTCTCGCTTCCAAGCTGCGAGCTGATTTGATTATGGTAGACCAGCTGCTGCATGTACCCGCGGGTCAGGGAACGCATTCACTCCTCGTCCCAGCTTACTGTGTGTAAGCTTGGGTCTCTCTAGTAAAATGAAACTAGGTTGGTCATCCAGCGCTGTTTGCGAGATGAGGTGGAAAGCTGAGGGTAACCCTAGTGTGAGACACGTATGTTTCTTCTGCCACGGCAGATCCTGTAGGAGGAGAACATCTGACAGATGTGAAGAATGAGACATTTGAGCAACGTTTGGGAATTTTTTTTGCGGAAACGTTTCGCCAACCAGTGGCTTCTTCAGTCATCAGTAAAGTTTCCCAAGTTTTGCACAAGTGTCTCATTCTTCAACTTGTCGGTTTTCTAAATCATTTACAACTCATCTGAGGGATATAAACTGAAAATTTCACAACTGTTCACCAGTATTGAGATATGATAAAGCTTGCAGTATAATATGCAGCTTTCTTTACTGAATAAAATTATCTTATTGCAAATATTTACAGTCTGTATAGATGTAGTGTTCACATTATGGAAGATAACTGAATAGCTGATCACAGATTTATCAACTAGCATGCCATCTAATTAATGAGATAATTAATGAGATAAACCATACCACGGACGGGGATTAAACTCGTGGCGAGTGAGTCATAAAAGTCCAGGCCAGCGCGTAAGCCACTAGACCAGCTGGTTATATTAAGAGTCATCCAACTAGGTGTATTTATTCACCATAGAAAGGTTAGCACAGGCTCCACTGTCACCACAAATGCAGGTTTTTACAGATCAATCTCCCGCCAGCGTGGCCGTGATGAACTCTAACTCTAGTCCCCTCATAGCCGTCATTATGACTCACGAAATGGTATGCTGAGACTTTGTAAATGATCCAAGTCGGACCGAAACGTCGTCGTAATTCCTCTCTCCTATGTGAGGGTTATTATGTATAATTTGTTTGCAATCATGCCATGACGAGTTATATTTAAGACATATCTAACAAAATTCTTAAAACGCACACATGTATCAAGGTGAGCAACTCGCTAGCTCACGATCCCATGTCAATAACAATATATTATAATAAAGTTGGTAGAATTACCGACAATATGTAAAGTAAAAGGACACAAGTGCAACTAATGTGACATTTATTGTGGCAACGTTTCGCTCTCCAGGAGCTTTATCAAGCCATTACAAACAATACATGGACACAGAGGGTATATAAAGGCTCAGAGTGAGGTACCTCGCTAGTATTCACCTCACTCTGAGCCTTTATATACCCTCTGTGTCCATGTATTGTTTGTAATGGCTTGATAAAGCTCCTGGAGAGCGAAACGTTGCCACAATAAATGTCACATTAGTTGCACTTGTAACAATATATTAGTCTGCAGAAACCATTTGGTGAAAATCTTAGATCATTATAAAAATAAGTTATTTTTTTTATACCACATCGGTTGTCTCTCACAAGAGTAGGGTGACACCAAAAAGAAAAGAAACACATTAACCATCATTCTTTCAATAGCTGTATTGCAAGAAGAGTGCGGATATCACGGTGTAAAAGCCCCATGGAATTGGAAACTTCTACAGCCCTCCTTCAGAGTGGGGAAGGCTGGATGTGAGCAAGACCTGCCTAGCACGGGCCGGTGAGATTTTTAGAATGCTCCTCTGTTTTTATATAGTTTTAACTTAATCACGACCAAAGGGTATAATAAGAAATATCTTTAAAAAAAATTTACGACCTATTGAAAGTTACATACAAAAAAAATAATGTTAGTGTTACAAATAAAAATAAATGAAAAAAGGTATTTCAAAATTAATTAAAATATATTAATATGTAATAAAATTTATTAAAAGTGAAAAAAATTATTCTGGTTTTGGTTGGAAAAATGGCTACAATAACGAGCCTCGTTAAGCTGTTAAGACACTTCACGTCATTAACAATCCCACTTAATAAAAATAAAATTTAGACAATATTTCAGCGAATACCGGAATCTAATCAAGCTTAAAAATGACTTTAAATTGATCGAAACATCACTTAGATTCATCTCAAATTTCTGGTATAGTTCTTCTAGCCACAGTACTACAATTTTTGTAATTTTTTTTATATTCTCCCATAGAAAAAAGAGCTTTCATGAAAAAACAGGTGAAGATTATATCTGCATTCTCGATGAACAGTTCATGTTTTTTCCTTTTCTCTGAATGCTGCGAGTCGCATTTAATATTGAAACTCATACCACATATTTACTGCTAACAGGATCTTAAGAGCATGGTATAAAATTGCCTACCTTGCAGCAGTGAGCACTATGTCGTCACTTTGGGCGGTGGTAAGTGGTACCTTGGAGCGGCAGTAGCGTGAACCAGGTGAACTAGCTCACAAACTGCCTTTATCGTAGAGTGCAGGCGAACTCTTGCAGCTGGGAAGGGGAGGCGGAGGGCCAGGGCAACCCTCTTCCCACCAGTATTTACTAGTCTCTATAAAACTAGTGAAAAGGCTCCATAAATTGTAATGTAATGGAACTGGTGTTGTGGAGAGCAGCTCACAACCATGATGGGATGGCAGCCCACGGTTTTAATGGGACGGCAGGAGAGGGGTACCCCACAATCATACCAGAACGGCAGCACAGGAGGACATCCACCAAAACCATCCTAGCTTAGACATTACAACAGGTCAAAGTTTGTCGTTTCTTTTGAGTAGCCTGACTTAACAATGAAGTGTTGTGCATTCTATAGTCATTAGAAAAATTGCCAAACTCTATTTTTTTTTTTGTTGGAAACGAAGTATCGTCACTATTATTATCATTAATGTTTATGTTGTCGTTATTATCATAAATATTATTATTATTACTATTTACCTCGAGCTGATGATGAGAAGGCATTCGTGCCTAGCAATGGGCATTATTTCGTGAGACGAGAGACAGTGGTGAAATCACCCACGTAGTTCGCACATTAACCCACGTGGATCGTAAATCCACCCACACGATTCGTCTCCTAACGCACGTCAATGCGTGTGTTTCCTAACGATCTTTTCATTCACGCATATCGTATGCTTGCGTTACCTGTTGCATATGTGTCTTACCTGTTGCTTCGACCTGTTATTGATTCCTGTTGTCATCGTCCCAGACGCCTCGTCCCTAGCGGCAGAGTAATGACATAAACAGGCGGATTACGTCTGGCAGCGCTGGAAGATATCGTAGTCACTTAATACAGTGGAAAATCAACGACAGAAGTTTATGTTGGCAGAGGAGTCTTGCCAACATGAGAGGCAAGACTCGCTGAGAGGCAAGACTCACTGAGAGGCAAGACTCACTGAGAAGCAAGACTCACTGAGAGGCAAGACTCACTGAGAGGCAAGACTCACTGAGAGGCAAGACTCACTGAGAGGCAAGACTCACTGAGAAGCAAGACTCACTGAGAGGCAAGACTCACTGAGAAGCAAGACTCACTGAGAAGTAAGACTCATTGAGAGGCAAGACTCACTGAGAAGCAAGATTCACTGAGAGGCAAGACTCACTGAGAGGCAAGACTTACTGAGAGGCAAGACTCACTGAGAAGCAAGACTCACTGATAAGCAAGACTCACTGAGAGGCAAGACTCACTGAGAGGCAAGACTCACTGAGAGGCAAGACTCACTGAGAAGCAAGACTCACTGAGAGGCAAGACTCACTGAGAAGCAAGACTCACTGAGAAGTAAGACTCACTGAGAAGCAAGATTCACTGAGAGGCAAGACTCACTGAGAGGCAAGACTCACTGAGAAGCAAGACTCACTGAGAAGCAAGATTCACTGAGAGGCAAGACTCACTGAGAGGCAAGACTCAATGAGAGGCAAGACTCACTGAGACGCAAGATTCACTGATAAGCAAGACTCACTGAGAGGCAAGACTCACTGAGAGGCAAGACTCACTGAGAGGCAAGACTCACTGAGAGGCAAGACTCATTGAGAAGCAAGACTCACTGAGAAGCAAGACTCACTGAGAGGCAAGACTCACTGAGAGGCAAGACTCACTGAGAGGCAAGACTCACTGAGAGGCAAGACTCACTGAGAGGCAAGACTCACTGAGAGGCAAGACTCACTGAGAGGCAAGACTAACTGAGAGGCAAGACTCACTGAGAAGCAAGACTCTCTGAGAAGCAAGACTCACTGAGAGGCAAGACTCACTGAGAGGCAAGACTAACTGAGAGGCAAGACTAACTGAGAGGCAAGACTAACTGAGAAGCAAGACTCACTGAGAAGCAAGACTAACTGAGAAGCAAGACTAACTGAGAAGGAAGACTCACTGAGAAGCAAGACTCACTGAGAGGCAAGACTCCCTGAGAAGCAAGATTCACTGAGAGGCAAGACTCGCTGATAAGCAAGACTCACTGATAAGCAAGACTCACTGATAAGCAAGACTCACTGATAAGCAAGACTCACTGATAAGCAAGACTCATGATAAGCAAGACTCACTGATAAGCAAGACTCACTGATAAGCAAGACTCACTGATAAGCAAGACTCACTGATAAGCAAGACTCACTGATAAGCAAGACTCACTGATAAGCAAGACTCACTGATAAGCAAGACTCACTGATAAGCAAGACTCCCTTACAACTATGCTAGAAAAAGTTAGGATGTTATCAGGTGGTAACGCAGGTTGGGTCAACAATTCCTTGGATCAAGAACCTTCCCCCCCCCCGTCCCGGCAACAGTGCACAACCCACTGTATGGGTCACGTGACACTAACATTATTGAAACACAAGAAAAAATATTTATTGTAAGGATATTAGTGGCTGCAGTCTAATTTATTTTATTAACTGACGGTAGTATAGTTCTCTCTCTCTCTCTCTCTCTCTCTCTCTCTCTCTCTCTCTCTCTCTCTCTCTCTCTCTTCTTCTCTCTCTCTCTCTCTCTCTCTCTCTCCTCTCCCTCTCTCTCTCTTTTCACTCTCTCTTTCTTCCTTTCTTTCTCTCTCCTTTCCATCTCCCCCTTCCACAACCCTCCTTTCAATCCATTTGCTCTATACTCTCTTTTACAATCACTCGCTTTTCGTTTTTCTGTGCTTTACCTTCCTCCCTTTGTTCCCCACTTTCATTTTAGTGCTCCCTTTTTTTCCTCTGTTTCCTCCTTTACTTTTTCTTAATGGATGTGTCAACTCTTCCCAGACCTGGCTATTGACCGAGTCAACCGGTAGTGTTTCCTCCAGGAGTCATTCATTCCCTGGAGCTCCACTGCTGGTACTCCTGTGTTGGAGCTCCACTGCGGGTATTCCTGTGTTGGAGCTCCACTGCGGGTATTCCTGTGTTGGAGCTCCACTGCGGGTATTCCTGTGTTGGAGCTCCACTGCGGGTATTCCTGTGTTGGAGCTCCACTGCGGGTATTCCTGTGTTGGGGCTCAACTGCTGGTATTCCTGTGTTGGAGCTCCACTGCGGGTATTCCTGTGTTGGAGCTCCACTGCGGGTATTCCTGTGTTGGGGCTCCACTGCGGGTATTCCTGTGTTGGGGCTCCACTGCTGGGGGTAACTGCCGAGGATCTTCTGCTGGGAATCTCACTCTGGAAACCTTTTACTGGGGATCCTGCTCCAGGTCTCTGCTGAGGACTATGTGCTAGGCACCTCATATTGATGTACCGCGACTTGGGCGAGGTCCAGCTTCTCTGTTGATGTGAAATATCATTTGTAGATCCGCTGTTAATTCTCTCAGACTCGGCCATAGATTCAGTAGGAACATGTTGTAAACCCAGCCTTAGTAC
>NC_069425.1:34469104-34474830 GCF_026875155.1 Cherax quadricarinatus
AAGAAATACCTGGGTGTTAGGTGACTTGTGTGGGTCGCGTCCTAGGGACAAAACTGACCTAATTTGTCCGAAATGCCCCGCATGACCAGGGGCTTTCTATATAGCAGTATGTCAGCTAGGACAAATTCCAACTACTCCGTTATGGAAAACTGGAGGAGATAATAACTAGAACAGAGTATACTACAGACTCTGGTCATACAATAGAGCGGAAAAATAATGTAAGGGACCTGGAAGTAGTAATGTCTGAGGATCTCACTTTCAAGGATCACAACAGTGCCACGATCGAACGTGCAAAGAAAATGATAGGATGGATAATGAGAACGTTCAAAACGAGAGATGCCAAGCCAATGATGATCTTTTTCAAATCACTTGTTCTCTCTAGGCTGGAATACTGCTGCACATTAACATCTCTATTCGAAGCAGGTGAAATCGCAGATCCAGAGTGTGTACAGAGATCTTTTACTGCACGTATAAGTTCTGTCAAGCACCTTAACTACTGGGAACGCTTGGAAGCACTTGACTTGTACTCGTTGGAACGCAGGAGGGAGACATATATCATAATCTACACTTAGAAAATCCTGGAAGGAATGGTCCCAAATTTGTAACAGAAATCACTCCCTACGAAAGTAAAAGACTGGGCAGGCGATGCAAAATGCCCCCAATTAAAAGTAGGGGCGCCATTGGTATACTAAGGGAAAACACCATAAGTGTCCGGGGCCCAGACTGTTCAACAGCCTCCCATCAAGCATTAGGGGAATTGCCAATAAACCCCTGGCTGCCTTCAAGAGAGAGCTGGACAGATACCTAAAGTCAGTGCAGGATCAGCCGGGCTGTGGCTCGTACGTTGGACTGCGTGCGGCCAGCAGTAACAGCCTAGTTGATCAGGCCCTGATCCATCGGGAGGCCTGGTCATGGACCGGGCCGCGGGGGCGTTGATCCCCGGAATAACCTCCAGGTAACCTCAAGGTATATACCTAGTACATGTACTTGTAGAAATAAAGATTATTATTATTAAGTAGATGAGATGTTAGAGTAGTGAGTGCGTGGAACAGTTCTTGAGGAAGTAGGGAAGCTAGTGTAGCGAGTGCGGGAACACACATAAGAGGAGGAAATAGAGGAGACTAAGTCCAAACACGAGTTCAAATGAAAATCTGAAACAGGTGACGAGGTTAAAATATCCCGACCCCAGTCATTTGTTTACTCATTTAAAATGTGAAGCCAAGGAGAATCACCTAGTTCATTTGTATAACGCACGTCCGTGCGTATGCGCGCGCGCACACACACATACACACACACACTCCACTGCAGCGATGTAGTAGAGGCAGGATCCATACATAGCTTTAAGCAGAGGTATGATAAAGCTCAGGGTTCAGGGAGAGTGACCTAGTAGCGATCAGTGAAGAGGCGGGGCCAGGAGCTAGGACTCGACCCCTACAACCTCAACTAGGTGAGTGAGTACACACATGCAAACGCCCACGCATTCTCTCTCCTCTCCTCTCTCTCTCTCTCTCTCTCTCTCTCTCTCTCTCTCTCTCTCTCTCTCTCTCTCTCTCTCTCTCTCCCCTTCATCTCAAGTTTTCTCATCCATCTGTATCCCTCATTCTCCCTCCCACATAATTTTTTTCATCTTAATCTTTTATATCTACTTCTCCTTTGCTCTCCTTTTACACGACTCTACGTCTTCCTGATCCTATGTTAGGGGCCGGTGTCACACCAGGTGTCAAATCATCACATTGTCATTGCGCTGGATTTGTTCTTTGTTCCTACTACACTACCGACGTGTTCCTTCACATCCCTGAAATAGGCATTGAAATATACTCTGTATATGCATGCTATATACACACTCATCTCTCGTTATATGTACCCGTCGTGTCAACTGCCTATTGACGGCGTAGAAGGTGGCGCTGTAGACACAACCTAGAAGAGAAACTAGTTCACCAGCTGCGAGCAGTGTGTTGAAGATAGCACCGGAACACACCCGGCGTAATGTATGCTGTGGTGGGCAGTGTCTGTTGCCCAGAATACTGATATTTAGGAAGGTTGGGATGGTTGTTCGAGACTCAGCATTGTGATTGTAGGGTTAATGAATCTGTTGCTGGTGTGTTGGACACATATTTATGCCAGGCAAGTGTCGATGAGAATGCAGGTGTGTACTCAGCTGAATATGGATATAAGTTTGCATCACAGAGAAGGAAATATTCGGTGTACATGTTTAGGGAGAGGAACACCCGGTGTAGGTGTTCGGTGGCAGGTGCAACTGGTTCTCATAAAGCAGGAGACAAAGTGGTCACAGTGTGCGAGTTCCATCAAGAGTGACGACGATTCTTCCTTTGTGATGGAGCCTCCAGTTTCTTCCTCAAGCAAAACCATAAGATAAACGTTAAGCAGGAAGCGGCAAGCCCGTAAGGGCCTTACATCGCCCGGGGAATAGGAGGTATTCAAGTGTGATTCAAGTAAAGGATGATTACTCCAGTTCTTTGGGATCAAGAACTCATCGCTAGCAACGTTTTCATAATAATGATGCTCAGGTGTTGCATATTGTTTTATTCATCTAAGAGACCATGTAGGCGGCATGTGCAAGTTGTAAGCGAGAAATGTAAAAAGTTATATTGTTGAATGGAACTTTCAGCTGCTGCTGCTGTTGCTGTTGTTGTTGTGGCTGCTGCTGCTAATGCAACTGCTGCAGTAAGTAATGCTGTGGTGTGTTACGTCGGGAGATGGAGGAGAAGGCTTAAAAGATATCTCTCTCAGTTGTCTGCTCCCTTTAATGTGTCTGGAAGATGAAGCCAGCAGCCGCAAACGTCTTTCTGTTGCCTAATGTGTGATTTGTGATAGTGACTTTCTCGGTTTATATGTGTTTACCTCCACAACACAAAATGTGGAAAAAGCCTTGTGCAACCTCACCCGCCACCCATAACACACGTGTGAGTGGTGGTGGTGGAGCCACATTTCTTTTATCACGATGCTTACATAATATGAGCTGTGGTGGTCGGGCCACATCTCCACCACTACCACCATCACACTCAAATAACACACGTGTGTGGTGGTGGCTGGTGGGATGGTGGTGGGGTGGGGTTGTGGGGGTGAGTGGGGGGGGGGGTGGTGGTTATGGGGGCTAATATGGTGGTGGTGGGGTATGAAGGGGGGGGTCCCGCAGCTCTCCGTGTCAAAGCTAACCCCAAAACGGATTGTTTTCATTATTCTTTTGTGTTGTGCCCGGCTTTTTTTTTTTTAATCAGGTCTTCCGGTTCTTGTGTACTGTGTTAGCTACAGTTTATATTGTCGAGAACTTAATTAAGTTTATGAAAGCAAAACAAGTAATCCCTTTCATATTAAACTTTATTGTGTGGGGATAAAATATTTTTAATGCTGTTTTGGGTTTTTTTTGTCTTACATTATTGGTGAGTAAAATGAAAAGAGAGAGAGGGAGAGACCCAAAGGTATTAACCTAACTTTCCCTCCTCTCTCCCACAATCCCCCATAAACAGCAAAAATTATTTACGGATGTGGTCTGTTCAAAGTCACCCGGACATCAAAAGGACTATTAAAGTGAGAATTTTCGGGCCAGTGAACAAGAGCCAGGGAAGGAAAGGGTATACGGGCAATAGGGGCAGCAAGGTTAAAAACGGTTCAAGGGGGGTAAAAAGCTAGGAGAAGGAGGGTAGAAACGTGGAGCAAGGGAGGTAGACAAAAAGTGGGAGCAAGGACTTGTAGACAGCAGCTAGGATGAATGAGGGGAGACAACAGCTGGTCGTGATGGGTTGACAGACAGGGGGCAAGTGGGTAGACAGCGCTAGGAAGCAAGGAGGGGGGACAAAAAGTTTGGACCAAGGGAGGTAGACAAAGCTAGGATCTAAATGAGCTTCGAGAGAGAAGATTTTTTTTAAAACTAAAAATTTCATCGGGATAAATTTTTATCACCTAAAACACAGTAGGAACCCCTAAACCATACAACGGGGGGGGTAGAACCGCGTGAGAGTCTCAAAACTCCGACCGTTTGCTTAGCCCCGGACCAGTAGCACAATAAAATAGGAACCTCTCCCTTTCTCCCACTTCGAGTATACTTTAACATTCTTGCCCCTTTCCCAGGCTTTTATGATTGTACGTTTGCTGCAAATTTCCCAGTAATTTTTATTCAGTTTATAAGGGCATTAAAAGTCCTAACAACGTATTTGATTTAAATATTCTTAACTCCCGGTGATGCCGAGGATACGAGGCATTAGTTGACATACTGTTAACTGTCCCCTCTGTCCACCACGTAAGACTTGTTTACATATTATCATTTCTCTTTGTTCACCAAGTGGCAGGCTTTGTTTACATAATGTCAACTGTTCGTTTTGTCCACTACGAGGGAGGTTTAACTGATGATACTCTATTTAATTCTTTGCGTTAATTGACTGCTGCAGTAATTCAACACGGAGTTTTCCTGCAAATAACTGTGAAAAAATGAATGTGCCCATTCAACACTGCATGTGTGAATGCCTCGCTCTACTAAAAGCAAATAAAATAAAAGCTATTTAAAAAGGTGTAGTTTTCACATCAGTTTGATAAATATTATAGTATTGGGTGTATACTTTGAAAGGCATCTCCGGGTGTTTACACAGAGAGGAATTCATTTCGTATTTAATGGATTATTTAACAAAAGCTATTTAGAAACTAGCTGGAATGCGGCTCGGATATTACTCGGGTTTCTTCACTAGAATTTCTCCAGTGTGTAATTATGGACTCCAGAGATTATTTTAATCCTCATTTTAAAGGATTAAAGTATTTTTCATGCTAGTGCTCAGTCTCAGGTGATTTGTGGTCTTAAATGACGCACGTGCACTCGATGGGATTTAAATTGAACACCACGTGCACGTGGTAGGGAGAGACGCCTCTCTTCCTAGCCGACCTATTTTATTTCATTACGTTAGTTTTCCAACACAGTGACCATCGTCCACTTTTTACATGACCAGTATCCATTTTTTTTTATATTTCCTGCAAATTTTGAAGTACTGTGTTGTTAATTTTTGGTTAAGCTAGACTGGGTTAGTTTACATAAACATTAAATTAGCAGAATAAGAAAACGATGGAGAAATGTCTGGAAACGAAGTGCCAGAATAAATCAGGGAAACGTTGAAAATATGGACGTAAATAACTCGTGGTGCGAGAATAGGCTACCCAAGCCCGTTGCTGTTTTTTTTTTTTAGATGGAGAGGATATTTTCTCCTTGATCAGAATTTTGGCCATTTGTGACCCATACAGCTTTAGCGATTTTCCGCTAATGAAATTAAATAGCAATCATGCAGTGATGAAAGACGTTTAAGCTAACAAGTTGACATTAGATTCAGGAAATTCAGGTTTATGCAGTTTTTTTGCGCGTTGGGGAAAACTGGATTTTCTCTATTAAGAGCTCATAACTTTTCAGCCTTAAAGTACAGTAAGTACATAAATACTGTTGTACATACACACATACACACACACACACACACACACACACACACACACACACACACACACACACACACACACACACACACACACGCAACCACACACACACACACACCACTTCACACATACACACACAACTTACACACACACGCACACACACACGCCCCACACACACCTTTACACACACACACTCACATACACTCTTTCACACAACACCAAAACCCCCACACACACACACCAAAACCCCACACACACACAACACACACCACACACACACACACACACACGCACACCAC
>NC_069425.1:34475330-34525330 GCF_026875155.1 Cherax quadricarinatus
ATTTCGGATTCTTTTTTTTTTCTCTCATCTCATCATCTCTCTTATCTCTCTTCTTAACGTGTCATAAGGCCATCACACAGTGTATATTCGCCGATACTTTGTATCTATCAATGCATATACACTAAGAGGTTTGTATATCTTAGTGTATATACACCAAAATGAGTATCTTTCTTCGCGTATATACGCTGAGGTATAATTTAATCTCTCTTGCTTTCCTCGTATTAAACCAAAATATATCCTATTCCACATGTGCTGTATAATTCCCTACTGGCCTATAATTCCCTACTGGCCTATAATTCCCTACTGGCCTATAATTCCCTACTGGCCTATATATACTGACTACNACCCTCATTCTTTTGTCTCGGAGTGACTGTCAGTGGTACCAGTAGGACCGAAACGATGTCGTAAGCTTTTCTCTCTCACATGTACAGGTTATTTGTATACTCCATACTCCTTTAGCGTTTTCCGTAAGTTTACGTACAGAGTTAAAAGATAGTAAAGCAGCAGGAAACCTGATCCCTGCGTGAGCGAAATGTCCTAAATTATTAAAGATTAAATACTGCTATTGCCTTGTTATCTTCAATGTGTGTACTCTGTACGTCTGTTCTCGCAGTTTACGCTATGGTTTACAGCCAATTTACGTTACAGTTCACAGCCCATTTACGTTGTTAAATCAATTTATGTCATGGTTAACAGCCAAATTACGTTATAGTTAATAATTTACGCAGTTGTTAATAGCCAATAACCAGGTGTAGTACCGACAGATGTAAGAAGACTTTCAATTCGTTGCAAACATTAATCCCGTTGTATACGGTGTCCGTATATGCAGGACATTTTCGGTATACGAGAGTGTAAACCTACTAGCCAGAGAGAGAGAGAGAGAGAGAGAGAGAGAGAGGTAGAGGTAGGTGTACGGACGTAAGTAGGTAGGGAAGAGGTGTAGGGACGTAAGTAGGTAGAGGAGAGGTGGAGGGAGGTATGTAGTAACTCTCTAAAGCAGTATTTAACTCCCAGATAAAAAAAATCCTTGGAGTTTGACGAGTCAGGACAATTTTGTCTCCCCTGACAGTCCTGCTGGAAACATTGGAAAAATATATTGACATAGAGAACTTCCTGTTTTGTTCAATATTCATTTTGTTCTCTCTCGTCCTCGCCCTCTTTTTGTAAACCAGAGCAGTTTTATTGCTGCTCTCTTGAATAGCGAGGAAAAAAATATCACATTTATTTTCACAAATGGTTAAAAGGCTTATGATGATTTATTCACATCAATTAGTTAATTGGGGGACGAGAATTGTGTTTCTGATTAAAGGTGACGAGTGGGGTCACTGTTGCATAGTTATAGTAAGATTTGTTGTGTATACCTGGTGATGTACCGGGGGTCATCGTCCCCCGCTGACCGGTCTCTGACCCTGACTGAATGCCTGATCAATCAGACTGTTGTTACAAAGATGGACATCACATTCATATAAAATTTACTTTTGTCTGCGGAGGATGATACAGCAATATAATCTTTATCTCTTTGTCAAATATAAAGAAATAAAGATTGGCCGTCTCTCTCCGAGTTGACTCAAAAGACAGACGAAACATGTTCACCGCCATTCATTCAGTGGCTGCCTTCTCAGAAAACTGCTGACGTCACATTTCAGACGACCCTCCTTAAGAGTGCTGGCTCTGTAAGGCATCCTCCAGGACTCAAGTCCGACTTGTGTCTCCACTCTGATCTAAAGCTCTGACACAAAGCTGTTGGATGTTCAAGCCTCTATCACCCAAAACATTCTTTAAGCTCTCCAAAGATTTATAATAATAATAATATTATTATTATTATTATTTATTATTATTATTATTATTATACGAAGAGTATAATTCAGAGAGTTGAGGTAAGATTGTTGAGGTGGTTAGGGCATTAAGAGAGGATGGAGCAAAATATGATGACTAGAAGAATACAGGGTGAAGTGAAGGAGTAGTAGGAAGAGAAGGTTTCGAGTCCTAGGGACTTGAACATCCGACAGGCTTAAGTGAGAGCGATGGACAGGAGTGAGTGGAGGCAAGGGGCTTTTGTGATTTTAGGTGCTGTAGGAGTGTGAGCACCTTACCTCGGTGAGAGGCGGCCTGTGTGCTAAAACAATGAATTAACAATGGTATGCATATTAATTTATCCATATACGATAATCAGAAAAAATGATTCAATCCTGTATTAAGGAAATACTCATTTTAAATACGCGAGGATCATTCAGATACACATAATCATTTTCTGATTTTTCTGCGAAGGGAAAAAAATATATCTCAATCTGCGAGGCGAGAGAAATTTGCGACGACCAATATATCTTCTCAGTAATATATTTTTCCTCGATAATTACTCTACTCTTTTTTGTGTAACTCTGAACAGCGAATGTTTGAAGTATTCTCCTTTGGGACTTAAAGCCACACTGTTAATTTTAGTTTAACGAGCACTGTATACACACCGAGTGGCATATATTCATCGGTATATATATTCAACGGTATATATTTATCATATGAGGGTTTATCTGTAAAAGTATGCGCACCCTGAGGTGTCTCTTTCCTGGTGTAGATGCGCTGAGAATTGCGTATCTTTTGGTCTATACATTGAGAGGTGTTTATCACCTAGCAAATATACCTGGAAGTATGTATATCTCATTGCATAAGTACCGAGAGGTGTATCGTATAGTGTTGATACACTGATGTTATTTCCACAAAAAGAAATTATCGCTGAAAAATTATTTTCCGATCTAGGCAAAATTTATCGTCTGATGGCGTAAAAAAAAAAAACTGTGTAGGTAAGTCTCCTTACACCTGTGTTCCATACTAACCAACCAATAAATAGGTGTCCCGTAGCTCGATTGCCAGGGCACTCAGCTCACACACTGAGGTTCAGGATTTGAATCTCCTCTGGTACGGCTGGAAAACATTAGGGAGGTGTTTTCAAAAGACACCTGCTGTCCCTGTCCCTGTTCACCCATCAGTTCAAAATGGATACCTGGGTGTTAGTCGTCTGGTATGGGTAGCATCCTGAGACAAAACTGACCTAATATGCCCGAAATGCTCAGCATAACAGCGGCTTTCTATATAGTAATATGTCATTGATGTCAGCTAGGCCTGTATAACATGTACTTGTAGTAAATAAAAGATATAAGTACCTAGGTATCAGCTACCTGTCATACGTGGTATCCTGGGGATGTGGTAGTTTACATGAGATTGGTCTGGGATTGTAAATGAGAGAGGAAGAATAAGGCGACTTAGCATGTAAATTAAAAGCATTAAGAAAATGTTTCTATTCTTTGTTCTCCAGGTACTGGTCCCTCCACACTTGTGTTTAGATAGCGTCATATCCCAGTATGGATTAATTTTCTATATTTCATATACTGTATTTTTAAGTGGGTATAAATTGTTTATGTGGATTGACATCGATTTTAATTTTTTACTTAACTCGACTGCATTTAATTCAATAATTGCTCAATTAACTATAATAATATGACTAAGTACAAGTAATTAATTTTGTGGTTTGGAATATATTCGAGTACTTTAGAGTTAATTAGAATACATTAATGGGAGTAGCCAGTTGAAAGGCATATATTTTTGTATATATATTTTTTGGAATTTACATGATATTATGACTGCTTGTGCTTCTGCTCCCTCGCAATCATCAAGCATTGCAAGTGTTACAACGTGCAACAGGTTTCTCAGTTTTATTTAACATGGAGAAAATTTACTAAATCTTGCCTTAGTTACGACGTAACTAGTAAGCTGACACAAAACATGTCACTCAGTCGATCCAGAATTTTTTTTTACTTAGCTGAGCTGTCGTGGACAATATATATTGCTTAATTGAAGTAAGAGCGTAATTGTCTGTTGTGGAATATTTAGCCAGCTGATTAATTGACTTATAAACACAATTATGTGCTTTAATAAGCTTGGCTCACTTAATGGAATTATTATGAGTATGAATGAGTCACAAAAGAGATATTCTATAAATTCCCTTTGGATATCAAATTCTCCTATATAGAGCTGGCTCTTTCTTGGTGTCACGGAGAGCTTGTAAAAAATTACATATTAATACTTATTATAAATTCAAGTTTATATCTTGTGTCCAGGGGGGGTGTAAATTCTCCGATCTAATTTACATCTTGCAGTAGTTATGCGAGCAAGGGAAGCAGAAGACGTCTGGGCTGCTGCAGCTTTAATCTCTGTTGCCTGGGGACTGACTGGGTGTTGCTAGCTATCCAAGATCTCCTCAGAGGCACTGGATTACTGAGCACTCTCGATTCTGCTCTGTCTTGCCAGAAGACCCAAGGCGTTGCTGGGCGACTCCGCAGGCATGTTAAAATATGCATGTGTGTGTGTGTGTGTGTGTTGTGTTGTGTACCCCATTAGTTGTGGGGGCATGGGTCGATTCATAGCCCTGGCCCCGCCTTTTCACGGGCCTCTACTGTGGTGTGTGTGTTGTGTGTGTGTTTTGGGGTGGGTGTGGGTCATGCGTGTAGTGTATGTATGGTGCATGTATGAACCAACTCAGCATGTGTGCTCCAACCAGGCATCATGTATATCCACCAACCCAAATCATGTGCACCAACCCGACATGTGCACCAACCCGACATGTGCGCTCCCAACACTGATCCACTGACGTCTTCTTTAGTCACGTTCTTATAAATCTTCCTCATCTCTCAGGTGACCTGATTCTCAACTTTTATTTACACCTTTTCTCTCTTTATCTTCTCTTTTTTTTTTTCTCTCTCTCTCTCTCTTTCGCAAATGGTGGCGATCAGTCAGTGGGTGGATAAGCGAGCGGAAGGGGGGGCCAGGTGGCTGGGTGGGCAAGTGGGCGGCGTGTGGGTGGGTGGGGGGGAGGGAGGTAAGTGGGCTTAGACCCGAGCTACGTGTAAGTATGATGGATGTCCTCGCTCTGGTGTAAGAGAGGCGAGGAAAAAGTATGAAAAGTTTTGTAGTTTTCAGTGCAAAATACTCCGACGTTGTAATTTCCGCGTGTGTGTGTGTGTGTGTGTGTGTGTGTGTGTTGTGTGTGGTGTGTGTGTGGTGTGAGGTTAGGGCGAGTGCAAGAGTTCGAGTTGCTGTATGTGTGTGAATTCCAGTGTTTGTGAGTTACTGTCAAATATACAGTTACTTGCTAGACGGTGGATTAATACGTTTCTCAGAGCAGTAAGTCTGATGTGTGAGAAACACATAATGAATGGTTTGTTTCTGGTGGGCACAAGACTGGCTATCTTTGTTCCAGTGATCCTTTCCTAAGACCACTTAGCCAATATCCCAATAGTCTCAGCAGTAATGAAAAACAGGAAACTGACCACCATTATTTCAATTATCCTTTCCTAAGACCACTTAGTGCCCTTTTGATCTCAGCAATAAGAAAATA
The DNA here is from genome assembly GCF_026875155.1 of Cherax quadricarinatus. Classification (NCBI taxonomy): domain Eukaryota; kingdom Metazoa; phylum Arthropoda; class Malacostraca; order Decapoda; family Parastacidae; genus Cherax; species Cherax quadricarinatus. Next base: position 34,480,717 of record NC_069425.1, read on the forward strand.
CAGGAAATTGACCATCAGGATTTCAGTAGTCCTTTCCTAAGACCACTTGGTCAATATCCCAGTGGTCTGAGCACTGAGGAAGGAGAGGAAATTAGGATAATGAAGATAAACACTACAGCAGAAAAGAACAGAAATAACTTCGAGCAGTGTGTAAAGTTAGCGAGAGAGGTGCACAAAGACCTGTGGGTTCTTGTATAATACACACACACAAAAAAAAAAAAACAAAAAAAAAACACAGAATCGCTGAAACTTTCCAGCAATACATCTTAAAACCGCCTTGAAATTCCATTCCTAGTTGTTAAATTTCTCTTCCAGAATGTTGCCGTCTTATTCTGCAGATACTGATGAAAGCTGCCAGCCGCTGCCTTTCCTGCCTCCGAGAATGTTTCAAAACTTCTGCCGTAAAGCTTTTTTTTTTTTTGTTTTGTTTCCCAGGCTGTTTTAGTGAGTATTTGGAGATGTGATGAGGCAAGTTAGAGCTTTGTTTCCATCGAGGATCATTAAGATATTTTGACAAATTTAAACATTACTAGTCTTGCCTAGGTAGGCTTCCTCTGTAGAGCAAAATAGCCTAGTTTTGTTCAAAATACCACTTGGTAGAATAACTCTTCCTCTTAAGCGTCGAGAAAGTTGACGAACACTTTATCAGTAGAGAAACGAATGTTTTGCTCTGTGAATATGTGTAGAAATTTATCGGATCATTATTTGATTAAACTCTACACAGAACGGAACGATATCACACAAACATCTTGTATTCCTTTTCTTCTCTGCTGTCTGCATTAACGGTATTTAAGAATGCTTACTAACTTTTCGTCATATGAGCTCAGATTGATCGCGGAAATGATCTGCCTAGGTCCTTGAGTGTGGTTCTCAGTAGGACGAATTCGAGTAGTGATTAAAGTTAATGAAAAAAACCTACATAATTAGGGTGAAATGTAATACCAGAGAGGGGAGAGACAGGGAAATTAAAGGATATTAAGAGAGGGGAACAAAGGGATGGTAAAGTAATCAAGTGGGGACAGGAGAGGAGACGCTTGTTAGGGACGGGACCCGCTGCGGGAGCCATGTTTGTGCACTGTGATTGGTGGATGCTGCCTTGCTATTATTGGTGGATGCTGCCTCACTGACATTGGTGGATGCTCCCTCACTGACATTGGTGGATGCTCCCTCACTGACATTGGTGGATGCTCCCTCACTGACATTGGTGGATGCTGCCTCATGACATTGGTGGATGCTGCCTCACTGACATTGGTGGATGCTGCCTCACTGACATTGGTGGATGCTGCCTCACTGATATTGGTGCATGCTCCCTCACTGACATTGGTGGATGCTGCCTCACTCACATTGGTGGATGCTGCCTCACTGACATTGGTGGATGCTGCCTCACTGACATTGGTGGATGCTGCCTCACTCACATTGGTGGATGCTGCCTCACTGCATTGGGGATTGCTGCTCCTGACATTGGGTGGATGCTGCCTAAACTCATTTGGGGGATGCTGCCCCACGACATTGGTGTTGCTGCCTCACTGACATTTGGTGGATCTGCCTCACTCACATTGGTGGATGCCTCACTGACAAATTTGGGGGATGCTGCCTCACGACATTGGGGGATGCCGCCTCACTGACATTGGTGGATGCCCTCACTCACATTGGTGATGCTGCCCACGACATTGGTGGATGCCCGCCTCACTCACATTGGTGGGTCCTGCCTCCTGACATTGTGGATGCTGCCTCACTGACATGGTGGATGCGCTTCGCTGGGTACACGTGATGCTCACTTTCCGAGCGGGAATGAAGCCTCCTATTAAATCCGAAACAGTGTCAGGCATTAGGAAAATTCGTTTAAAAAATGGCGTTTAAAAAAAAACTCGTTTAAAATTTTTCACTCGTGACCGGTACTCACACGCAACATAATCGATGTTTCACACACACGCGCACAGCCAATGTACACACACACGCAACACAACCAATGTGCACAAACAACAGCACAACCAGTGGCACACACACGCAACACAACCAATGTACGCACACACACACGCAACAGTGTACACACACGCAACACAACCAATGGGACCCCAGACACACACCAACACAGTGACAAATAGCAAAACAACAATGTAAAACCCCTGAACACAACCAAGGTTCACACACACGCAACACATCCAATGTTTTAACACCCAAAAAGCAATGTGCACGCACCAACACAACCAATGTACGCACACACACGCAACACAACCAATGTACACATACACGCCAACACAAATGTACACACCACACAACACACCACACAGCATGTACAACACACGCAACACAACCAATGTACACCGTGCAGCACAACCAAAGGGGCGCACACTAGCAACAAAACCAAGGTGCACACACACGCACACATCCGATGTACACACCCACCACAAACCCAAATTTTCACACACGCAACACAACCAATGTACTACAACAAAACGCAAAACAGCAGTGACAACACGCAACACAACCATGTACACCGTGCAACCCCAACCAAGGTGCGCACACAGCAACAAACCAGGGGCACCACAACGCAACCACATCCGATTACACACCCACCCAACCAATTTACAACACCAACACAACCAATGTACGTACACACACACTGCAACACAGCAGTGTACACACACGCAACAAACAATGACACACGTGCAAAAAACCAACCAAGGTGCGCAACAGCAACAAAACCAGGTGCAACACACGCAACACATCCATTTTAAAAAACCCACCCCAATTCAAAGTACAACACGCAACACAACCAATGGCGCACAAACACACACACACACAACAAAAACTGTAAACACACACACACACACAACACACGACACCAATAATGTTCTCATATTAAAAAAATATTAATTGATTCCTAATTCACTTGTATTAATTAGCCCGTTTACCTAATGGGTTTTGATTTTTAATGAATAAATTAATGGTAAATAATAATAATAATTAATAAAAATAATTATTTTTTTAATCAATTTATCTTTATTCTTCTTTCTTACTTTATATAAACGCTAATCCGTGGGGGGTCATTTCAGCGCAAGGAGTAAAGAAGGCTCCAGCTGTCTAGAAGAGAAATTTTCCGCCTTGACAAATAGCAAGGTTTCCATTAGTAACATTTATATTGTCGCTTTCAGTACGCTTTCCCCGCGTTCTAACCCTGCCCACCCCCTGCTGCGCTGCAGCAGCAGCACAGCACAGCTGCGGGTTTTCTTTTTTACACGCTTCACCTGCGCAACAACTGCAGCCATTATAACACCTCCCTGCAGAACCAAAAGTACTGTATTACTTCTCCTGCAGACCTACTTCCAGTTTTCTACCCCAACATCTGTCCCCCCTTCAACTCCCACCTTTTTTCCAGTATACCCCCGGGCCTAAACCCCTGTATAAGCGGGGGCCACCTGTACCAAAGGGAAAGTTTTGGCTTCTGCTTCGATCCTTGCTCCCAAACGATGGCATTTTTATGGGTGGGAAAGGGAAGGGAGAGTTTTCCCTGAACCCATCCTAACATTTTGACCCGATCCCTGGAGTTTTTTTTTCGTATTACGAATATTTTCGTTTTCCTTCTCACCCCTTAATTTAAAACCCTAATTTGAATAAAAATCAGAAAGGGAGAATTCCCCGACTGGGGCAATACTATGTTTTTGGTAACGCTGTGAAGAAACACTGTTTGACACAACATTTGGGAGGAAGAAGAAAGAATTATGAAGTGAATGTGTTGGCAGTTTCTCACTGCCAGCTTAGATTTTTCACCAGTGTGATTGGTGTGAAGAGTATGTGAATAAATCTTTACCCTAATAAGCGTTTGAATATTAATGTGCCATCGAGGTGCAGGAGTAGTGGTGTGTGAGTTGCCATCGAGGTGCAGTGGTAGTGGTGTAAGAGTTCCCAACGAGGTGCAGGGGTAGTTGGTGGGAGTTGCCATCGAGGTGCAGGGGTAGTGGTGTGTGAGTTGCCATCGGGGGTGCAGGGGTTTAGTGGTGTGTGAGTTGCCATCGAGGTGCAGGGGTAGGGGGTGTGTGAGTTGCCATCGAGGTGCAGGGGTAGTGGTGTGGGGGAGTTGCCATCGAGGTGCAGGGGTAGTGGTGTGTGAGTTGCCATCGAGGTGCAGGGGTAGTGGTGTAAGAGTTGCCAACGAGGTGCAGTGGTAGTGGTGTGAGAGTTGCCATCGAGGTGCAGGGGTAGTGGTGTGTGAGTTGCCATCGAGGTGCTTTTGGTAGGGGGTGTGTTTGGAGTTGCCATCGAGGTGCAGGAGTAGTGGTGTGTGAGTTGCCATCGAGGTGCGGGGGGGTAGTTGTGGTGTGAGGGGGGAGTGGCCATCGAGGTGCAGGGTAGTGGTGTGTGAGTTGCCATCGAGGTGCAGTGGTAGTGGTGTGTGATTTTGCCATCGAGGTGCAGGGGTAGTGGTGTGTGAGTTGCCATCGAGGTGCAGCAGTAGTGGTGTGTGAGTTGCCATCGAGGTGCAGTGGTAGTGGTGTGTGAGTTGCCATCGACGTGCAGTGGTAGTGGTGCGTGAGTTGCCATCGAGGTGCAGGGGTAGTGATGTGTAAGTTGCCATCGAGGCGCAGTGGTAGTGGTGTGTGAGTTGCCATCGAGGTGCAGTGGTAGTGGTATGTGAGTTGCCATCGAGGTGCAGGGGTAGTGGTGTGAGAGTTGCCATCGAGGTGCAGGGGTAGTGGTGTGTGAGTTGCCATCGACGTGCAGTGGTAGTGGTGCGTGAGTTGCCTTTCGAGGTGCAGGGGGTAGGGTATGTGAGTTGCCATCGAGGTGCAGGGGTAGTGGTGGAAAAGAGTTGCCATCGAGGTGCAGGGGTAGTGGTGTGTGAGTTGCCATCGACGTGCAGTGGTAGTGGTGCGTGAGTTGCCATCGAGGTGCAGTGGTAGTGGTATGTGAGTTGCCATCGAGGTGCAGGAGTAGTGGTGTGTGAGTTGCCATCGACGTGCAGTGGTGTGTGGCGTGAGTTGCCTCGAGGTGCAGTGGTAGTGGTATGTGAGTTGCCATCGAGGTGCAGGGTAGTGGTGTGAGAGTTCCCATCGAGGTGCAGGGTAGTGGAGTGTGAGTTGCCATCGAGGTGCAGTGGTAGTGGTGTGTGAGTTGCCATCGAGGTGCAGGAGTAGTGGTGTGTGAGTTGCCATCGAGGTGCAGGGGTAGGGTGTGTGAGTTGCCATCGGGGTTTGCAGAGGTAGTGTGTGTGAGGTTGCCTCGAGGTGCAGGGTAGTGGTTTTTGTGAGTTGCCATCGAGGTGCAGGAGTAGTGGTGTGTGAGTTGCCATCGAGGTGCAGGGGTAGTGGTGTGTGAGTTGCCATCGAGGTGCAGGGGTAGTGGTGTGAGAGTTGCCATCGAGGTGCAGGGGTGGGTGGTTGTGTGGGGTTGCCATCGAGGTGCCGGGGGTTAGTGGTGTGGATTTGCATCGAGGTGCAGGGGTAGTGGTGTGTGAGTTGCCTCGAGGTGCGGGTGGTAGGGGTGTGTGAGTTGCCATCGAGGTGCAGGGGTAGTGGTGTGTGAGTTCCCATCGAGGTGCAGGGGTAGTGGTTGGTGAGTTGCCATCGAGGTGCAGGAGTAGTGTGTGTGGTGATTTGCCATCGAGGTGCAGGGGTAGTGGTGTGAGAGTTGCCATCGAGGTCAGGGGTAGTGGGTGTGTGAGTTGCCTCGAGGTGCAGGGGTAGTGGTATGTGAGTTGCCATCGAGTGCGGGGATTGTGGTTTGGTGAGTTCCCACGAGGTGCAGGGGTTTAGTGGTATGTGAGTTGCCATCGAGGTGCAGGGGTAGTGGTTTTGTGAGTTGCCATCGAGGTGCAGGGGTAGTGGTGTGTGAGTTCCCATCGAGGCGTGGTAGGGGTTTGTGAGAGTTGCCATCGAGGTGCAGGGGTAGTGGTGTGTGAGTTGCCATCGAGGTGCAGGGGTAGTGGTTTGTGAGTTGCCATCGAGGTCGGGGGTATTTGGTGTGTGAATTGCCATCGAGGTGCAGTGGTATGGTGTGTGTGAGTTGCATCGAGGTGCAGTGGTAGTGGTGTGTGAGTTGCCATCGAGGTGCAGTGGTAGTGGTGTGTGAGTTGCCATCGAGGTGCAGTGGTAGTGGTGTGAGAGTTGCCATCGAGGTGCAGGGGTAGTGGTGTGTGAGTTGCCATCGAGGTGCAGTGGTAGTGGTGTGTGAGTTGCCAACGAGGTGCAGTGGTATGGTTGTGAGAGTTGCCATCGAGGGCAGGAGTAGTGGTGTGTGAGTGCCATGAGGTGCAGGGGTAGTGGTGTGTGGTTGCCATCGAGGTGCAGGGGTAGTGTGTTGAGTTGCCTGAGGTGCAGGGGTGTGGTGTGAGAGTTGCCACGAGGTGCAGGGGTAGTGGTGTGTGAGTTGCCATCGAGGTGCAGGAGTAGTGGTGTGTGAGTTGCCATCGAGGTGCAGGGGTAGTGGTGTGAGAGTTGCCATCGAGGTGCAGGGGTAGTGGTGTGTGAGTTGCCATCGAGGTGCAGGGGTAGTGGTGTGTGAGTTGCCATCGAGGTGCAGGAGTAGTGGTGTGTGAGTTGCCATCGAGGTGCAGGGGTAGTGGTGTGTGAATTGCCATCGAGGGGGCGGGGGTTTAGTGGTGTGGGAGTTGCCGTCGAGGTGCAGGGGTAGTGGTGTGTGAGTTGCCATCGAGGTGCAGGGGTAGTGGTGTGAGAGTTGCCATCGAGGTGCAGGGGTAGTGGTGTGTGAGTTGCCATCGAGGTGCAGGAGTAGTGGTGTGTGGTTGCCATCGAGGTGCGGAGGGGTAGTGGGGGTGTAAAAGTTGCCATCGAGGTGCAGGAGTAGTGGTGTGTGTGAGTTGCCATCGAGGGCAGGGGTAGTGGTGTGTGAGTTGCCATCGAGGTGCAGGAGTAGTGGTGTGTGAGTTGCCATCGAGGTGCAGGGGTAGTGGTGTGTGAGTTGCCATCGAGGTGCGGGGAGTAGTGGTGTGTGAGTTGCATCGGGGTTTGCAGGGGGTAGTGGTGTGGAGATTGCCATCGAGGTGCAGGGGTAGTGGTGTGTGAGTTGCCATCAAAGTGCAGGGGTAGTGTGTGTGAGTTGCTCGAGGGCAGGGGTAGTGGTGTGTGAATTGCCATCGAGGTGCAGGGGTAGTGATGTGTGAGTTGCCATCGGGTGCCGTGGTTAGTGGTGTGTGAGTTGCCATCGAGGTGCAGTGGTAGTGGTGTGTGAGTTGCCATCGAGGTGCAGGGGTAGTGATGTGAGAGTTGCCATCGAGGTGCAGGGGTAGTGATGTGAGAGTTGCATCGAGGTGCGGGGGTAGTGGTGTGAGGTTGCCATCGAGGTGCAGTGGTAGTGGTGTGTGAGTTGCCATCGAGGTGCAGGGTAGTGGTGTGTGAGTTGCCATCGAGGTGCAGCAGTAGTGGTGTGTGAGTTGCCATCGAGGTGCAGTGGTAGTGGTGTGTGAGTTGCCATCGACGTGCAGTGGTAGTGGTGTGTGAGTTGCCATCGAGGTGCAGTGGTAGTGGTGTGTGAGTTGCCATCGAGGTGCAGGGGTAGTGATGTGAGAGTTGCCATCGAGGTGCAGGGGTAGTGGTGTGAGAGTTGCCATCGAGGTGCAGTGGTAGTGGTGTGTGAGTTGCCATCGAGGTGCAGGAGTAGTGGTGTGTGAGTTGCCATCGAGGTGCAGGGGTAGAGGTGTATGGTTGCCATCATAGTGTAGGTATAACGTTGTGGGTTGCCATCTGCATTGAGTCCCTACGGCGCCTTGTTTACAAATATTTCAATCGTAGTCGAAATAGTTGACAAGCACTCCTGTTTACATGTAATATATCCATTAATTTAGTTGCATTTTTATGTTTTGTGTCAAATACAACCTTACATTTGTACTTGAAAAGTTTCTTTTCAACATTTTATAGCACAATATGCAAAACAACTATAGGGGGAGTTGAATGATAGCTGTAGGCCTCTCTTGTTGCAGTCAGCATATCATCAGGAGCTTGCAATGTTCAAGAAATGAATAGGAAGTTGAAACATTAATTCAGCAGAATGCTCTAGCTCGAATCGAGTTAAAGTACAATTTACACTCAGTAAATTGTACAGTTTACACAGCATAAGCGCACTTTTGATAGGAACTTCTCACTCTTTCCTACTCCGTAAGTTTAGTTTCCTTGGCTTCGTTTAAGACCGACTGACATCCCCTGAGTCATTATGGCCACAAGTCATCTGTATAACGATATCAAGAATACTTTAATCCATAACGTAAAGAACAATAAAAAAAAACATTTTTTAATCATTGTGTATTCATTGAAACTAGGCTTGTTTGTTAGGTTACAAGCCTAGTTGTTAACGTATCATTTCACCTGGTTGACAACATTCACAAATGCATTAAACTCTAGAGCAGAGCTTATGAAAACTTTCAGTGTATATATACTTAGAGACTCATAAGTGCATATGACTGCTGCGTTCACTGCATATACACAGAGGGAAATATACCTCTTGGTGCATATACCGTGTACTCCATGACTTCTATATCTACTAGTAACCCTGCGACCGGGTGTAAAAAAATAACATTAAGCAAGGTAATGGGCTCATTATTCAGCCAATTACTCTTAATGCGGTGCGCTTAAGGAACAATGACGTTAACAAAGTGCCGAAAGCTGTCTTAAGTGTGTTAGGATCCATTTAACCACATGCATTAACGAGGTTGTATTCAGACACTGAAAGAAGGGGAGAGAAGCCTCAGGAAATAGGGCCAGTGTTTGTGGTTAAGACAGTGGCGTCCAGGAATACGAGAGAGAGAGAGAGAGAGAGAGGTGGCACCAGGGCCTCTTCGCAAAACTTCAAGCACTGGGAATTGCAGGCTCTACACTACGTTTCCTCAGTGATTACCTTCATGGTAGATCTCTAAGTGTAGTTCTCAATGGAACGGAATCAGTAAGACATCCTATTGGGGCAAGTGTTCCACAAGGAAGCGTGCTGGGTCCATTGTTATGGAATGTCTACTTCAACGACCTTCTTCATCTCATCCCAGGATCCCATGCATATGCAGACGACTGTATACTGACATTCGCTTATCCAAGAGAAGAAATGCCAGCTGCTCTAAGCTACATCAATCACCAGCTAAGAGCTATATCAGCTTGGGGAAAGAGATGGCAAGTAACATTTGCACCTGAGAAAACGCAAATGATGATCGTCTCTAGGCACCATGATGGTAATGCTGGTGCAGTAGTAAGGATGAATGGGAGGGTGTTGGCACCTGGAGAAGTTGATATCCTTGGGTGAAATTTGACTCCAAACTAACCATGAAGAACCATGTTGTAAATCTTGTAAACAATGCAGCCAGGAAGCTTACAGCACTTCGCCGTATCGCATCTGCTTGACAGTAGGGGTTGCAAGATTCTGTACGAGGCACAAGTACGCTCACTCCTTGAGTATGCTCCACTTTCTTGGTTTGCCTGCCCCCCCCCCTCTTATCTGCGACTGCTTGACAGAGTAGAGAACAGAGCAAGACGTCTCATCTCTCGCCTGGACCCATCCTGGATAGATCTGGCATTTCAGCAGAGCCTTCAACACAGGAGGGATGTGGGTGGCCTTACTGTTATGTACAAGGCCAATATTGTCAAAGTACCACACGTGGATCCACTTCGAGGGCAGCGTGAAACAAACTTTTATGCCACCAGACGGGCAGAAAGCAGCAACTTCACTCTGGCTGTACCCTTCTCCAGAACATCACTCCATCTGAGATCATATATAACCAGGATGACTCGTGTATGGAGCACATTCGTACAGCATAATGATGTCAACGAGATAAAGTCAGTTGATCAAATGAAAATGGTGGCCCACAGATGTTCCCTATTTGTATGTCTCATAACAATAAAAATGCTTTCAAATGATCTGATGTAGGTAACAGCTCTTAGCTTGCCAATAAAGTTAGGAATCCTTAACCTGTAAATAGCTTGTTAATAAAGCTAGGGATCCTTAACCTTGTCAAACCCTGTGTAAAAAAAAGAAAAAAAAGAGAGAGATTGAGAGGGAGAGAGATTGAGAGAGAAATTGAGAGAGAGAGAGAGAGAGAGAGAGAGAGAGAGAGATTGAGATTGAGATTGAGATTGAGATTGACCTTTCACTCTTAACTTTTGTCATAGAGCGAAACACTGTCACAACAGAAACTTACTCTGCATCTCTGTCTGTTCCACCTGACCGTAGGTAACAGAGCTTAGTATCAACTTCTTAACCAATGGGTTAATTTAAGGAATCGGACACATATGCAATAATTAGCTATCTTCATTTGAAAACGTTTAGCTAATCAATGGCTTCATTAATTAAATATACAGTTAATATGAAGGTGTTTCTATTGAAGACAGTACAAAATGAGGTATTCATCCTCTCAGTCTGGAGCGGGTGTTCAGTTCCTCAGTCTTGATGAATCTCTGTCTTGATGAATCAGGGTCATCGAGACTAAGATTCATTAAGACTAAGGTGCTGAACACATGCTCCACGCTGAGGGACTGATTTCCTTATCTTCCACTATCGTCACTGCATAATTCTGCAAGACTGAGGGACTGATTACCTCATCTCTTACTGTCTTCAGTTGAAACACCTTCAAATTAAGTTTGCATTGAATTGAAAGGCCATTGCTTGCTGAAAAGTCTACAAATAAATAAAGTCCAGTGATGCAAATGTGTCTAATTCCCCATCTCGTAGGTATTGTAAGATAAGATAAGATTTCGTTCGGATTTTTAACCCCGGAGGGTTAGCCACCCAGGATAACCCAAGAAAGTCAGTGCGTCATTCGAGGACTGTCTAACTTATTTCCATTGGAGTCCTCAATCTTGTCCCCCAGGATGCGACCTACACCAGTCGACTAACACCCAGGTACCTATTTGCTGCTAGGTGAACAGGACAACAGGTGTAAGGAAACGCGTCGAAATGTTTCCACCCGCCGGGATCGAACCCGGGCCCTCCGTGTGTGAAGCGAGAGCTTTAGCCACCAGGCCACCGGGCCACCGCATACTAGTATTATTCTCTGCTTCGGAACTCGTGTTCATCTCTCTTCTAATCTGGATTAGCTTTCTGCCTAGTTCTGAATTCCTCTCTAATTTTACTCAATAACTTTGGTATCTAACACCTAGCAATACTTCAGAGTAAATTTCTTCTATGTCTTCTTCATTTAGTGTAAAAAGCAAGTTTAGTCTCGCTAACTCATCCACTCGTTAAACTCGTTAAACTCGTCTTTATAAGAGCTTTTAATTCAGTTATCATATATTCGTCATTACATTAGGGCAACGTTTCGCCCTGTGTAGAGCTTTATCATGTTGATAAAACTCTATACAGAGCCAGATGTTGTCCTGGTTAAATCTTGTCCTGCAACGTGTGCGTTAAATTTTGTTGGCAGTAAATTATTTGGATCCGTTTATCTAGTTTTCTTTGTACGAGATTCAATCTGCATTTGTATATCAAACTTAGGCATTTAATTTACTCATTTCTTCTGGATCTATTACAGCTTATCTCTCTCTCTCTCTCTCTCTCTCTCTCTCTCTCTCTCTCTCTCTCTCTCTCTCCTCGTGTGTGTGTGTGTGTGTGTAGATGTGCTGATTCTATAAACGTTCTGATCCTGCAGAGTCCTTGATCCTGTATAGATCCTGATACATTATACTTCATGATCCTGAAACTCTACCTAAAATTTTTTTTAGAGCCAGCCGGCAAACACTAATGAGGAAAAAAAACTTAGATGCCTGTGGGTCGACGTTCTAAACAATGGGTGTCTGACGTTGTAAAGCATTAATCAGGGTGTGAATAGGGAGAGGAGTAGTGGCGTTAATCAGGATGTGAATAGGGAGGGTAGTGGGTGGCGTTAATCAAAATTTGAATAGGTAGAGTAGTGGTAGCATTAATCAGGGTGTGAATAGGAAGGAACATTTCTTTAAATTAGGTAGAACCTCAGTTTGTGGCTTCCCTATTTTACATGAAGGTTACAATTCTGATGAACAAAAAGGCACAATACCGGATTGGAACAATAAACAAATAGCCAGCACATAGGACAGAGGAGGTTACGACGACGTTTCGGTCCGACTTGGACCATTTACAAAGTCATTGTGACTGTAAATGGTCCAATTCGGACCTAAACGTCGTCGTAAGTTTCTCTCTCTTATCTACGGATTTTGTCAGTACAGTACTGGTTTATCGCATTTTATTGTGTGCATCAGGGACTTGCAGATTATGGATCAAGTTCCTGGTGAACGCAACGTCTTCTCAGAAAACAACATGAACAGCATATATGTTTTTATTGACATGACATACTTTTCGGTTTATTCAACCGTTGGTATATCAAGTTAGTATCTGAGCAAAAGGCGGTTGGGGTTTCCCTGTCATAGACCATAACACAAGATGGGTTACAGACTTGCGGTCGTGAAATCCGTCAACCTGAGCTAGAAAACTTCCGTAGGGCGATGAGGATATCGTGAAGTATTCCATTATAGTTCCAGCATCTACGGTGCTTAAAGAAAAATCTTCGTTCCAGCAGAGCTGGAGGGATAAATTACGTGGTAATCACCATCTCTCAGAAAAGCCTATCCCATGGAGTAGAAAGAGTAAGTCAGGGCGAGGAATAGACGGGGCTTTACTATGCATTTTACCTCCTCTATCCTGTCTAATAAGTAAACTCCCTCACCTCGATTTTTTATGCAAGGAAAGTGGCGTATGCAAAAAGAGCTAAACTCTAAGTGCACACTTGATAATCTGGCTCTTGTACGTCGTCTGGTGGGTAAGTTGTTACAGTAAGTGGCACTGGAGGTATGCATGAGGAGTATGCAAGTCATGATATATTTATTCTCTCACTTTAATAGCAGACAATATTTTCTTTGCTTTTGAAGATTCATATGCTGTCTACTTTAGAAATGTTTTCTTGTAACGCAAGAATGCTTTACAATAACCACGTTAAGAGTTTGTAAGAATATAAGAACAGAGGAGCACCGCAGCAGGCCCAGGCTCAGGGACTGATCACCTCAAAATACTTACTTCTTCAATCTGATGGACTGATAATCTCATATGTACATCTCCACGACTTCTACTTCTGTGTTTCGACTGAAGAGGCCTGAAGAACAGGCGAAACGTCTAGTTAAATGCCACACTGTTGGACACGCATCTTGTTCATCTACCCAGTAGGTCAACAAGCCTCTGCTAAGCATGTCATCAACTCCAACTCTGCAGCAAAACTACTGATCCATGTTAAGCAGGTCCTAGAATCCAATAATTGTCATTCGAATATACAGTATGTCCGACATATTTTCACGTGATTATAATGTCAATACGATTCCAATAGTTCCTGGTAGAAACATGTAGAATGCGGAGAGGTTTCATCGTTCAGGCTAAGATTAGATATCAACAGTACGCAGTTTGATTCTGTTGCTCTAGAGTTTGCATCTGTTATTTTTCGAAAATTGGAGAAGACAAATTTTAAAGTGCAGCCACTTTCGTTATATTGCTTTTTTCATAAAAAAATAATGATTTTATACCAAAAGAACATTAGGAAATTTACCTAACCTTATTACATCAAGCGCAATTTAATTTAGCCTAATCCAACTAAATATATTTCATATAAGTTTACAATAATTTAATAATAAGCAAACAGAATGAAATATATTTTTTTTCGTTAGATTCAGAATGACGTTTGTGAAAGCATTGCATACACAAATTTTCGCTTTCTCTATTCGGCAAGAAGTGCGTTGCTATTTAAACCAAAATAGCAAGTTTTACTTATTCGGCACGACATATATATATATATATATATTATATATATATATATATATAATATATATATATATATATATATATATTATTCAACAAGTCGGCCGTCTCCCACCTCCCTCCCAAGTATCTGAAAACATTCACTTCTTCCATACTCCTCCTCCCCAATTTGATATCCAATTTTTCTTTATCTAAACCATTTGATACCCTCATCACCTTACCTTTTCTATGTTCACTTTCAACTCTCTACCTTTACACACATTCTCAAACTCATCCACTAACCTTTGCAATTTTTCTTTAGAATCTCCCAAAAGCACAGTATCATCAGCAAAAAGTAACTGTGTCAATTCCCATTTTGAATTTGATTCCCCATAATTTAATCCCACTCCTCTCCCGAACACCCTAGCATTTACTTCTTTTACAACCCCATCTATAAATATATTAAACAACCATGGTGACATTACACATCCCTGTCTAAGACCTACTTTTACCGGGAAGTAGTCTCCCTCTCTTCTACAGTCCCTAACCTGCGCCTCACTATCCCCATAAACTTGCAACATCTGCCACATTGCTCCTCTATCCACTCTATCATATGCCTTTTCTAAATCCATAAATGCAATAAAAACTTCCCTACCTTTATCTAAATACTGTTCACATATATGCTTCAATGTAAACACTTGATCTACACATCCCCTTCCAACTCTGAAACCTCCTTGCTCATCCGCAATCCTACATTCTGTCTTACCTCTAATTCTTTGAATTATAACCCTACCGTACACTTTTCCTGATATATATATATATATATATATATATATATATATATATATATATATATATTAGAAAAAAATACGTTAGAGTGAAATATATTGCCTGTTTATGGGAAAATTTTTTGCCTTGATGTTTGTGAAGGGCTCTTTATGCGAGGAACTGAAGCTGTCCTCCTTTTTCCTGGGATCAACGCAGATTATTTTCCATTTCCAAAGATAGTTTTAGAGTTCCAGATGACTGTAATAATGATGATAATAATGATAATAATAATATTTTTAATATTATTATTATTACTATTATTATTGTGCATGATATCAGAAGCACTCAACAGCCATCTTATCTCACATACACATATTTATTTATCAAATCTTTCACGTTATATTTCACGGGAATAAGCTAGTAGGTAAGTCGATATCATCACGTACTTTTGGTGGGTTTGGATAGCAACCCTCAGGGACGTATTTCGTAAGGAAAATATCAGCGTGCTCAGCTTTAGTGAACGATATTTTGAAGGCTTTGTCAATTTTGAGGAGCGGTTATGTATGGCTGTCGGGTTATCAGCGGCGGGAACACAGCTGATTTATTCACTAAAGGAAAATAGATTTTTTTGTTAGGTATGATGAAAGGGCGTGACGAAACATAATGCAGGAGGAGAGGTGGGTGGAGAGAGATTTAGATAGAGCAGAGAGAGATTGTAGAGAGAGATGAATAGGAGAAGTAGAAAAAGAGAGATATAAGATTGAGAAAAAAGAGAGAGAAAGAGAGAAAAGAGAGAGAAATGAGAAGGAGAATAGAGAGAAAGAGAGAGAAGAGAGATAGAGAGAGAGTAGTAAGAGAAGAGAGAGAAGAGAAGAAGAGAGAAAGAGAGAGAAAGAGAGAGAAAGAGAGAGAAAGAGATGAGAGAGAGAGAGAGATGAGAGAGAGAGAAGAGGAGTAGAGAGGAGATAGAGAGAAGATGAGAGTAATAGAGAGAGAGAGAGGAAGAGAGAAAAAGATGAGAAGAGAGAAACAAGGAGAAAAAGAGAGAAAAAGGAGAGTAAAGAGAGAGAATATGGAGATTGAGAAGAGAGAGAGAGAGAGAGAAGAGAGAGGAGAGAGAGATAGAGAGAGGATAGAGAGATGATGAGAGATGAATAGAGAGAATAGAGAGAGATAGAGAGAGATAGAGAGAGATAGAGAGAGATAAGAGAAGAGAGAGAGAGAGAGAGAGAGAGAGAGAGAGTAGAGAGAGAGAGAGAGAGAGAAGGTAGGAGGGAGGGAGTGAGGGAGTGAGATCTTTCACAGAATTATTTCATATTGTTTCGTATTGATTATCTTCCACACAGCACCTCAGTAATGTGTGTGTGTACGCAAGATTTATGCTATAATATGTAACTGGATTATTATGCTTCGATTTCTCATGTTCATGTGTTTTTTTTACTGTTCAATTTGGGAGTTGTAATGCTCTCTCGGCTCTTTTAAGATATCTCTACTACAAATATTTTTTTATTTTAGAAACACACATAGAGAACAAACCAATTAGTGTGGCTGTTCATCCTTATTTAGAGGCAGTTATTGATTTTCAGATTATTATCTTGTATCTACGTCTTTGATGTTTGAATACACACACACACACACACACACACACACACACACACACACACACACACAACACACACACAAACCGATTTATTTAATGTTCGTATGTTGTCATATACCTGCCGAAGGACATAACCAGAGTGAAATTATTAACAACTGCCCGTCGTGTGGTGTACAAGCTATCACTGAACAACTGCCAATGTTACTATCACCACTCACAAAGCATCAACCCCAAATGATGTTAACTTACTTAAGAAAGAAAAGCAGCTGTTTTATATATGAATTAACTAAATAATTCTGGTGGAATAATTCTCGTTTTCAACAATGATTAAAGTTTAAATTTTTAGCGGAAAGAATTCGTGCATTAGGTATTCAGTCAATAATATTTTCCCTCCAAACTTTTCACAATAAACATTTCCGAAACTTTAATCATAATTTACCTTATTAAGCTATTTAAATAAATTTAACCAAAACACATTCGTGCACTTGTTTGCTAAGTAATAATTAGCAATAAAGTATTAGAATTAATTATTAACATAATTATTTATTAAATTAAATGAGTAATTGCAAAAATTATTAATTAAATTAATAACAAACAAGGTAATTAATTTTTTTCCAGTACTGTAATTTGTTAGAACATCACAAGGTGGGTCATGACTTGACACAGGTTATGACTTGACACAGGTTATGACTTGACACAGGTTATGACTTGACACAGGTTATGACTTGACACAGGTCATGGCTTGACACAGGTCATGACTTGACACAGGTCATGGCTTGACACTGGTCATAACTTTACACGGGCCATGACTTGAGACTAGTCAAATCGTAACCCGTGTCAGGTCATGAGACACAAGTGTCAAGAGACACAAGTGTCAGGAGACACTTGTCCTGTTTCCTGACGAATAAACCACCTTCATTTACTAGAATAAATAGACCTGATAAAACTAATGTTTAAACCTGAGAGTTTACATAATAGATTTCATAAAAAGAATTAGACGTGATTAAGCTAATTAGACTTGATTAGTCCAATTTAATAGACCCAATGTTAATTAAATGTATATGATAAAGGTAATTAAATAAATTTAATAAAGGAAGTTTAATATATTTGATAAAAGCAATTAAATAGATTTGATAAAGGTAATTAAATAGATATGATGAAACTAAACAGAATTTGAAGATAATTAAGACTTGTGAATATAATTATACTTAATGAAGGTAACTAAATATATATTTAGTTGTGTAAGTAGAACGTTGTTGTGAGTGAAACTTGCTTGGAAGAATTATTTTATTACTCGACATTTCGACGTCTGGGTGCTTTTTAGTGTGTATCTGTTGTGGGTGTCTTATTGGTTTTCCCGACTGGGTTCTGTGTGTGTAGGGTTCCTTCTTAAGTTTTTATGTACCTAGTTGTTCTACAATGCGTAGATTTCACTTACTACACACTCTTGATATTTCAAATGTAAATATGTGTTACAATACCTATTCCTTAACAAGAGATTGTATCATACAATACCAGCGTTACAGATTGTCACCTTAACTACACACTCAAGATTGTATCATACAATACCAGCGTCACAGACTGTCACCTTAACTACACACTCAAGATTGTATCATACAATACCAGCGTCACAGACTGTCACCTTAACTACACACTCAAGATTGTATCATACAATACCAGCGTCACAAACTGTCACCTTAACTAAACACTCAAGATTGTATCATACAATACCAGCGTCACAGACTGTCACCTTAACTAAACACTCAAGATTGTATCATACAATACCAGCGTCACAGACTGTCACCTTAACTACACACGCACAAAATTGAACGTTACGTCAACTTCACAACTTATATATACCAGCCTCTCTGGGAACCAGGTAAAGGTTCATCCTAAATTGCTAGTCTTAGTAGCAATATATTCAGGCGGTAATTCAATTTTATGGCCGCCCCTGGCAATGAGCCTGGTCGCTTATAGATAAAAGTTGGCGTTTATTGGGCGATTTACCTGGGGGTGGGGTGCATAATATCCCTGTGGGTGGGGGGAGGAAGGGGCATCACATACCTGAAGCAGATCTCTAACCACTGTTTGCAAAAATGGGAACTTGAGTATGCAGCACCAGTATGACGCTCACACCCCCAGTCTAGCTAAAATCAAAAGTTTGAGAAAGTCTCAAGGTGATAACCAGACTAGTCCAGAAGCTCAGGAAAATGAGCTGTGAAAAAAAGACTTGAAGACCTGAACTTTATGTCACTAAAAAATGAGGATATATGTTCATGATACAGAAGGTGGTTATGGGTATTGGTAGAATGTAAGTGGATAATTATCCATCAACTATAAGGATAGATAACTGAAATGATATTTAAGAGAAAGTAATGTAAGTTGCTACAACTGTAAGCCTTTTATTTCTATTATAATTTAATACTGAATACGGGACACCACCAGCACATTTTTGCTGCTGTAACTATAAACACTGAAGATGGGACACCACCACCACAGTTCTGCTGCTGTAACTACAAACACTGAAGATGGGACAACACCAGCACAGTTCTGCTGCTGTAACTACAAACACTAAAGATGGGACACCACCACCACAGTTCTGCTGCTGTAACTACAAACACTAAAGATGGGACACCACCACCACAGTTCTGCTGCTGTAACTACAAACACTAAAGATGGGACACCACCACCACAGTTCTGCTGCTGTAACTACAAACACTAAAGAAGGAACACAGCAACAAGGGGATACACAGTGGAAGTTGTGTGAAAACACAGATGAAACACATAGTTTGCGATGTAACTACAACCAAGAGTAGACAAGAAAGTGGAACAGTTTGGAAGTTGAGTATGGAAAATGTCCCGGATCCATTAATATTTTAAGCCACGATAGTATGAATAAAGCAGTGTAGGGAGAGGACCATATAGTTAGCAGAATATGAAAGTCCGGGTCAGGGAGTATGACCTCGACCTGAGACCCAACTATGATGAGCACCCACGGTGAGACCACACACTCTGCTGCTGTAACTATAAACACCAACACAAACAGGTAAACAAAATTGCTTAACAAACACTTCCGCAAATGTATACAGTAATTCTTGATAGAAAAAAAAATACCACATAATTTTCAACAGATCAGATAACGAAGCAGTTAACGTGTTAACGTATGGAGAGTAATATGGTCCTTTTCCAGGTGTCCCGTGCGGGTTTATCGCATGTCTTCTACTATAGGAAAAATCTTTACTGGATCATTATCTTAGAATGCAAAAGATTAACATGTGTATTCATAAAATATTTACGCCCCCCCCCCCAAAAAAAATAGATAATTAAATGAAAAAAAGCAAAATTTATAAAGTGTCAGGTGGTGAAATTTATGAAGTGTCAGGTCGTGAAATTTATGAAGTGTCAGGTCGTGAAATTTATGAAGTGTCAGGTCGTGAAATTTATGAAGTGTCAGGTCGTGAAATTTATAAAGTGTCAGGTCGTGAAATTTATAAAGTGTCAGGTCGTGAAATTTATAAAGTGTCAGGTCATGAAATTTATAAAGTGTCAGGTCGTGAAATTTATTGAAAGTGTCAGGTCGTGAAATTATGAAGTGTCAGGTCGTGAAATTATGAAGTGTCAGGTCGTGAAATTTATGAAGTGTCAGGTCGTGAAATTTATAAAGTGTCAGGTCGTGAAATTTATAAAGTGTCAGGTCGTGAAATTTATAAAGTGTCAGGTCATGAAATTTATAAAGTGTCAGGTCGTGAAATTTATGAAGTGTCAGGTCGTGAAATTTATGAAGTGTCAGGTCGTGAAATTTATGAAGTGTCAGGTCGTGAAATTTATAAAGTGTCATTTCGTGAAATTTATAAAGTGTCATTTCGTGAAATTTATAAAGTGTCAGGTCGTGAAATTTATACAACATGACCAAGGCTTGTCTTGTGAGTGAATAAAGAGAATATAATTACATTTTCTCTAATATATTGAGTTAATCTTAAATCCATTTTGTTGAATTAGCAACCTAAACTATTTTCTTACATTATAATTTATCAGCAAGAGTTTGTTAGAAACAATTTCTTGCCTAGAATTTCTACACACAAAAAAAAAAAATCCTTAACAACTGTTTCTCAAAAATATAATTAATCAATACAATTTCTTTAAAAGAGAATCCTTAACAGTTTAATAAAAAATAATCTTTGAGAAGTAATTACTTTAAAAAACCACAGTTCCTTAACAAAAACATCCCCAAAAAAGTAATTTATCAATACCAATTTCTTAAAAATAATTCCTTTCAAAACTAAGAACTCGCTTTCTCGTCGCGAGATCGAGATTTGAACCAAACGGCGAAATTATTCCTGCGGGACGAATTAAGGGAATAATTCAGGCAAAATGATGGAATTCTGCATGATTTCTCGCCTCGAGGCGCCGCTTTTGGAGAGAGAGAGCTCAAATTACTGCAGCAACGTGACTAGAGGCATCCCCACCTGGAGAGAGAGAGAGAGAGAGAGAGAGAGAGAGAGAGAGAGAGAGATAAACCTCCATCCAACATCCCTTTTTTTCCCCTTCGGAACTGGAAAGAAGTTAAATATTTTATATTTCATGAACGATATTTTTTTTCTCAATTTTTCAATTAATAGTTTTAATAATACTGTTTATGATAATAGTATTATTTAGGGTAATATTAATGACAGTAATTAAAATTAAATCATAATCTTAATACTTATAAAATTTCTTAAAATTTCAATAATAAGAAGACTGAAATTTAGAATGATAATCATCAATATATCTATATTTATAAAATCATTCTTAATATTATTATTACACATATTATTATTATACATATTATTATTATACATATTATTATTATACATATTATGGTTATATTATGATAAATTTATGTTAAATTTACAAATACTGTGAATTAAAATATTATGAGAAAAATCTCATGATTAATACTTATCGTAATTAAAGATAAAAGAAAGTTTTAGTTTCTTAGACTTTGTTTCTTAGATATTACGATAAATAGTTTTTTTCTTCGTTTTAAAGGCAAACAACTGCACCATGTCATTTATCTGTAAACCGACAGTTCAGCATAAATTAATTCCTTAAATACAAGCTAGTGTCAATTTTAATGAATATACAGCACAGTGGGAGACTTCGAGAGATACACAGCTTTCAGTGTCTATACCCTGAGAGATACACAGCTTTCAGTGTCTATACCCTGAGAGATACACAGCTTTCAGTGTCTATACCCTGAGAGATACACAGCTTTCAGTGTCTATACCCTGGGAGATACACAGCTTTCAGTGTCTATACCCTGGGAGATACACAGCTTTCAGTGTCTATACCCTGAGAGATAGACAGTTTCAGTGTCTATACCCTGAGAGATAGACAGTTTCAGTGTCTATACCCTGAGAGATAGACAGCTTTCAGTGTCTATACCCTGAGAGATAGACAGCTTTCAGTGTCTATACCCTGAGAGATAGACAGCTTTCAGTGTCTATACCCTGAGAGATACACAGCTTTCAGTGTCTATACCCTGAGAAGAAAAACACAGCTTTCAGTGTTTATACCCTGAGAGATACACAGCTTTCAGTGTCTATACCCTGAGAGATACACAGCTTTCAGTGTCTATACCCTGAGAGATACACAGCTTTCCGTGTTTATACCCTGAGAGATACACAGCTTTCAGTGTCTATACCCTGAGAGATACACAGCTTTCAGTGTCTATACCCTGAGAGATACACAGCTTTCCGTGTTTATACCGTGAGAGATACACAGCTTTCAGTGTCTATACCCTGAGAGATACACAGCTTTCAGTGTCTATACCCTGAGAGATACACAGCTTTCGGTGTCTATACCCTGAGAGATACACAGCTTTCAGTGTCTATACCCTGAGAGATACACAGCTTTCAGTGTCTATACCCTGAGAGATAGACAGCTTTCAGTGTCTATACCCTGAGAGATACACAGCTTTCAGTGTCTATACCCTGAGAGATACACAGCTTTCCGTGTTTATACCCTGAGAAATAGACACAGCTCTCAGTGTCTATACCCTGAGAGATACACAGCTTTCAGTGTCTATACCCTGAGAGATACACAGCTTTCCGTGTTTATACCCTGAGAAATAGACACAGCTCTCAGTGTCTATACCCAGAGAGATACACAGTTCTTAGTGTCTATACCCAGAGAGATACACAATTCTTAGTGTCTATACCCTGAGAGATACACAGTTCTTAGTGTCTATACACTGAGAGATACACAGTTCTAGTGTCTATACCAGAGAGATACACAGTTCTTAGTGTCTATACCCTGAGAGATACACAGTTCTTAGTGTCTATACCCTGAGAGATACACAGTTCTTAGTGTCTATACCCAGAGAGATACACAGTTCTTAGTGTCTATACCCTGAGAGATACACAGTTCTTAGTGTCTATACCCTGAGAGATACACAGTTCTTAGTGTCTATACCCAGAGAGATCACAGTTTCTTAGTGTCTATTTCCCCGAGAGATACACAGTTCTTAGTGTCTATACCCAGAGAGATACACAGTTCTTAGTGTCTATACCCTGAGAGATACACAGCTTTCAGTATCTATACCCTGAGAGATAGACACAGCTCTCAGTGTCTATACCCAGAGAGATGCACAGTTCTTAGTGTCTATACCCTGAGAGATACACAGCATTCAGTGTTTATACCCTGTGAGATACACAGCATTCAGTGTTTATACCCTGAGAGATACACAGCATTCAGTGTTTATACCCTGAGAGATACACAGCATTCAGTGTTTATACCCTGAGAGAGATACACAGGGTTCAGTGTATATATTCTGAGAGATACTCACCTATCGATGTTTCCATCTTTCAATATATAGTGAACATCTTTTGGTTATGATTTATATTACAGTTAATAATTCTGATATTTGCAATATTATTATGATTCCGATTAAAGGATTATATAAATGGTAATACTAATAATGCAATTAGCAATTACGAGAAAATGCATATCATAAAATAACTAATCAGAAAAGTATTATTCGTAATATTAATAAAGATAAGCGCAATATTATTTAAAGTATTATCCTGGAGAAGGTCTCTAACTGAGACCGAAATAGAAATCTTTCAACTCTGCTGAAATTTTTCCGTCCAAAATACTTTTTGTTTATTTTTTATTTTTCATCAATCCGTATGTAGAAAAGACCTATATATAAAAACTTTTCGCTTACTGAGAGCTTTCTCAGTTATCGTAAATTATAATATAATAGCAATAATAATAAAAACAATAATAATAACAATAAAAGAACAATAAAGATAATAATATAATTACAACAACAATAACAATAACAATAATAATATTTAAATTTATTTTATGCCATCTATGACCTCAAAGATCAACATGTTTACTAAGAAAGTTTGAGTTATTTACTGCGACTGAAACTTTATTCTTTTAAATTATCCACTCTGATAATTCGACTGTTGATATGAGGGTTGAAAGTCGTAATAATTTAATGTGTTTGATCCACTCAGTATATAATTTATTGCCATGTGCAAGTTTCATGCAAACTCCATATAGAATTTGAAAGATGTATAGTTTTTTAATTATTGACGACGAGTTATCGGTTTGAGAAGGGCTGATGGATAGCTCCTGGCACAGAAGAGTGAAAATATAATCTGTCACAAATAAACCTTAAATTGTATGCAACATTCCGCATCATTCACGAATCGTTTGCAACATTTTATAGCCACATTGGGTGAGTATTGAACCGCTCCAGATTACAGGTTAATGATTCATGCCTAAGTGCCGCTTGGGACTGGTGTTATGTGCCTGGTAATGTTTGTGTTTCTATTTGAAAACTCTTAAAGCACTTTAATGTTGCCAAATTAGAATCATCTGGGACAATAAGTGTATTTGGCCGCGGCTGTTGTTGTGATACACTTGACGAAAGTATCACTAAAAGATTTGATTGAAGAGAGACAATGCTGTGTGTGGATACCTGGGAGCTTGTCAGTAATTGCTATGTTGTTTTGAGTATAGTGTGTTGCTTGTGTATCTGTGTGTCTGTTCCCTCAAGCACTACCACGCACTCCCCTAGAATTTTTTTATTTGGGAATGAGGAAGTCGCCTGTGTTTACCATAGCAAAGTGTTGTACTAATTGCTACGGTATTTACAAGCATCCACGCACACTCACACTCTCACACACATATACACCCTCCCCCCCATCACAAACCCCACCCACACCGCGACAACCCCAACGCAACTGAACAATCTAAACCAAAACCAAACACACTGTTCCCTCTTCCCCCACCCCCACATCACAAACCCCACCCTTACACCAGCTCCTTATGGGCACTCTTCCCTCACCCCCCCCCAATCACAAACTCCACCCACACCGCAAACCCCCATAGGCCCCCTCCAGGGCTCCCGCCGCCCAACCCCAATATTCTCCCAGGACCACCGTGAAAGATAAGAAGCTGAAGGTCTGTTATACGAACGCGGATGGAATAACGAATAAATATAAGGAGTGGCATGAAAGAATCAATGAGAAGTCCCCAGGCATCATAGCAGTCACAGAAACGAAACTCACTGAGGCAATAACAGACGCAATCTTCCCACCAGGATATCAGATCCTGAGGAAAGATAGAAGAAGCAGAAGGGAGGAGGGGTTGCACTGCTCATAAAAAACCGATGGGGTTTTGAGAAAATAGAAGGCATGGACGAGACTGGAGAAAGGGACTACATAGTAGGTACAATTCAGTCTGGGGAACATTAGGTAGTCATTGCAGTGATGTATAACCCACCACAGAACTGCAGGAGGCCAAGAGAGGAATATGCAGAGAGCAACAGAGCAATGGTGGACACACTGGCGGAGGTGGCAAGACTCGTGCAGAGCAAAGTTACTGGTTATGGGTGATTTCAACCACAGGGAGATCGATTGGGAAAACCTGGAGCCTCATAGGGGTCCCGAAACATGGAGAGCCAAGATAATGGATGTGGTACTGGAAACCCTCGTGCATCAACACTTCAGGGACACTACCAGAGAGAGAGAGGAGGATGAACCAACAAGACTGGACCTTGTGTTCACCCTGAGCAGATCAGACATTGAGGACATCACATATGAGAGGCCCCTTGGAGCTAGTGATCACGTAGTTCTGAGTTTTGATTACATAGTAGAGTTACAAGTGGAGAGGGTAACAGGAGACGAATGGGAAAAGCCAAACTATAAAAGGGGGGACTATACAGGCATGAGGAACTTCCTGCAGGAAGTTCAGTGGGACAGAGAACTGGTAGGAAAGTCAGTAAACGAAATGATGGAATATGTAACAGCAAAATACAAGGAGGCAGAGGAAGGGTTTGTTCCCAAGGGCAACAGAACTAATGGGAAGACCAAAGCTAGTCCTTGGTTTATCCGAAAGTGAAGGGAGGCAAAAACTAAGTGCACTAGAGAATGGAAAAGGTACAGAAGGCAAAGGACACAGGAAAATAAGGAGATCAGTCGAAGAGCCAGAAATGAGTATGCCCAGATAAGGAAGGAGGCCCAGTGACAGTACGAAAACAACATAGCATCGAAAGTCAAGTCTAACCCGAAACTGCTGTATAGCCACATTAGGAGAAAGACAACAGTCAAAGACCAGGTAATCAGGCCGAGGAAAGAAGGTGGGGAACTCACGAGAAATGATCAAGAGGTATGCGAGGAGCTCAACACGAGATTTAAGGAAGTATTTACAGTGGAGACAGGAAGGACTCTGTGGACACAAGACAGAGGGGGACACCAACAAGTGTTAGGTGACATACACACAACTGACGAGGAGGTGAAGAAGCTGCTAAGGGAACTTGATACCTCAAAGGCAATGGGACCAGACAGCATCTCCCCATGGGTCCTTAGAGAGAGAGCAGAAATGCTGTGTGTACCACTAACCACAATCTTCAACACATCCCTTGAAACTGGGCAACTACCTGAGGTATGGAATATGGCAAATGTAGTTCCAATTATTAAAAAAGGAAACAGAAAAGAGGCACTAAACTACAGACCAGTTTAACTGACGTGTATAGTATGCAAAGTAATGGAGAAGTTTATCAGGAGGAGAGTGGTGGAGCACCTGGAACGGAACAAGAGTATAAACGACAACCAGCACGGATTCATGGAAGACAAATCCTGTGTCACAAACCTTCTGGAGTTTTATGATAAAGTAACTGAAGTAAGACACGAGAGAGAGGGGTGGGTTGATTGCATTTTCTTGGACTGCAAAAAGGTCTTCGACACAGTTCCTCACAAGAGATTAGGGGAGAAACTAGAAGATCAGGCGCGTATAACGGAAAGGGCACTGCAATGGATCAGAGAATACCTGACAAGGAGGCAACAACGAGTCATAGTACGTGATGAGGTATCACAGTGGGCGCCTGTGACGAGCGGCTGTCTTACAGGAGTTGGTCCTAGGATCAGTGTTATTTTTGGTATATGTGAATGACATGATAGAAGGAATAGACTCAGAGGTGTCCCTGTTTGCAGATGATGTGAAGTTAATGAAGAGAATTAAATCAGATGAGGATCAGGCAGGACTTCAAAGAGACCTGGACAGGCTGGACACCTAGTCCAGCAACTGGCTTCTTGAATTTAACCCCGCCAAATACAAAGTCATGAAGATCGGAGAAGGGCAAAGAAGACCGCAGACAGCGTGTAGGCTAGGTGGCCAAAGACTGCAAGCATCGCTCAAGGAGAAAGATCTTGGAGTGAGTATAACACCGAGCACGTCTCCGGAAGCACACATCAACCAGATAACTGCTGCAGCATATGGGAGCCTGGCAAACCTGAGATTTGAGTTCCGATACCTAAGTAAGGAATCTTTCAAGACACTGTACACCGTGTACGTCAGGTCCATACTGGAGTATGCAGCACCAGTTTGGAAGCCACACCAGGTCAAGCATGTTAAGAAATTAGAGTGCAAAGGTTTGCGACAAGGTTAGTTCCAGAGCTAAGGGGAATGTCCTACGAAGAAAGGTTAAGGGAAATCGGCCTGACGACACTAGAGGACAGGAGGGTTAGGGGAGACATGATAACGACACACAAAATAATGCGTGGAATAGCCAAGGTGAACAGAGACCGGATGTTGCAGAGAGGGGACACAGAAACAATGGGTCACTATTGGAAGTTTAAAACTCAGACGAGTTACAGGGATGTTAGGAAGTATTTCTTCAATCATAGATTTGTCAGGAAGTGGAATAGTCTGGCAAGTTATGTAGTGGAGGCAGGAACCATACATAGCTTTAAGGCGAGGTATGAAAACGCTCATGGAGCAGGGAGAGGACGTAGTAGCGATCAGTGAAGAGGCGGGGCCAGGTTCTATGTCTCGACCCCTGCAACCATAAGCAGGTTAGTACACACACACACACACACACAAATGAGGTAACAAAATGCGCAGCTGATTTATTCCAAAAGAAAAACAATACTATAAAACACTGTAATAAGGAATGGTTTAATAGGTTATCGAGATCTATGAAAAACCCATTATTTAAAATCAATGTAGGAAGAGGTATAAACAAGATATTTATCATACTCAAGGAAGCCAGAAATGAATATACAAACCTTAGGAGAATCAGACATAAACTGTGAAAAGGTCATAGTAAACAAGAGCGTGATAAAGCCTTTTTTGTTTTATTCAAGTTTGTAGAATAAAGTAAACTGAAGACTTACGACACAAAAACAAAGAATAAAAGCGAGAATAAAATCATAGAATTAGATGAGGAATTGTGGTGTGAAGCATCAAAAGATGTTTTATATGCATTGGATTTTAATCTCAAGCAGACAGCAGAAATAAAAGTTAGTGAAACACTTAGAGAGAGAGAGAGAGAGAGAGAGAGAGAGAGAGAGAGAGAGAGAGAGAGAGAGAGAGAGAGAGAAAGAGAAAGAGAGAGGAAGTAATTACTACAGGATCTTCATAAGGGAAAAAAAAGCAATAAAGCTAGACTGGGTTTTAAAAGAATATACACAAGAATTATCTTGTTCAAGTACCATTTTTTAAGGTTTTATTGCAAGGTCAACCGGCAGACAAATGGAAG
Source organism: Cherax quadricarinatus (assembly GCF_026875155.1). NCBI lineage: Eukaryota > Metazoa > Arthropoda > Malacostraca > Decapoda > Parastacidae > Cherax > Cherax quadricarinatus. The sequence goes on from NC_069425.1 coordinate 34,508,805, forward strand.
ACGATGCACCTGTATAAATATTTAAAGAAAATGTGAGAGGAATTTTATTTTTTTAAACTGGGGAGCTGTTTCGTTGACCTGGATGGATCCTCTGATCCTCTCCTCCCTGTCCTGGATGGATCTTCTGATCCTCCTCTCCCTGACCTGGATGAATCCTCTGATCTCTCCTCCCTGATCTGGATTGATCCTCTAATTCTTTCCTCCCTAACTTGGAAGAATCTTCTGATCCTCTCCTTCACCTGGATGGATCCTCTACTTCACCTGTATAAATCATCTCTCCGCCATGACCTGAATGAATCCTGCTGGTTCTCTCTCCTCTCTGATCCAGTGGATCCACGGCGATCCTTGGATCCACTGGATCCTTCTGGTTTTCTCTCCTTCCTTACTTGGATGGAAATAACAAATGGCAAAATCAGTTAATAAAATAAGCGTCACTGTAAATTGGCACCGGGTGATGCCTGTACCTCGCATGAACCCATTACGCCTGGACTATTTTTCCAGTTACTCCATTAATATATTTAATACATTAGTGGTGCAGGGAGGTGACTGCTACCAAAACATCCTCAGGTTACTTCCGAGGCCGTATGAGGCGGACACGTTTTGCAAATTTTACAACTTATCCTGTTATTTGTGTATTGTTCTAGGCGCAATACTGTGACTGGAACAATACACAAATAACCCGCACCCAGGAGAGAGAAGCTTACTACAACGTTTCTGTCTGACTTGGACCATTTACAAAGTCACGCCGAAACGTCGTTGTAAGCTTCTCTATCCTATGTGCGGGTTATTTGTGTATTTATCTTCAGGTTTCAACATCAGGCATTATGTTCTGCAGAAAATTTATGCTATTTCTTCGAGAAAGTACAAAGTCACCGTAAGTCTTACTTGACATTGATTTTTTTTATGCCACGATCTAAAACGGTTTATGGAAGGCCTATATTGATATGCTTCTCCAGCGGGTGTACTAGAGGCCTAACTTGGTAGGTTTCACTAGTCTATGTGCAATAGACCTAACTTGGTAGGGTTCGTTACTCTATGTACAGGAGGCCTAAGTTGGTAGGTTTCAGCCTGTCAGCCTTTATCATATGTTTATCTTAAAATGTTACCCTGGAGACATAAGCTGATGGCAGTCGCTTGAAGACTCTTAGCTGACGTCTTAAGCTGATTACATTTGTTTGAAGTCTCTGTGCTGACTTCTTAAGCTACTGACACTTCCTTGAAGCCTCTGTGCTGACGATTTAAGCCGCTGACACTCGCTCCGTTGTGAAGCTGGATACTTTTCAATTTTAAAAGAAACGTAAACTGCATCTAAAACTCCATTAAACCCTCGACGTGGAAAATAAAAGAGAAATGGAAGTATTTCCTGGCAGCACGAGGCAGCGGCTCGTCCCAAAGCAGCTGAGCCTGGTGTATGATTTTCCAATTTAAGTGAAAACTTTGGTGGGATCTTACGAGCCTTGTTGGTGCAAAGTGGCTGGAGGGTAGGTGGGTGGGTGGGGTGTTGGAGGAGGGACAGTAAGGGTGGAAGGAAGGTGAGTGTGAAGGGAAAGAAAGGTGAAGGTGGATAGAAGAAGGGTGTGATAGGGGAGTTTTGTGGAAGGAAGGAAAAAGTGCATGGAGGATTGGACAGCAAGGAAAGGGAAAGTGTGGGGGATTGTCATAGTGGAGGGGGCGAGGGAGATGAGGAGATATGAAGCTGGTGAAACAAAACGCTGAGTCAGTTCGAATAACTTGAGGGGTCCAGGAATTAAGTACAGTCCACAGGAAATCTCTTGCATAAGGCGCTCTCACACTTGGTAGTATAACCTTTTCCATCAATTACGCATTTATATGGACTGATGAAGCAGCATTCCTAGTTATGAGACTTGCGTAATGGAATGGTATGTAATTTTTAAAGTACACTTAACTAGGTGCCACTTTCAGTAATTTGGAGTAAAGAATTCTAAAATGTGCAGTTTTCTGTATTTCATGAAATGTTAAACCTACAGAAGTTAACCAGAGGTTAACCAGAGGTTAACCAGAGGTTAACCAGAGGTTAACCAGAGGTTAACCAGAGGTTAACCATAGTGTAACAAGGTTAACAGAGTTAACCCAAGAGTTTAACCAGATGAAAGCTCCGTCTTCCGTCTGCTCATTGCGGCCATTGGATAATTATAATATTCTCTTACTATTGTGAAAAAAAAAGAGTGATCCAAAGCAGTTTTCAAGTAAAAGTCTTAGTTCTCTCATAATGTTACTTTAGGAACATATAATTCTTTTGTCTTTGATAAGGCAGCGCAATTACAGAAAATAGGATAATTTGGTTCAAGTAAAACTCTATTTTTCTTTCAATAAGAACTCCAACATTGGGAAACTTCACATGTTTTTTCGTTTTGGTAAGTTGTACAAGATATATCTTCAAATAAGATATTTTAGCTGAATCATGTTAGCTTATATAGTCAAAAATCCTTTTTATCAGTTTAATATAAGAGGGAGAGACACTCTGCATTTCTGAAGTACATAATTTAATCTCTGAGGCTGTGGGTCCCCAGCACGTGTAGAGGGCGTATATATAAAATCTAATATAAATATATAAAATATATAATATATAAATAGATAAATAAATAATAATAAATGTTATAATATAAATTGTGTGTGGAGAGGAGAAAGAGACGCTCATAAGGGGGAAAATTGAATGAGAGCTGTGAGAGAATATCACAGGAGGAGGAGGGAGATATAAATAAAAACTGAATGGAAAATATATACAAAGAAAATATCAAAAGGATCCAAAAAAAAATAAAAAAAAAAAAAAAAAAGCACAACTGTGCTTGCGTCAGACGTCATAAATCTACTGCTGTAGGTGTCATGGAGGTCAACATCTGCAGACGACTATATCTGTGACGGGCAGCATTAAACGTCTGCTTGTGTGGGTATCAAGGAGGCCGGGATGTACGGAGACCTATAACCATGAAAGACTGTCATTGTACGTCTGTTGCTGTAGGGATCATGAGAGAAGAATTTCAAGATACCCTGGCAAATTCAGGGTGATATGCGACTGTCCTTAACCTAGTAGAAAGAGAGACTCGGTGTAGATTCAACGTTCTCCGCTTGCCCTTTCTCATGTACTCTCCCTCTCTCTCTCTCTCTCTCTCTCTCTCTCTCTCTCTCTCTCTCTCTCTCTCTCTGCAGTGATAAATGAGGGTATTATTGCAGCCAGTGTTGTCATAATGTTCTTGCTGGATCCTTGGGTCTTAAAATTCCTGCAATTGTTGACTGTGAATTCTGGTGTGATCCTCAGGTCCTGAGAAAGGGTAAGTCGTCTGTCTCTCGATCTGGGAACTGGCGATCAAACCTCCACCAAGCCTTGAGCTGAGTTACCCACACGAGGCGTAGCTCTCTATGTAAAGTTGCGAGAGCCCTGGTTGTGCTGAATTTGAAGCTTCTCGCTGAGTCCATAGGCTAGCAGAATAACGATGGATTTTTGATTGGGAGCTGTGGTTGCTGTAATTGTATTTGTTGATTTGTGCTGTTGTTGCTGTAGTTATTGTAATTGTTGTTGTTTTGTGCTGTTGTTATTGTTTTTGTCGCACTTGGTAGTAGTGGTGGTGGTGTTGGAGTTATTACTGTTCCTATTGCTTCAGCTACTGCTTCTTCTTCTTCTTCTTCTTCTTCTTCTTCTTCTTCTTCTTCTTCTTCTTCTTCTTCTTTTTCCTCGTCTTCTTCTTCTTCCTTCTTCTTCTTCTTCTTCTTCTTCTTCTTCTTATTATTATTATTTATTATTATTATTATTATTATTATTATTATTATTATTATTATTATTATTATTATGGGACATTGCTACTCCCATAAGGATCATACAGTGAAAGGAAAATTGGTAATCAACCCCCTGGATCAAGATCCATTACCATTATCACTGCACCCCCTTGAAGGATCCTACGGAGGAGCCGTAGTGAAGAATCCTTAGTACTATCCTAAACAGGAAGGAGCGAAATGGCCACACACAAAAAAAAATATTACTGGACATGCTGTTTCGCTGTTGATGAAGCTCTATGGAGTGCGAAACGTGACAACGTAAGTTTGTTCTTCCATAAACAGGACTGTAACACATAAGAGGTAGCAATGAGAACCAGCAAGATGAACTGCAGTGAAGCTGCAGAGAAATGAGCCCATAAGACGCTGAGAGCCCATAAGAGATAAGCCCAGTAAATAGATGAAGAAAGGGAAAGGAAGAGGAGAGACTCGGGTTAAAAAAATAGGAAGTCAGTGAGTAGAGAGGGAGAGAGAGAGAGAGAGAGAGAGAGAGAGAGAGAGAGAGAGAGAGAGAGAGTAGAGGCAGCTACAACATATATTCTAGAGAAATTCGGTAGACTAAAACTTTGACATGCCTACTACATGTCAAAGGCTCCAGACTCAGTCGTTTGAATCTGCCAAGACCTGCAAAGTAATGCAATATGCAAAAAAAAAAGTCAAAACTACGAATGTTGCGACATTGTGGCATCAGCAGCAATAAAAGATTATTGCAGACAGATTCTCTATATATGTATACGATGTTTAGTTCACACGTGGACGGAACGTATGTTTATATATATATATATTATATATATATATATATATATATATATATATATATATATATATATATATATAATATATGAGAGAGAGAGAGAGATTCTCTTTATTGAGTCTTTTTATTACTAATCCGAATGTTATTTAAGTAAGGCTGGAGCGGGAAAGAAAGATAAAAGGAAGAGAGAGAGAGAGAGGAAAGAAGGGGAAACCATTTGTAGTGAAAAACATATGATAATTTAGAAGAGGATAAGGCAAATGGAAGGGAAGGAAGGGTGGCAAGAGGTTGCATAAATAAAGCGAGGGAAGGGACGTAAGATAATGAGAAAAGAAGGTAACCTCTAGTTCCCTGCTTTACTGTATTCGTCTCACACCTGGAAACTCTACTATTCGAATCCTGGTACATGGAACACAAATAATAAAAGATATTGTATAGAAAAATTACCAACAGACACTCAACTACCTTGATTATGGAACTTGACGGGTAATTTTTGACCAGGAGTTCTTAACCGGTGGTCCATGTGGCTTCAGGGAAGATCCGTCAACTGGGTTAAAAAAATTTTTTTTCCTCGAGTTCCTAACAGTTACTTTAAAAATAGTTTTTGTAAAAAGATGAAATAAATCTTTCGAGTGAAAGCCTTGCAGTCACCATCATGGATACTGCTAAAAACTACAAGCTTTTTCTGACCAAGCTGCGGCTCTGCAAGAGGAGACGCAAGGTGGATACCTGTGCCAACTTTCCGACGTTGGAGGCTGGAGTCGAAAGTGACAAAACGCTGTCAGTTTCTCCGCAGGCAGAAATTCGGAGCAGACACCTGGAAGCATAGCAGAAATCTCTTGAAGGTGACTTCGGCTCAGACGACCTGAACATCGAAAAGTTGACTCGAAATCTAGTGGCTATGACCCCTGTCTATAATATTTTCAGAGAGGCAGCTGTGTATTCTCAGCAAGCAAACACCAGCTGCTTGACCCAGCTGTGTATTCTCAGCAAGCAAACACCAGCTGCTTGACCCAGCTGTGTATCCTCAGCAAGCAAACACCAGCTGCTTGACCCAGCTGTGTATCCTCAGCAAGCAAACACCAGCTGCTTGACCCAGCTGTGTATCCTCAGCAAGCAAACACCAGCTGCTTGACCCAGCTGTGTATCCTCAGCAAGCAAACACCAGCTGCTTGACCCAGCTGTGTATTCTCAGCAAGCAAACACCAGCTGCTTGACCCAGCTGTGTATCCTCAGCAAGCAAACACCAGCTGCTTGACCCAGCTGTGATCCTCAGCAAGCAAACACCAGCTGCTTGACCCAGCTGTGTATCCCTAGCAGCAAACACCAGCTGCTTGACCCAGCTGTGTATCTCAGCAAGCAAACACCAGCTGCTTGACCCAGCTGTGCATCCTCAGCAAGCAAACACCAGCTGCTTGACCCAGCTGTGTATCCTCAGCAAGCAAACACCAGCTGCTTGACCCAGCTGTGTATCCTCAGCAAGCAAACACCAGCTGCTTGACCCAGCTGTGTATCCTCAGCAAGCAAACACCAGCTGCTTGACCCAGCTGTGTATCCTCAGCAAGCAAACACCAGCTGCTTGACCCAGCTGTGTATCCTCAGCAAGCAAACACCAGCTGCTTGACCCAGCTGTGCATCCTCAGCAAGCAAACACCAGCTGCTTGATCATTTGTATGTCAATGACAGGTTTTTCTTTAATTATTTCTCAGGTTTGTCATCTCTGTATCGAGTTTATCAGAGTCCTGTATAAAGCTTTTTCTTCTATATCAAGCTTATCTTGACTATGTATGAAGCTTACCTTCAAAATTTATCAATGTTAACCTCCCCATAAATCAACCTTACCCTCCCCATGTATCACCTTACCCTCCCAAGAATCAACCTTACCTCCCGGTGTATCACCTTACCCTCCCGTGTATCACCCTTACCCTCCCCGTTTATCACCTTACGCCCCGTGTATCAACCTTACCTCACGTGTATCACCCTTACCTCCCCAAGTATGAACTTACCTCCCAAGTTCACCCTTACCCTCCCCAAGAATCAACCTTACCCTCCCCGTGTATCACCCTTACCCTCCCCGTGTATCACCCTTACCCTCCCCGTGTATCACCCTTACCCTCCCCGTGTATCACCCTTACCCTCCCCGTGTATCAACCTTACCCTCCCCGTGTATCAACCTTACCCTCCCCAAGTATCAACCTTACCCTCCCCATGTATCAACCTTACCCTCCCCAAGTATCAACCTTACCCTCCCCATGTATCAACCTTACCCTCCCCAAGTATCAACCTTACCCTCACCATGTATCACCCTTACCCTCCCCATGTATCAATTACCCTCCCCATGTATCAACCTTACCCTCCCCATGTATAAATCCTTACCCTCCCAAGTATCAACCTTACCCTCACCATGTATCACCTTACCCTCCCCATGTATCACCATTACCCTCCCCATGTATCAACCTTACCCTCCCCATGTATCAACCTTACCCTCCCCAAGTATCAACCTTACCCTCCCCATGTATCACCCTTACCCTCCCCATGTATCACTATTACCCTCCCCATGTATCAACCTTACCCTCCCCAAGTATCAACCTTACTCTCCCCAAGTATCAACCTTACCCTCCCCAAGTATCAACCTTACCCTCCCCATGTATCAACCTTACCCTCCCCATGTATCACCCTTACCCTCCCCATGTATCACCCTTACCCTCCCTAAGTATCAACCTTACCCTACCCAATGTATCACCTTACCGTCCCCATGTATCAACCTTACCCTCCCCAAGTATCAGCCTTACCCTCTCCATGTATCAACCTTACCCTCCCCAAGTATCAACCTTACCCTCACCAATGTATCACCCTTACCCTTTCACCCCCTCCTGTATCACCATTACCCTCCCATGTATCAACCTTACCCTCCCCATGTATCAACCTTACCCTCCCCAAGTATCAACCTTACCCTCCCCATGTATCACCCTTACCCTCCCCATGTATCACTATACCCTCCCCATGTATCAACCTTACCCTCCCCATGTATCACCATTACCCTTCCCATGTATCACCCTTACCCTCCCCAAGTATCAACCTTACCCTCCCCAAGTATCAACCTTACCCTCCCCATGTATCAACCTTACACTCCCCATGTATCAACCTTACCCTCCCCATGTACACCATTACCCTCCCCAAGTATCAACCTTACCCTCCCCAGTATCAACCTTACCCTCCCCAAGTATCAACCTTACCCTCCCCGTATAAATTATCCTTTACCCTCCCCATGTATCACCTTACCCTCCCCATGTATCGACCTTACCCTCCCCAAGTATCAACCTTACCCTCCCATGTATCACCCTTACCCTCCCCATGTATCAACCTTACCCTCCCCATGTATCACCCTTACCCTCCCCATGCATCAAGCTTACCCTCCCATGTATCACCCTTACCCTCCCCATATATCACCCTTACCCTCCCCATGTATCAACCTTACCCTCCCCATGTATCAACCTTACCCTCCCCATGTATCAACCTTACCCTCCCCATGTATCAACCTTACCCTCCCCATGTATCAACCTTACCCTCCCCATGTGTCAACCTTACCCTCCCCATGTATCAACCTTACCCTCCCCATGTATCAACCTTACCCTCCCCATGTATCAACCTTACCCTCCCCATGTATCAACCTTACCCTCCCCATTTATCACCCTTACCCTCCCCATATATCACCCTTACCCTCCCCATGTATCAACCTTACCCTCCCATGTATCAACCTTACCCTCCCCATGTATCAACCTTACCCTCCCCATGTATCAACCTTACCCTCCCCATGTATCAACCTTACCCTCCCCATGTATCACCCTTACCCTCCCCATGCATCAAGCTTACCCTCCCCATGTATCAAGCTTATCTATGACATCCTGAGAGCCTACCATATGGCTGAATACCTCTCACGGCTGCACCCACGTCTTCAGTATCCTCCTCAAGAGGGCAAGAGGCTCAGCCATGAACGCCCAGTTGCTAATTAACTCATTGTCTGTTCATGTCTTTCTTTTGGCCAGGCATTAATTGTGTTTGGTTAATTTGATGAAGGCTGGTCGAGGTAGTCTGCTGGCTCTACTGACTCGTTTTGTAGCTACTGTGTGAGGAGCGGGTTGCTTTTGTTGCTGCTGCTGCTATTTAAAGGGCTATTTTTCTGATGTGTGGGGGTCTTTTGTTGAGCATGGCTTCCTTTGTGATGTTAAAATGAGAGCGAGAGGGAGGGAGGTAGGGAGGGATAGAGACAGGGAAGGAGTTGAAGGAGGGAGAGAGGCAGGGAGGGAGGGAGCAAGGGACGGTCAGAGGGAGGTATGTTAAAGTGTATTATTATATATATATGTATATATTATATATATATTTATATATATATATATAATATAATATATATATAATAATATACATATATATATATAACATTATATATATATATAGCATTATAATAATATACATATATATGTATATTTATATATTAATGTATATATATATATATATATAATGTATATATATATATATATATATATATATATATATATATATATATATATATATATATATATATATATTATATATATAATGTATATATATTATATATATATAATATATTATATATAATTATATATATATATATATATATATATATATATATATATATATATATATATATTATATATATATATTTTATCCTATTTATGGCACTTGCCTTTAAATTTGTTTTTTGATATGAATATTGATCAGTATACGTACTAATGTATACATAACTAATACATATCTGCATGCATGTATCAATGCTAACAACTTGTTTGTGCATGTATGCATGTGTTTTTATTTTCTCTCCTTTTTTGTTTTGTTTTTCGTTATCTGTTCTATATTCTACTCTCCACTCTCCTCTCTTCAGTTTTGTCCCTAGCATTTCCCCTCTTTTTCAGGCTTTTCCTTCAGTTTTTCCTCCCCATCTCCCTTTATTCCAGCTGGCGAACAGCCGCATATTAACTCCTTTGCCTTCCCGTTACTTTATTCCCTTCCTTCACTTTTATCCTCTCCTCCCCTCTCTCTCCTTCTGAGCCAGGAGCGAGGGGGCTGCCACTGAGGCTGATAAAATCAGAGATAAAAATCGAGTCACGAAATCTCTTCCGTTAAACAGGATTTGTTTAATCCCTTCAGATTTTGGTGCTGAATACCGGCTACAGTGCTGCCCTCTACTTTCGTTACTTTCTGTGCCTCTCAATTATTTTTCGGAGGAGGGGAAGGGGGGATGGGGGTAAGGAGGGGTAAGGGGATAATGGGAGACAGAGAAGGGGAGCGACAATGGGGAGGAGTTATAGTACTCACCTAATTGTAGTTGCAGGGGCCGAGACTCAGCTCCTGGCCCCTAGGTGTGTGTGTGTGTGTGTGTGTGTGTGTGTGTGTTGTATGTGTGTACTCACCTAATTGTACTCGCCTAATTGTGGTTACAGGGGTCGAGACTTAGCTCCTGGCCCCGCCTCTTCACTGAACGCTACTAGGTCCTCTCTCTCCCTGCTCCATGAGCTTTATCGTACCTCGTCTCCAAGCTATGTATGGTTCCTGCCTCCACTACACTGGTTCGTGGTGCTTGGATTTTGTCCAAGGATCTAACCAGGACAAAATCCAAGCACCACGAACCAGTCAATGCAGGAGTTTACACTATACCCTGTGGAGGCTGTGACAAGATTTACGTAGGTGAAACAGCAAGAAACCTCGACACCCGCCTCTATGAACTCATTAACGCATGTAGGAACGATAACTTGAACAACGCCTGTGTACAACACCGAAATTCCACCAATCATGTCATGAAATTCAGAGACGCCCAATTAGTGATCAAAGAAACTAATTTCCGCAGACGCAAGTGCCTCGAATCAGCACTGATCGCTGTTTCAAATACAATTAAACAAAACAACGGCAGCTTCACCATCTCCGAAGTCTTAGCAAGAATCCTCCTGAAAACAGTAAACCCTGCCATCACATAGTCTGTCCTGTTATACTACACAAAGCACATTACAGAGAGTGAACACTGAAACAAGCTGCCTCTTTCCAGTCTATATTTGTCCAACCTATTTTTATGTTACCCAAGTAATAGATTTTATATCCTTTTACTCATGTACTAATTAATTGCTCTACCATATTGTATTACTTTTGTCACTACCAATACTAACTACTACTACTACCACTACCACTAGTGAACATCGAAATGGTACCTCACTAGTATTCACCTCACTCTGAGCCTTTATATACCTTCTGTGTCCGTGTATTGTTTGTAATGGCTTGATAAAGCTCCTGGAGAGCGAAACGTTGCCACAATAAATGTCACATTAGTTGCACTTGTGTCCTTTTACTTTACAAATGTTAAAGTTGCTATAAACTTAATCTTTATTTAGAGGAATTATTTTCTGCTCTATATATTAATTCTCATTTTCCGTTTTAATAATTTTTAATTCAAATATATATCTCTGAATTTCATTACAATTTTGAATATGTGTTTTTTTTTTTTTAATAAAACTTCCCAAATTTACATAATAGACCTTAAACACTAAAATCATCCAGTCCTCTTCCCCTGAATCTCCATCGCAACAATCAGCTTGCGCATCACCATACCACTTTTCCCTATTGATCTCTCCCTTCCCATTCGCTTTCCCTTCGTATTCTTTACATCCTTTCGTAACATAAAAATATAAGTGCAGGAATCAGAGGCGAGCGTGACTGGGCGGGTAACAGTGCCGTCAGGTGCCATTCGCTTGTCTATAGCCGCCACAAATCTGGCATTATGGACTCGCTCTCTGACACCCTCGACTCTTTTAGATGTCTTGGAAGCATATTGAGAAGCTGCGGCCGAGGCAGCAGGAAGACTGTGTTGTCTGAGAGATGTGTAATTATGTTGTCTTCCTGTGAGAGATGTTTAGTTATGTTAGTCTCTGTGTGAGATGTGTAATGCTGAATGGTGAATATCCTGATGAAGTCACTCTGTGGCGAAACGTTTCCTCAATAAAGATACCCAAGAGGTGCACATGTGTCTAATTTATCAACTTGCCGGTTCTCTGAACCATTTATCTCCAAGGTATGACTATTATACTTCTCTTAACTTGATATTTCTTCTAATTCAGCACCAACATATCGGACCTCGCGTTAAGAGTGACGCTAACCTATAATGTTCTATCCCAAGAAACGTCTGTACCGAAAATAGCTTAAGCCTGTAAAGAGAAAGATCTACTGTTGGTAGAATTGGATTTTATCTAGTTAAAACGAAAAAATGATTCTTTATTACAACTATTATTATCTCACTGATATAATCAAATAGAGTAATAGAGTACTTTAACGTGTTAGCTTGTGTACAAACCATACCACGGGCGGGGATTGAACCCGTGGCGAGTGTACATATAGTTGTTAGACTCATAAACATATGAGCACTATTGCTAGACACACGGCTTTGTCAAGCCGTTACGCAACGCCTTGACAATGCTCCTGGAGAGGGAAACGTTGCCATAATGAAAATGCCGCATTAGTTGCACATGTGTCCTTTTATCTAACAGAAAGATCTACGTTGGCGTTTTGGGAACAGACTCCAGCACAGGGAGGGTTATATGTCGCTTGGAGGAATAGTATTGGCAATAGTGTAAAAAAGTAGAGAACTGAGAAGTAAGATGAATCTCAGAGAGCAGAGGACAAAGGTGAGGAGTAGAGGACGCCACAAAGAGTACAGGATATCGTTAGAAATAAATGATTTACTGTAAGGTTCACCTTGAGAGAGGTAGAAAGGCAATCAGAATATGTGGAATGGTAGAGGGGCATGCAGTAATACATTTGAGACGTAAGGGACCTGTCCTTCCTTCTGGGGATAGATTAATTCTAGATTAATGTATGTTGCACTAAACATAAGTTAGTCCTTTATGCACACGAGGTGGAGTTTTTGGTTGGTTAATGGGGTTCAAAGCCTATTAACTACACGAAAGTCATTAAGTTTGCATGTCACTGGTTCACCACCAGGAAGAATGTTTTAATCTTTAATGGCGGGATTAACGTAAACTCCTGGCATATATACAATTTGAGACACACCTCAATGTGTATATAATCCTGTAAGTTTTAGAAAATCACACAATCTATATAGGATGAACAATCACTTCTGTAAAGTATTCAAGATCTGTAGAGTGAAGAAAAGTCTGTTTTAATCTCTTTAACTTTTACCAGAATGCAAAAGAAAACTAGAATTCAAAACCAAGAGAAGTGAAAGAAAATTGGAGGCTGAGGCCTCTGTCAGGGACCTCTGTCAGGGATCTCTGCCAGGGGCCTCTGCCAGGGACCTCTGCCAGGGACCTCTGCTAGGGGCCTCTGCCAGGGACCTCTGCCAGGGGCCACTGCCAGGGGCCACTGCCAGGGACCTCTGCCAGGGACCTCTGCCAGGGGCCTCTGCCAGGGACCTCTGCCAAGGACCTCTGCCAGGGGCCTCTGCCAGGGACTTCTGCCAGGGGCCACTGCCAGGGGTCACTGCCAGGGACCTCAGCCAGGGACCTCTGCCAGGGACCTCTGCCAGGGGCCACTGCCAGGGGCCACTGCCAGGGACTTCTGCCAGGGACCTCTGCCAAGGACCTCTGCCAGGGACCTCTGCCAGGGACCTCTGCCAGGGGTCACTGCCAAGGGCCACTGCCAGGGGTCACTGCCAAGGGCCACTGCCAGGGGCCTTTGCCAGGGATCACAGCAACAGCAACACGGTGACAAGAGGGTTACCAACTTCGGAGATTACAGCAAGCAACACAACTTTGTTAGGGAACTAAACAAAAGCGAGAATTGTAGGAGTATTGCAAGGGAGAAGAACTTACCGGGACAACATTTAGGAGAAGAGGTTGTTGGATAATTCTTGGTAGTATTTGCCTGAGAAACCCACAAAGCGAGTGTTGAAAGTTACGTTTTTGAATTCTTGCACATCCAAAAAACATAATAGCGTAATAGCGCACAAAATGCGTGCTAAAGGAATAACAGGAAAAGTCGGTCGATGGATCTATAATTTCCTCACTAACAGAACACAGAGAGTAGTCGTCAACAGAGTAAAGTCCGAGGCAGCTACGGTGAAAAGCTCTGTTCCACAAGGCACAGTACTCGCTCCCATCTTGTTCCTCATCCTCATATCCGACATAGACAAGGATGTCAGCCACAGCACCGTGTCTTCCTTTGCAGATGACACCCGAATCTGCATGACAGTGTTTTCCATTGCAGACACTGCAAGGCTCCAGGCGGACATCAACCGAATCTTTCAGTGGGCTGCAGAAAGCAATATGAAGTTCAACGATGAGAAATTTCAATTACTCAGATATGGTAAACACGAGGAAATTAAATCTTCATCAGAGTACAAAACAAATTCTGTCCACAAAATAGAGCGAAACACCAACGTCAAAGACCTGGGAGTGATCATGTCGGAGGATCCCACCTTCAAGGACCATAACATTGTATCAATCGCATCTGCTAGAAAAATGACAGGATGGATATTGAGAACCTTCAAAACTAGGGAGGCCAAGCCCATGATGACACTCTTCAGGTCACTTGTTCTATCTAGGCTGGAATATTGCTGCACACTAACAGCACCTTTCAAGGCATGTGAAATTGCTGACCTAGAAAATGTACAGAGAACCTTCACGGCGCGCATAACGGAGATAAAACACCTCAATTACTGGAAGCGCTTGAGGTTCCTAAAACTGTATTCCCTGGAACGCAGGCGGGAGAGATACATGATTATATACACCTGGAAAATCCTAGAGGGACTAGTACCGAACTTACACACGAAAATCACTCACCACGAAAGCAAAAGACTTGGCAGACGATGCAACATCCCCCAATGAAAAGCAGGGGTGTCACTAGCACGTTAAGAGACCATACAATAAGTGTCAGGGGCCCGAGACTGTTCAACTGCCTCCCAGCATACATAAGGGGGATTACCAACAGACCCCTGGCAGTCTTCAAGCTGGCACTGGACAAGCACCTAAAGTCGGTTCCTGATCAGCCGGGCCGTGGCTCGTACGTTGGATTGCGCGCTGCCAGCAGTAACAGCCTGGTTGATCAGGCTCTGATCCACCAGGAGGCCTGGTCACAGACCGGGCCGCGGGGGCGTTGACCCCCGGAACTCTCTCCAGGTAAACTCCAGGTAATAACAAATAAATATTCTTTACTGCAGATCCTTCATGGTAGAATTGGTGCCTAGATGCTAGTAAAGGGTTCTAAATACAAGGAACTTCAGCTACACTCCCCTTCCTTTACTCAAAGAGGATTATATCCCATTCCCAGGCACTTTACAAACTCTATGGGTTTCAGAATTTCTCCACAAGAATCAGCCAGTAAAGGTGACTAGTTACTCAAGAAACGCATTGGATTTTTTACGTATTAATTAAATTGTATTTAACTGTAAAGCAGTGCAAAATATTTAGATGTAGATGAATGGTTCAGAGAACTGACAAATTGAGGAAACGTTTCGCCACACAGTGGCTTCATCAGTCCATACAAAGGAGAACATTGAAGAACAGGAGAAGTTTGAGGTAATCAGTCCCTCAACCTTGAGTCGATGTGGTCAGTCCATCAGTCTTGAAAAGAATACAGCATATATGCCTAGAAGTAGCTTATATACCACCTACGACTGCTGCATCTCTCCTGCCTACGGTATATAAGCTACTTCTAGGCACATATGCTGTATTTTTTCAAGATTAATAGACTGACCACATCGGTTCAAGGTTGAGGGACTGATTACCTCAAACTCCTTCTGTTCTTTAATGTTCCACTTTGTATGGACTGATGAAGCCACTGTGTGGCGAAACGTTTCCTCAATAAAGATACCCAAGTGTTGCACATGTGTCTAATTTATCAATTTAGTCAGATATTTACTCAGTAATTGTTGTGATCTTAGCAGCGAGCAGCTACATACTTATCTTTCCAAAGATCAGTTTGCTTTCCAGTAGAATATATTTTTTATTCCTTGTGACGAATACATCACTAAGCATTTTAACAGATTTTTTTTTTTAATTTTACTTCGAATTTTGGCTGCGTCACCTCGTTGTCTTAGAATGATTAAAAGTTGTTTCGGTATTTCTCTCTTCTTGTTAAAACTTTGCCCCTCTTTATCGATGCTGTCGTGTCCAGCTCTGGTTTTCTGCACTAAGTGTAACTATTCCATTTCGTTAGTTACAGGTTACCTGCACCTTGTGCAGTGTAAAAAAGATAACTAGTAAGAATTGTTATCCTCGTTTTTAGTATTTACTGTTTATACTTTGCAACAACGTAAGTGTAAACAAGGTAATTTAGGTTTGTGAAAATGACTTGTAAAACGAGCAAGGTTCTTACTATACTTAGCTGGCGCAGTGGCTTACGCGCTGGGCTGGAGTTTTACGACTCACTCGCCCCGGAGTTCGATCCCCACCCGTACCCTGGTTTGTTTACAATCGTGTTATTGTGATTTCGTGACTCTTGAAAATGACTTGTAAAAGGAGCGAGGCTTTCGAAAATGACTTGTAAAATGAGCAAGACTCTTGAAAATGACTTGTAAGACAAGGAGAGACTCTCGAAAATGACTTGTAAAACAAGGAAGACTCGAAAATGACATAAAATGAGCGAGGCTCTCGAAAAAAACAACAGGAATGTCGATCAGAGCTCTCCTAAACGACTTTAGAAACAACAAGGCTCTGCCCAAGAACTTGAAAAAGATCTCTCCAAAACAGTCAGAAAAACGAACGAGGCTTTCCAAGACCCTAGAGGAACCAAGGTTTACTGCCTTTCGTTGCTGATGGTAATGAGAGACGGAAAGTCGGGAGTCAGGCGGAAGCCACAGCCGAGTGGTGGTGCAAAGTGGAGGTCCTGAAAGAACGAGGAGGACTATGACCATGTCTAGGAGTTTAAATGTTGGTGCTCCGGGGCCATAATAACGAGAGGCCGACTGTTTGGGGAAGGTGGGAAGATCGTTACTTCCCTGGTCGTT
>NC_069425.1:34530330-34532830 GCF_026875155.1 Cherax quadricarinatus
TCATGACCCCCCTATCTCTCCTGTCCTCCAGTGTCGTCAGGTTGATTTCCCTTAACCTCTCCTCGTAGGACATACCTCTTAGCTCTGGGACAAGTCTTGTTGCAAACCTTTGCACTTTCTCTAGTTTCTTAACATGCTTGGCTAGGTGTGGGTTCCTAACTGGTGCCGCATACTCCAATGTGGGCCTAACGTGTGTGTGTGTGTGTATGTGTGTCTGTGTGTGTATGTGTGTGTGTGTGTGTGTGTGTATGTGTGTGTGTGTGTGTGTGTGTGTGTGTGTGTGTGTGTATGTGTGTGTGTTCCTCATTCCTGTGTAGTCCCCTTTCCTGTAGTTTGGTTTCATTTGTCCTTGCCTTCCTGCTTCCCCCTCCACTTGTAGCTCTACTGTGTATTCGAAGCTCAAAACCACATGATTGCTGGCCCCAAGGGGTCTTTCATATGTGATGTCCTCAATATCTGCACTACTCAAGGTGAATACTAAGTCCAGTCTTGCTGGTTCATCCTCTCCTCTCTCTCTTGTAGTGCCCCTTACGTGTTGGTACATGAAGTTTTCCAGTACCACCTCCATCATCTTAGCCCTCCATGTATCTTGGCCCCCATGTGGCTCCAAGTTCTCCCATTCGATCTCCTTGTGGTTAAAGTCGCCCATGATCAGGAGCTTTGTCCTGCATGCATGAGCTCTTCTGGCCACTGCAGCCAGTGTGTCAACCATCGCTCTATTGCTCTCATCATACTCTTGCCTTGGCCTCCTGCTGTTCTGTGGTGGGTTATACATTACTGCAATTATCACCTTGGGACCACCAGAGTGAAGCGTTCCCGCTATGTAATCACTTTCTTCTCCGCTGTCTCTTCTCTCCAGCTCATCAAAATTCCATCGGTGTTTGATCACCAATGCCAATCCTCCACCCCCCCTGTTCCTTCTGTCTTTTCTCAGGGTCTGGTATCCCACTGGAAAGATGGCATCTGTTATCATACCTGTAAGCTTGGTTTCTGTGATCGCTATGATGTCTGGTGATGCCTCTTTGACTCTTTCGTGCCATTCCTCCCACTTGTTTGTTATTCCATCAGCGTTTGTGTACCATACCTTCAGTTTCCTTTCCAACACTGTGGTTTGGGGGGCCTGTGGGGGTGGGAGGCCTGGTAGCTTACTGTGGGATTCTATGGTTGGGGGTTGGGTGGAAGCTGTGGGTATGGATTGTATTGTGTGTTGGGATGGTGTGATAGGTTGTGGGGTTCTGAGGATAGTTGTGTGTGCTTGCCCTTGCTGCTCTGTTCTGCTCTGACTGACCTCTGCTGGTACCATTCTTGTCTCCTTTCCTAGCTCCTTTCGCTTTTTTGTCCTCTCCCTCAGCTGATTTCTCTCTGTTTGTGTTCTGCCTCTGTCTAGGAACACCTTCTTGTACTCTTCCGAACTTTTCAACCGTGGTTTCTCTTGGAGGATCCTGTTCCGCACTGTTTCTGTCCTGAGAATCAGCTTGATCGGTCGGTTTCTCCCCTTCAAGTACCCCCCTATTCTCTGAAAATTTACAATCTCATCCATGTCTTCTCCCCCTATTTCCGTGATGATTTTCTCAATCTCCTTTCTTTCTTCCTGCCGTCTTTCAGTGTGTGTACTTTCCTCTCTCTCACGAACCCCATGGATAATCACTGATTTTGCCCTTTCCTCCTCCCATTGCCTCTTCCTCTGTGACTCTGGTTCCTGTCTGTATGTGGTCATTTTCTCCCTTGATTTTTCCAGTGGCTCTTGATAGCATGGTTGTGCCTCAGCATTCGACCTATCTCCCTCTCCATCTGCTCCCTTCTGCTTTTCCCCTTCCACTCACTGGCCTTCTTTGCAGGCTGATATGACCTTAGCATAATTCATATCTCCTTCCTTCCTGTTCAGCTTTCATCATCGTATGGTGTGTCTTCTCTGGTCACTACCCTGAGACTTGCTTCAGCCTGTTTACCACAAATTCTAGGACCTTTACCTGGCTACTGCAGTTTCGACTTGTGCCTCCCATTTCTTCGTCTCCTTCTCCAACCTCTTTTCCCATTTCACAGAGAGCTCTTTCTCCATTTTTTCAGAAAGCTCTCCTAATTTTCTCTCCCATTCTTGCTCTATCCTTTTCACTGTTCCTCCATCATTCCTCCCTACCAGTACCATTGTCATCTGATCCTGATTCTGCGAGTCCCAACCATTTTTTTTTTATGAAAGAGAGAGAGAAGAGAAAAGAAAAGGGGGGAGAGAGTGAGGATAGGGAGAAAGAGAAGGGGAGCCTAGAAGGAGGGGAAAAGAAGGGAAAAAGGGGGAGAAAGTGAGAGAGGGAAAAGGTAAGAGAGAGGGGGGAGTGACAAGGGAAGAGAGAGAGAGAGAAAAGAAGAGGAAGAGAGAGAGTAAGAGAGGAAGAGAGGAAGAGAGAGAGGGAGAGAGAGAGAGGAAGAGAGAGAGAAAGGTGAAAGGATGAAAGAGAGGATGAGAGAGAGGATGAGAGAGAGGATGAGAGAGAGGATGAGAGAG
>NC_069425.1:34535330-34552830 GCF_026875155.1 Cherax quadricarinatus
AAAGTAAACTAATATTGTAAATACATCGAGATATACACTCCTCTGTGTATATACACTGCTGCTCTCATTGCATATACATCATGGTAAACACTCTGCATAATATATACACAATTTGCTTAACAGCTTCTTTATATTATTCATTAAATTTAAGCTCTTGCCTAATCCTATTAAATATTAAATATGTGTCGGTATTATTCTCGCACTTTTGCTTCGCAGGATAAAGCTTTATTTTAAGTCGTATATGAACCTTAAGGCTCCAGACATTTAGCAGCTAACAGAAAAACAAGAAATATGTTCAGAAAGAATACGAAAAAGAGGAATTGTGTAGTGGGAGAGGTGGCCTGCATGGCCCACAAGCTTGAATTTATTCACATGATGTTCTTGGTCTTCTTTTGTTAGAGGCTTTTGTGACGATGATGTCCTTGGTTTGCCGCGACCAATTTTCCTCTTTCTCCATCGTGTGCTGGTGGATGACGTGGATGCTTGCAGTGTTGTCTCCGTGGTCAAGTCTCCGGGTGCCGGAACTCTGGGTACTGGTGATGTTATCTCTGTGGTGATGTCTCCGGGTGCCTGGTCGTTGGAAGCTGCTGGCGTTATCTTCGTGGTCAGCGCCTTCTCTGCAGCCTCGTGAGTAGCTGATGTCATTGGCCGGTCTCTGCGTTTCTTTATTATTGTCTGTTCCAGCTCGATATCAGAGTTTCACTATTTGGAGGGGCACATCATCTCCCTGTTAATGTTTAGACATTATTGCTCCTACTGTAGGCTACCTCCATAGTTTGCCTGACTGAGCGGGTAGCCACTCTTTAACACCGGGGTCCAATGTCGTACCCTTAGTTATCCTAGAGATCCTAACCTGATATATTAATTTCACATTGCCAACCTCTTCTTTTCTAATCCTTATCGATCTGAGGAACCCCGTCAAACTAATGGCGTTACAGTTAAATTGGTCTCCTTTGGAAGAGGAACTCAATGGTGATACACAGTTTTGAGTGGCATGTCTGTCAACCTGAAATTAAATAGTGAGCGCAGATGCAGTACTACAGGATGGACTGCCTGTTAACTAGTACCTGGAATGAAAGAAATCACTGTTTCGGAAGCAGGTAGAATACGCCAGAATCATGAGCTATTCTATCCCTCATTGACTTCAGTCCACCAGCACTGATTCGAACATCCATCACAAATAAGCAGCACAAAAAGTTAATACAAAATCATCAATTAGAACTATGCTTAGAGCGCACTAGTGGACCAAATCAACAAGTCTCAGGCTAGATGATCAACTCTCGGCTCTCAGGATCAGAGTTTGATATACTAATGCATGTACAGTGGGCAAAATTCACAACAGATACAGGCACTCTGGCAATGAAATAAATCTTTTCAGCTCTCATTCACAGATTTGTTCTCTCACCTGGATGAGAACCATTGTCGATGCAGCAAAAATTACTACCTAAGCGAAAATTACTGGAGAAAAGGAAATGACCTGCTTGAAGATTAGTGCACTCACCACCACCACCACCACCACCACCATCACCACCATAACATATTGAGTATGCGATAGAATCATCCAAAGGCCTCAAAACTCCATAAACGTATGCCAGATTTCCGACATTACCCTAACTCCGATAGATTTCGAAAAAGCCATTGACAACATGCCTATGCACTCAGCCCCGGGCCCAGACTCGTGGAGCTCTGTTTTCATTAAGAACTGCAAGAAACCCCCTCTCGCCTGCCCTAAGTACACTATGGAGGAGGAGCTTGGACATGGGTGAAATTCCACAGTCACTTAAAACAACGGATATAGCCCCACTCCATAAAGGTGGCAGCAAAGCATTAGCTAAGAACTGTAGACCAATAGCTCTGACGTCCCATATCATAAAAATCTTTGAAAGAGTTCTAAGAAGCAGGATTGCAAATCACCTGGATTCCTTAAATCTGCACAATCCAGGGCAACATGGGTTCAGGGCAGGTCGCTCCTGCCTCTCACAACTACTGGATCACTATGACATGGCCTTGGATGCACTGGAAGAAAATCAGAATGCAGATGTAATATACACAAACTTTGCAAAAGCATTTGACAAATGTGATCATGGCGTAATAGCCCATAAAATACGTGCTAAAGGAATAACTGGGAAAGTGGGGAGATGGATCTTGAACTTCCTAACAAATCGAACACAAAGAGTAGTGGAAAACAGAGTTAAATCGGAGGCTGCCATAGTGAAGAGCTCTGTTCCACAAGGCACAGTACAGTACTCGCCCCCATCTTATTCCTCATCCTCATATCAGACATAGACAGAGATATACACTACAGCACCTTATCATCCTTTGCGAATGATACTAGGATCTGCATGAGGCTGTCATCTGCTGAGGACGCGGTTAACCTCCAAGAAGATATAAACAAAGTTTTCCAGTGGGCAACGGTAAACAATATGATGTTCAATTCCAACTACTCCGTTATGGAAAACTGGAGGAGATAATAACTAGAACAGAGTATACTACAGACTCTGGTCATACAATAGAGCGGAAAAATTATGTAAGGGACCTGGGAGTAGTAATGTCTGAGGATCTCACTTTCAAGGATCACAGTGCCACGATCGCACGTGCAAAGAAAATGATAGGATGGATAATGAGAACTTTCAAAACGAGAGATGCCAAGTCAATGATGATCCTTTTCAAATCATTTGTTCTCCCTAGGCTGGAATGCTGCTGTACATTAACATCTCCATTCAAAGCAGGTGAAATCGCAGATCTAGAGAGTGTACAGAGATCCTTTACTGCACGTACAAGTTCTGTCAAGCACCTTAACTACTGGGAACACTTGGAAGCACTTGACTTGTACTCGTTGGAACGCAGGAGGGAGAGATATATCATAATCTACACTTGGAAAATCTTGGAAGGACTGGTCCCAAATCTGCACACAGAAATCACTCCCTACGAAAGTAAAAGACTGGGCAGGCGATGCAAAATGCCCCCAATAAAAAGTAGGGGCGCCATTGGTACACTAAGGGAAAACACCATAAGTGTCCGGGGCCCAAAACTGTTCAACAGCCTCCCATCAAGCATTAGGGGAATTGCCAATAAACCCCTGGCTGCCTTCAAGAGAGAGCTGGACAGATACCTAAAGTCAGTGCCGGATCAGCCGGGCTGTGGCTCGTACGTTGGACTGCGTGCGGCCAGCAGTAACAGCCTAGTTGATCAGGCCCTGATCCATCGGGAGGCCTGGTCATGGACCGGGCCGCGGGGGCGTTGATCCCCGGAATAATCTCCAGGTAACCTCCAGGCCGAACCGAACGTCCAACTAAGCCACGTTGAAATCTAAGGGACTGAGGCTGCAGATGAAGCGGCTAAACTAGCAAATATCGATGTGCATGTACCTGATCCCATGCTAATCAACCTAAGACAGACTAAACAATTTGCCCAAAATAGTGCAAGACAAACACGAAATTTCCTGGGTCACACAACATGATGAGAGCTGAGGGATGGAACCCCTTCACAACGGCAACCACTACCTGCCAACTGGGACCTCTCAATACACCAGCTCACAGCTATTCATTGGCTGTATCTTTGCGCAACAAATTAATTGATGATGTGGTACAAGAACAGTGTCAACACAGATAACACACCTCTAACCATCTAAAACATACTACCCGCTAGACTAAAAATTACACACATGTGCAACATCTGGGTATCTTTATTGTAGACGTTTCGCCATCCAGTGGCTTTGTCAATACAAATTCAAGGACATAATTGGAAGACAGTAGAACTATGTACAGAAGATGAGATAATCAGTCTCTCAGCCTTGGAGTTGGTGTGAGGAGTACCGTAGTCGTGTACATGTCCCGGCCCTGGTCTTTTCCAGATGGTGACCCGGCAAGTAGAGGTGGTAAAGGACGTGTAGCAGACGAAGACAGTCACTGGTAAGCTGGATTCGCCAGTGGAAGCAGGTCATACCCGAGGGACGGGTTAATGGTAATAGTAGTAGTCGTGAAGAAGGTTATGTAAGTGTCCTCTGAACCAAGATTCCATGATGTTGCAGTGTCTGAGAAGATATACATGAATGGTATGCAATACCGACAAAATGAAAATTGGAAACATGTGTCGGTATAGCATAACCATTCTTGTACAACTTGTTAGACACTTCAACGTCATGGAATCTTGGTTCAGAGGACTTCGACACAACCTTAATTCATCAATGAGATGAGTCGGAAAACAACAAAAAAAAACGAAATCTGGCCTAGAGAATGACGTTTAACACTGAACTAGCACAAAAAGACATTTACCAGTGTGTTGATACATAAAAGAACATATAACACTGAACTGACTAGCAGAATAACTATAACTCTAAACATATAATGTTAGACTCACTCACAGAACAACATATAACACTAAGCTAACTCACAGAACAACATATAATACTAAAATAGCAGGCAGAAAAATATGTAACACATAGAATAACAAATAAATTAAAAGTGCAGTATGCTGGAGCACAGAGTCCGCCCGTCTCACTCTGTGATATGAGGTGCTTGTCCAGACCCGCCTCTCTTGTGTAGCTAAATGCTGCAGCTCACAGCATTACCCTGCTGCTGCTTCTCTTGTGGCAAGGGCAGGGAGGAGTTCTGGAGGTGGAAACAGAGGGCAAAGAGGAGTGCTGGAGGTGAAAGTAGGGGCAGGGGGGAGTGCTGGAGGTGGGAGCAGAGGGCAAAGAGGAGTGCTGGAGGTGAAAGTACGGGCAGGGAGGAGTGCTGGAGGTGGGAGCAGAGGGCAAAGAGGAGTGCTGGAGGTGAAAGTACGGGCAGGGAGGAGTGCTGGAGGTGGGAGCAGAGGGCAAAGAGGAGTGCTGGAGGTGAAAGTAGGGGCAGGGAGGAGTGCTGGAGGTGGAAGCAGAGGGCAATGAGGAGTGCTGGAGGTGAAAGTAGGGGCAGGGAGGAGTGCTGGAGGTGGAAGCAGAGGGCAAAGAGGAGTGCTGGAGGTGAAAGTAGGGGCAGGGAGGAGTGCTGGAGGTGGAAGCAGAGGGTAAAGAGGAGTGCTATGACTGGAAGGTGGAAGCGCTGTCTGATACTCTGTATTAATTAAACTCAGTAACGATATCATTAAATTTATGAGAATTCTCGCAGTAGTATTGTTACTTAATGGAGGTGAGAGAGCCAGGTACAGAGAAGCTGTGATGGTGAGTGAGCCAGGTACAGTGAAGCTGTGATGGTGAGCGAGCCAGGTACAGTGAAACTGTGATCAACAAACAGAGAGATAGTAGAGGGCAACGAGTGACTAGCTCCCATAAAGTTTACTATACAAATAGTAGGAGTCTAAGAAATGAGATAGATGAGGAAAGATTAATTGCAAGTGTAGGTAATATAGATATTATTGGTATAACAGATACCTGGTTCAACCTGGTTCTGAATGCAACATACAGGGTTATAAACTATTCCACACTGATAGGGTCAACAGGAAGGGTGGTGGGGTGGCGATGAATGTCAGAGAAAATTTAAGTTGTTGTCTTAGACATGATATAAGATTAGAAACATCGAACACAGAATCTGTTTGGCTACAGTTTCTCGAGGGACGTGACGAATTAATTTTGGGTGTGATTTATAGGCCCCCAAACCTTGATAGGGAGTGCAATAAGCTGTTATGGGACGAAATTCATAAGGCATCTAGATATGAAAATGTTGTGATAATGGGAGATTTTAACTTTAGACAAATTGATTGGAACAATATGACAGGAAATCTTGAGTCTAGTGACTTTCTTGATACGGTTCAGGATTGCTTTTTAGAACAGGTTGTGACAGAACCAACTAGAGGAAACAATCTGCTTGACTTGGTTCTTGCCAACAAAGATTCATTAATTAATAATCTTGAGGTTAATGATGAGCTTGGGGAAAGTGATCACAAATCACTTAATTTCAATATATCATGGAATTACCCAGATAACTGCAATCAAATCTCTGTCCCAGATTTTCGCTTGGCCGACTTCATGAGACTGAAAAATTACCTGGGTGGGCTAAACTGGGATGTCCTGACTATGGGTCAGGTAGGTGATCTTGGTTTCCAATATGACGTTTTTCAGAGAATAGTTCTAGCTGCCCAGACAACTTTTGTTCCGAGTAGGGAAATTAGATCTAACAAAAATGATCCCAAATGGATGAACAATAGATTAAAACATCTCTTTGGTCAAAAGAGAGGCATATATAAGCGTATCAAAAGGGGGGATGGACAGTTAAGAAATCAATATATTCAATTAAAGAGAGAAATAAAGAAAGGAATAAGAAAAGCAAAAAGGGATTATGAGGCTAAGGTCGCAAGGGATTCAAAGACTAACCCAAAAGGGTTCTTTCAGGTATACAGAAGTAAGATTAGGGACAAGATTGGCCCACTTAAGAGTAACTCTGGTCAGATCACTGACAGTGATGAGGATATGTGTGAAATTCTCAATACCTACTTCCTCTCAGATTTCACCCAGGAAAATACTAGCGATATTCCTGAAATAATAGATTACGTAGAACAGGATGATAATAAATTATGCACTATTGCGGTAACTAGTGACATGGTCCTCAGACAAACAGAGAAACTAAAACCCAACAAATCCCCAGGTCCTGATGAACTGTTTGCAAGGGTGTTAAAGGAATATAAAGAGGAACTTAGCATATCTTTGGCTAATCTTTTTAACATATCACTATAAACTGGCATAGTGCCTGATAAGTGGAAAATGGCAAATGTAATACCTATTTACAAGGCAGGTGACAGGTCCTTGGCTTCGAACTATAGACCAATAAGCCTTACCTCATTTATGGAATCAAAATTGCCGAAGCAATTCGTAGCCATCTTGATAGGCACAGATTGATTAATGAATCTCAACACGATTTTACAAAGGCGTTCCTGTCTTACGAATTTACTAACTTTTTTCACTAAGGTGTTTGAGGAGGCAGATCATGGTAATGAATATGATATTGTGTATATGGATTTCAGTAAGGCTTTCGATAGAGTTCCACACCAGAGGCTATTGAGGAAACTTAAGGCACACGGAATAGGAGGAGAAATTTTTTCCTGGGTAGAGGCATGGCTGACAAATAGGCAGCAGAGAGTTTGCATAAATGGGGAGAAATCAGAATGGAAGCACGTCACAAGCGACGTTCCTTAGGGGTCAGTGTTGGGCACGTTGTTGTTCACAATTTACATAAACGACATAGATGAGGGAATAAATAGCGGCATAAGCAAATTTGCTGATGACACCAAAATAGGCCGTCCAATTCATTCTAATGAGGACACTAGAGCACTCCAGGATGATTTGAATAGACTGATGCAATGGTCGGAGAAGTGGCAGATGCAGTTTAATATTGACAAATGCAAAGTTCTAAATGTTGGACAGTTAAATAACCATGCCACATATAAACTAAATAATGTAGATCTTAATACCACTGATTGCGAAAAGGATTTAGGAGTTCTGGTTAGCAGTAATCTAAAACTAAGACAACAGTGCATTAGTGTTCGCAATAAAGCTAACAGAATTCTTGGCTTCATATCTAGAAGTATAAATAATAGAAGTCCTCAGGCTGTTCTTCAACTCTATATATCCTTGGTTAGGCCTCATTTAGACTATGTTGCTCAGTTCTGGTCACCGTATTACAGAATGAATATAAATGCTCTGGAAAACGTACAGAGGAGGATGACAAAGTTGATCCTATGTATCAGAAATCTTCCCTATGAGGATAGACTGAGGGCCCTGAATCTGCACTCTCGAAAGGCGTAGAATTAGGGGGGATATGATCGAGGTGTATAAATGGAAAACAGGAATAAATAAAGGGGATGAAAATAGCGTGCTGAAAATTTCCAGCCAAGACAAGACTCGCAGCAATGGTTTCAAGTGATGGTGAGTGAGCCAGGTACAGTGAAGCTGTGATGGTGACTGAGCCAGGTACAGTGAAGCTGTGATGGTGAGTGAGCCAGGTACAGTGAAGCTGTGATGGTGGAGGTGAGTGAGCCAGGTACAGTGAAGCTGTGATGGTGGAGATGAAGGAGCCAGGTAGATGTCTAGGCAATCTTGTCCCAACTTTCCTTTCGTCTTCCTCTCTCGCTCAAATATTTTTTTGTCTTTTCAGTTCATTTGTAAGGAAAAAAATATCTTGACGCGGGTCATAATCACCTGTTAGATATCCAATAAGTGACGAAGTTTGTAGAAACCAAACCTTTATTTAGAACCGACGATGTAATGTAAGTAGAGCGACCTTTTTTTTTGGGGGGGGGGGAGGGGGAATACAGTATCTTTTCATCATAATTGTGAGAAGATGTTACCGTCCAGCAGTACAACTCAGTACCAGCAACTTAAGAGCCGTGTCATTGTTTATACAGTTGTGTTATTGGCTCAAGGATTTAGTGTGTATGTGGTAGAGCACTTGGCTCCATTCACTGCTGGTGTCAAGCTTCTGAGACGGAGAGATGCGCATAACAATATAAGAATAAAGTTGTAACTGTTTTACTGGCCCATGCTGGGGAGGTCGTTCTCGCACCTTATCTTACTAACCCACGAGACCAATTTTCACTGATTTTGATGTTCCTCTCCGTCTCTAGCCCTAACTCTTCTCTCTCTCAGAATATAGCTGCATTCTTCTATATCTCTCATCCTCTCTGATCCAATGACAACAGTCACCCCGAGTGCTTCTTTTGGCTTCTTGTGAGAAAACCCAATATTATGAGTTCCACTGCACCTCTGTATCACCTGGTTTATCTTAGAACCGGTAATGGAGGGGAACGTTACATTAATTTCCTTAAAGATTGTAATGTAGTTTCCGGTAGTCTTACTTTTCTTAAAGACAGTAATGGAGCTTCCAGCGATCTTAATGTTAATCAAAGATCCTAATGGAGCTTCCAATGAGTTTCCTTTTCTTACTGATAGTGATGTACGTAGTTTCCGGTGATTTCTGCTCCTCGCTGCTCCCTCGCCTCCTTCATTTTCTTCACTTCCTTCTTTCCTTCTATTCACTCTTCAGTCTATAATTCTATCTCCCTTTACTCCTCACATCTCTCTCTCTCTCTCTCTCTCTCTCTCTCTCTCTCTCTCTCTCTCTCTCTCTCTCTCTCTCTCTCTCTCTCTCTCTCACTCTCTCTCTCCACTCTTCCCTTTTTCTCTGCTTCTCGCCTCTCTATCTTCTTTCTTCTCTGTTCCTCGCTCCCCCTCCTCTTCTCTCTTTTCTCCTCACTACCTCCGTATTTTCCTCTTCTCCACCACCTCCTCAAGGAAGACAATACATCCAGACAAAAACTGGGCCCCAGGGAAGAATAAAATGATAAACAGAGATGAAATGAAAAACAGAACGATATGAATAGATATGCAAATAGATAAAGGATGGAGGATTAACGAGAAATATTGTTACTATTAAGGATGGAAGCTCTTTGCTAGCAGGGGGTCGTATACTTGCAGGGAAATCAAAGGTAATCAGATCTTATCAAAGGAAGAGGAGGACAGATGCGATTCCTGGGATCAGGATGCCTTCACAGGTAACAACACATGTACTCCCATGCCCTCGAAGGGGCGTGATGAAATACTGTGTAATGTGTTGAAGAGTGACAAGTGAGGCTGAGGGTTTTTGATAGTAGGATGACGGGAAGGAGGGCGGGTGGACAGGAGGGCAAGGTGCATGGTGTGTGTGGAGAGAATAGCATATGGAGCTAGGGTAGACATGAAAGAAGGAAGGAGGTTGGGTGGACAGGAAAACAGGGTGGAGAGTGGGTGGAGAGTGGGTGGAGAGTGGGTGGACAGTAAGACAGGGATGAGAGTGGGTGGACAAGGAAGGTGGGTGGACAGGAAGGAGGGTGGGTATACAGGAGAGAGAGGGACGGGTGGACAGCAAGGCGTAAAGGTGGGCGGGCGGACAAGAATGAGGGTGGGTGGACAGCAAGGCAGGAAGGAAGGTGGGTATACAGGAAGGAGAGTGAATGGACAGAAAGGAGGGTGAATGGACAGAAAGGAGGGTGAATGGACAGAAAGGAGAGTGGGTGACTGCACAGGAAGGCGAGTGATTGATTGCACAGGAAGGAGGGTGAATGGACAGGATGAAGGGTGAATGGACAGGAAGGAAGGTGGGTGGACAGGAAGACGGGCGAGAGAGGCAGACAAGACATTTGTTTACCTGTCAGGTGAGAGTATTTGCTTCGTAAATTGAGTAATTCCATTTGTACAAACACTGCAGATGTTGATGCTGCTGATCATCTGGCAGAGGACAGGACGGTCGAGAAGGAGAAGAGCGAGGGAGGGATACTGGGGGAGAGGAAGATGGAGGAGGGATTCTGGGGAAGAGAAAGATGAGGGATGCTGGAAAGAGGAAAATGAGGGAGGGATGCTGGGGAAAAGGAAGATGAGAGAAAGATACCGTAGAAAAAAAATGCTGAGGGAGGGAGGCTGGGAGATAGGGAAAACGAAGACAGATGCTGGGGACCAGGCAGATGAAGGAAGGATACTGGAGGAGGAGAAGATGAGGGAGAGAAGCTAGGGGAGAGGGAAGGATGCTGAAAAGGAGTTAGATGAGGAAAGAATGCCGAGGAGGAAGTAGATGAGGAAAGGATGCTGAGTAGGAAGTAGATGAGGGACAGATGATGCGGTAGATGAGGAAGGTATGCTGAGGAGGAGGTGGATGAAGTAGAGATGCTGAAGAGGAGGTAGATGAGGGAGGAGTGTTAGAAGAGGGGAAAGGGGAGAGAATATCAGGGACTTATTCTAGGGAAAGGGCGGAAGATGAGATAAAAATACTAGGCAGAGAAGGGTAAGATAAAGTTGAAATGCTTCGGTACGGAGAAGTGAAAAGTGGGAAGATGAGAGATGAGGCTGAAGGGAAGCTATAGAGATGGGCAACAAGAGAATAGATGGACGAGGGAAACAGGGGAGTGAGGTGGCATGACTAAAGAGAAGGAAACAGGTGCTATATGAGGAATCACCACATAACAGATTACTGAATTTTGCCGTTGGTGAATGTTACTTTATATTAATCATTCGGGCTGACCGATCAGTCAGTCTGAGAGACACTGTATGTGTTCCTACTGACCCACCAGTCAGTCTGGAAGACGTTGTATGTGTTCCTACTGACCCACCAGTCAGTCTGAGAGACACTGTATGTGTTCCTACTGACCCACCAGTCAGTCTGGAAGACGTTGTATGTGTTCCTACTGACCCACCAGTCAGTCTGAGAGACACTGTATGTGTTCCTACTGACCCACCAGTCAGTCTGGAAGACGTTGTATGTGTTCCTACTGACCCACCAGTCAGTCTGGAAGACGTTGTATGTGTTCCTACTGACCCACCAGTCAGTCTGGAAGACGTTGTATGTGTTCCTACTGACCCACCAGTCAGTCTGGAAGACATTGTATGTGTTCCTACTGACCCACCAGTCAGTCTGGAAGACGTTGTATGTGTCCCTACTGACCCACCAGTCAGTCTAATAGTGACCACACCCTCTCTAAAAGTTTCTCCTACTTTAGCATTTAGGTCCCCTACCACAATTACTCTCACTTGGTTCAAAGGTTCCTATACAATCACTTAACATCTCCCAAAATCTCTCTCTCTCCTCTACATTCCTCTCTTCTCCAGTGCTAAAGGGTATGTGCTTTGGGGAGAGGATAAGGAAACTTAACCTGACGACATTGGAAAACAGGAGGACTATAGGATATATGATAACGAAGTGCAAAATGCTGAAGAGAAATTGACAAGGTGAACAGGGACAGAATGTTTCACAGATAGGAAATAGGATCAAAAAGGCATTACCGGAAGCCGAAACCTCAGATAAGTCAAAGGTATGTCAGCCGTAGAGTTGTCACAAAGTAGGACAAACCTTT
This sequence comes from Cherax quadricarinatus, assembly GCF_026875155.1. Classification (NCBI taxonomy): domain Eukaryota; kingdom Metazoa; phylum Arthropoda; class Malacostraca; order Decapoda; family Parastacidae; genus Cherax; species Cherax quadricarinatus. Next base: position 34,547,142 of record NC_069425.1, read on the forward strand.
GAGTGATGTAGTATAGGCGGGATCCATACATAGCTTTACAAAACTAGAAACAAATATACGCATATATACAGACAATGGTCAATAAAATCAACTTAATTAATGGTATTTGACTTAAGCTTGATTTACCAGCAGTGTGTGAGGGGGTAAAGAGCGAAACGTGTGAGAGGGAAAAGCGTGTGAGTTGGGAAGAAACGTGACTTGAACAGAGAAATATGCATATGGACTGAGGGGGCAGAAATGTGAGAGCGAAGCAGAGTACAAGTGAGAAAGCAGAAGAGGGAGAGAGAGAGTGTGTGAAGGATAAATACATAGGAATGAGAGGAGGATATGCAAAACACGAGGGAGCAACACAAGAGAACTGGCAAGAATAAATGTTGAAGTGATGTGGCAGAGACAACGAGGAATACAAGTGAACCAAGAACAGCAATAACAACACAGTAGAAGAGATGAGAAGTGGGGAGGTGGAGGAATGATGAGAAAAGGAAATGAGGCAGAGGACGAGAAGTAAATGAATGGAGGAATATTGAGTTTAAAGAACATTAGGAAGTGACAATGAAAGTGGAGAGGGAGAGTACGTTAAGTAAAGAGGAAATAAGGAAGGAATACTGGGGGAAGAAATATGGGAGAGATAAGAAAGGGAGATATCAGAGATCAAAAGTTTTCTTATATAACGAAAAAGACACAGAAGAGTAAAAACAAAAATTAAACTACAGTAAACATAAAATTAAAAAGAAAAGTGACTACATAGAAAAAAATTGCATAAAAAAAGCTTACAAAAAAAAAATCAATGCTTACGTGGAACATTTATAAATAGATAAAACAACAGTCTTACACAGGTTATACAGTCAACCACTGGTACAACATTCAAGTATATTTTCAACATTCATACTCGGGAGGCAGCATGGATACGCAGGTTAAACATTCATACAGAAGTTCAGCATTGATGAATTGGTTTAACATTCGTATAGTATATTTTTTTATCATTCAAATACAGATTCAATATTCCTACGTAGGTTCAACATTCGTACACAAGTTCAACATGCGTACACAGGTTCACCGCACGCACACGGGTTAAACACTCGCACACGGGTTAAACATTCGCACACAGGTTAAACATTCGCACACAGGTTAAACATTCGCACACAGTTTAAAAATTCGCACGCAGTTTAAACATTCGCACACAGGTTAAACATTCGCACACAGGTTAAACATTCGCACACAGTTTTTAAAAATTCGCACGCAGTTTAAACATTCGCACGCAGTTTAAACATTCGCACACAGGTTAAACATTCGCACACAGGTTAAACATTCGCACACAGTTTAAAAATTCGCACGCAGTTTAAACATTCGCACACAGGTTAAACATTCGCACACAGTTTAAAAATTCGCACGCAGTTTAAACATTCGCACACAGGTTAAACATTCGCACACAGGTTAAACATTCGCACACAGTTTAAAAATTCGCACGCAGTTTAAACATTCGCACGCAGTTTAAACATTCGCACACAGTTTAAACATTCGCACGCAGTTTAAACATTCGCACACAGTTTAAACATTCGCACACAGTTTAAACATTCGCACACAGGTTAAACATTCGCACACAGTTTAAACATTCGCACGCAGATTAAACATTCGCACACGGGTCCAACATTCGCACACGGGTCCAACATTCGCACACGGGTCCAACATTCGCACACGGGTCCAACATTCGCACACGGGTCCAACATTCGCAAACGGGTCCAACATTCGCACACGGGTCCAACATTCGCACACGGGACAAACATTCGCACACGGGTCCAACATTCGCACACGGGTCCAACATTCGCACACGGGTCCAACATTCGCACACGGGTCCAACATTCGCACACGGGTCCAACATTCGCACACGGGTCCAACATTCGCACACGGGTCCAACATTCGCACACGGGTCCAACATTCGCACACGGGTCCAACATTCGCACACGGGTCCAACATTCGCACACGGGTCCAACATTCGCACACGGGTCCAACATTCGCACACGGGTCCAACATTCGCACACGGGTCCAACATTCGCACACGGGTCCAACATTCGCACACGAGTCCAACATTCGCACACGGGTCCAACATTCGCACACGGGTCCAGCATTCGCACACGGGACCAACATTCGCGCACGGGTCCAACATTCGCACACGGGTCCAACATTCGCACACGGGTCCAACATTCGCACACGGGTCCAACATTCGCACACGGGTCCAACATTCGCACACGGGTCCAACATTCGCACACGGGTCCAACATTCGCACACGGGTCCAACATTCGCACACGGGTCCAACATTCGCACACGGGTCCAACATTCGCACACGGGTCCAACATTCGCACACGGGTCCAACATTCGCACACGGGTCCAACATTCGCACACGGGTCCAACATTCGCACACGGGTCCAGCATTCGCACACGGGACCAACATTCGCGCACGGGTCCAACATTCGCACACGGGACCAACATTCGCACACGGACCAACATTCGCACACGGTCCAGCATTCGCACACGGGACCAACATTCGCGCACGGGTCCAACATTCGCACACGGGTCCAACATTCGCACACGGGTCCAACATTCGCACACAGGAGCAAAATTTCACATCAAAAGTTTGTCTCTGATTTAATTATGTAAAACAAAAAGCTTTGGGGGGAAAGTGAAAAAAAATAATTCCCAAAATTATATAAGACCAAAAATAAAATTTGAAAGTTCTTTACTGATGATAGTGATGATGATGATGATGATGATGATGATGATGATGATGATGATGTAATAATGGCGGTGAGTTGTGGTAATGGTCATAATGTAATGACGTTCGTGATGGTGATGATACTACCACCAGTTTCTGCACATAGTAATAATAATAATAATAATAATTTTATTTATTATTATTATTATTATTATTATTATTATTATTATTTTTATTATTATTGCATTTGGGGGCTGGTACTAAACCGGAAGAGGAGACAATAAGCAAGAGGAGGATAGTCCCAGTTCCTTGGATCAAAATCCCCTTCCCGGCCTCAGGACACATCTCCTGAGGGGTACTCTTGTACAGAAGGAGAGTCAAGAGGAGTGCAGGGAATATAGAATCTGTGAGAGAGAATACGTGGGGAAAGTGTGACGAAGGGAGAAGGAATAGAAATAGGAATGTGTTGAGGGCGAAAAAGGGATACGAGGGGAAGATGGTGAAACAAAACTCTAACTGAATAAAGATTTAAAAAAAAAAGAAATCTACTTCAATAGGCAGTTAATGACGCTTTCTGATATTTAAAAAACAGGTTGTATAAACGAGAAGATGGAGTGAGAATGGGCTTCCCTCTAGGACCGTCTCTGGCTAATGTATTTCTGTGTCAGTATGAAAATAGTATCCGGTTGGTTGAGTGTCCGAGGGAGTCGAAGCCATTACTGTATGACAGATATATACTGATGGCTGCCCCCTTTTTTTGAGGGTACTACAGTACTCAGAACTTTTATAGAATTATTTAAATTTCAAACACAAAGATATTTTAGACACCGTCGAAAAGAAAAAGAAAATTTGGGTATCGCTTCTTGATGTTTCTGTTGAATGGTTTACACGGCAGGATTTTTTTTTTTAGACCAGTAAACCGTAAAACACCGTATTAATGTCTACACTTTTTTATTTAATTTGTTTCCACTTTATTCCAATTAAATGCCATATAAAATCTAATTAATAGATGCTATTTTCTGTGTTCTACTGGCTTTTGATGTTAAAATTAAATTCTTGACATTTTTTTTTCGTAAGTAATGACTCTCAACTGCCAGTGTTCCAGAAAATATTAAAGTCCTTTATAAATAAAAAGTTGACTGAGCAAAAACCATCGGTTACAGTCCCTATGGATGTCAGCTACATTTAACGTCATTTTCATGGTCACCTCTGTAATAAGATTTTGAAACAGTTCCAAATTAACATTAGACAGTTACTCTTAAATCAAATTAAAACTCCTTTTACGGACTCGTTAGCTGTTACTAGTCACTTTAAGTTTAAAGATCTTGTTGCACTTCTGTGCTCAAGTGTTGTGTATCAGTTCACATGTTCTGATTGCTATTAGATATATTAGAGACACCTTCTTCAGTTTTAACAATAGAATTTATGAATGAAGAGAATTACTATAAAAGAGTCTAACACCACTAGCAATATCATTTCACTTCGAAATCAACAATCTTAAAAATATTGCCAGAGGATTTTAAAACTGTAGCCGGGGCAGAACATAATGGATTTAGGATTTCTTATGAGGTTATTCATTAGGAAATGTAACCTCTGTTTAGTCTCGTTTTCGGTTTCACTAGTATGTTAGTGTTGGTGTTGGTGAGAGACTAACATCCGTCACAAAATACAGCTTCATTATCTCTTGAGTGGTATAAATAAATTTTACATAAGTCGATTTTCATCTTTTTGTAAAGCAGTTTTTTTTTTAAAGATCTGGCATTGGTATGTCTGTATCCAGAGAATAAATCCTGATGGTGGTGATTAAATTTTTACAGTAATGCTGATAAATATGCAGTGGAATAAAGGTCTTAATAAGATGTAATCTTTCCTACTTGCCATGAAGTACACTAATATACATATATATATACTGTACATGTGCGTCAGTACATACATATATGCCAGGCACAGTGGATTAGTGCTTATTTATAAGTGTGTATGTGCGTTCGAATGTAGGATTCATGAGAATACATATACATGTGTGATTATCAATCTGAATTTCACGTGGAGTCGAATCTTGGCTTCCTGACCAACATCTTAACTCTTCCTCAGCTGATTCAACGATTGTGGTACCAACCAGAACAATTTGCTGAGGTGAAAGATATGGGTGAAACTAATGAATAAACCCAATGTGGAGGGATGTGGATGCAATTAGTGAATACTGTGTCAACATCCGTGGTCCACGATTCTTCTACCTACTTAATGCTCTGACTGCTAAAGAGAGAGACAGACAAGCCTGAAAGGGCTCTTCCGTAAGATCACCTACACTAGGACCCTTATCAAATATGACTGTCTCCCATGCATGACCCAACGGGTCTAGCACTTTTCTACGAACATAATAATACAACATAAGTTTGTAATAATATTTTTGAGAGTGTTAAACCTACACGGGCCATATTGTCTGTTTGTCCCGAGATATTATTACCTACTACGACTTCTCCCTTAGGGTGGCAGAGATCTCAACAGCAGGAAGTCAGCAGCAGCAGAACAAAAGACAAATTATCTCGCCAATCCTAGCACTGCATATCATTTCCTTTTCCAATTTGACGAGGTAATTTAAAACTGCATTGTGTGGAGGAGACGAGAGAGGCTCCGGGACCAACACCAACTTCTCCAAAAACATCAATTATCTTGTGCTGTTGTGGGACCATCTTGTAAGTGGGTGATGTGGGCGGGTGTGGTTGGTAAGGGTGGTACTGGTGGCAGGGGTGGTGAGGATGGTGTGGGTAGTGTGGATGGTGAGGATGGTGTGGGTAGTGTGGATGGTGAATGTTGTATAATGTTCATTTGTTCACTATATGGTGTTCATCTGCTATATATATATATATATATATATATATATATATATATATATATATATATATATATATATATATATATATATATATATATATGCATATGCAAAACAATCGCAGACAGGCGATCTTAACAATGCAAGAC
>NC_069425.1:34557830-34615330 GCF_026875155.1 Cherax quadricarinatus
GTGTGTGTGTGTGTGTGTGTGTGTGTGTGTGTGTGTGTGTGTGTGTGTTTGTGTGTGTATGTGTGTACACTCACCTAGTTGTACTCACCTAGTTGAGGTTGCGGGGGTCGAGTCCAAGCTCCTGGCCCCGCCTCTTCACTGATCGCTACTAGGTCACTCTCCCTGAGCCGTGAGCTTTATCATACCTCTTCTTAAAGCTATGTATGGATCCTGCCTCCACTACATCGCTTCCCAAACTATTCCACTTGCTGACTACTCTGTGGTTGAAGAAATACTTCCTAACATCCCTGTGATTCATCTGTGTCTTCACCTTCCAACTGTGTCCCCTTGTTACTGTGTCCAATCTCTGGAACATCCTGTCTTTGTCCACCTTGTCAATTCCTCTCAGTATTTTGTATGTCGTTATCATGTCCCCCCTATCTCTCCTGTCCTCCAGTGTCGTCAGGTTGATTTCCCTTAACCTCTCCTCGTAGGACATACTCTTAGCTCTGGGACTAGTCTTGTTGCAAACCTTTGCACTTTCTCTAGTTTTCTTCACGTGTTTGGCTAGGTGTGGGTTCCAACTGGTGCCGCATACTCCAATATGGGCCTAACGTACACGGTGTACAGGGTCCTGAATGATTCCTTATTAAGATGTCAGAATGCTGTTCTGAGGTTTGCTAGGCGCCCATATGCTGCAGCAGTTTTTGGTTGATGTGCGCTTCAGGAGATGTGCCTGGTGTTATACTCACCCCAAGATCTTTTTCCTTGAGTGAGGTTTGTAGTCTCTGGCCCCCTAGACTGTATTCCGTCTGCGGTCTTCTTTGCCCTTCCCCAATCTTCATGACTTTGCACTTGGTGGGATTGAACTCCAGGAGCGAATTGCTGGACCAGGTCTGCAGCCTGTCCAGATCCCTTTGTAGTTCTGCCTGGTCTTCGATCGAGTGAATTCTTCTCATCAACTTCACGTCATCTGCGAACAGGGACACCTCAGTCTATTCCTTCCGTCATGTGTGTGTGTGCGTGTGTGTGTGTGTGTGTGTGTGTGTGTGTGTGTGTGTGTGTGTGTGTGTGTGTGTGTGTGTGTGTGTGTGTGTGATTGGGAAAATGGGGTGAGTTAGTCAGAGAAGCAGACAGACATGCCAACACTCCCTCTCTTCCCATCACCACTACCTTCCCCTCTCAACAGAGTCAACAAAGCCCCCTTACCCCTCCTTTCACTAATACATCTCCCACCAACACAACCTCTCCCTCCCCACCACCCCCACCATTATCCAAGTCTTCACCATCCCTAGAGAGAGAAAAAGAGAGCTGGAGCTAAGGACTAATCTCTCCAGCATCACTTGGCTAAACTCTCCCAATTTATCCTGTATCTCAGCGCCTTCATTCCTCTCTCAAAGACAGTGAAGCTCCCCTCCCTCTCTCTGAATCATACCTGATTACCTCCCATGTCTAGGGCTCTCTAAGAAATTTTGGAGACTAGCGTTTTCCAGATAAAAATAGTAATAATAATAATAATAATAATAATAATAATAATATTATTTTTATTATTTTATTGTCACTGACTCACAGGAAAGGGACTTTACAAGAAGCCCTCTGGGTTAGTTATTGCCTGCCCGTGAAATTCTCAAAGGTAGTCAAGTCCCATTGCTTCCTAATCTCGAATCATTCAACAAATTAATAGGGAAATTTGAGCTTAAACCTTGCAGAAAAAGAACATCAGCCCATTAATGAAAATTAATGTTGTATACATTACAAAATACTAATATTCGATCATAGAATAACGTCTTCTCTTAGAGTAGGACAAAGTAGAATGAGAGTTGAAAGAAGTAGACGGTGTGATGTGGAAAGTAGGGGAATAGTAGACATAGGGCGAAAAAAAAAAATAGGGTAAGTGAGCATGTGCTGGAAGTTAGAGAGTGGGGCAGACTTGGAGGGGTGTGGCTACAACAAGCTAGGTCATCTGTTTTTTTTTTCCTCTCCGGCCCTAATGACAGCTAGTTAACTTTGTACGAGTTCGTACGACCAAACTAGCACTAAATAGCTGACCCTCCCGCTTACCAAACGACCATTCCCGCGTATTTAATCAGCAGTCATGATGGAACGACTCACCCGAGGCTCGGGATAAGCAGATAATGACTGTTTACTCAGACTCATGTTCGTTCCTCCAGTGGTATCATGTTCCTCCTTTACCAACGTTCCTCGCTCTTTCATCTTCATTTCATTCACTGTACTCATTTTGCCGTTGTCGTATACTTGTGTTATTATTTTCCTTTGCATATATCATCATTCGTTTTTTCCTCTGTTTTTGTCTCCAATAACTATGAAATATCTATAGTATGAAGGATGAGAGTTAAGGTCCAGTATTTTCCAAGGTATGAGACCGAGCAGACACGCTCTCTCCCTCTCTCTCTCTCTGCCTCAAAATACCCACTCAAGATCTAACATGCAAATACTATAACCCAAGTCAATCCAATTTTGCAGAAAAGTCGAGCCAGAAGGAGTCAAGTTGAATAAGAAATCGCGGAAGTGGAAGTTTTTGAGTAGTATTATGGCGGGCCAGATTGAGAAACACTATCAAAGGATTGCGAAGTACGACCTGGGTCCTCCCTGCTGCAATACTTATATTCGCCGCGGAATTTATGTGCGCAATAAAAGTTTTTTGAAATTTGCAATATACACAGATCTTTATTAATCAATAATAGTGCGATGTTTATTAGGCAATCATAACGTGAAATGCCACTAGGTGTCTGTCACATTCCTAGTTTGTCAGTTACTCAACATTGGACATGAATAGTAATAATGGTAGAATTGCCGACAAAATGTTAGGTAAATGGACACAGACGACACTAGTGTGACATTTTACTGTGGCAACGTTTTGCTCTCCAGGAGTTTTGTCACATTAGATTTAACTAGAAAATTGATGAATGACCATACAGCTTGTGTAGTGAGTTGATGATAAGACAGGGAATGGAGATCCAAAGAAGAAGAACACACATTCACCATCACTCGCGCCCTAGCTGTCTTTCTAGAAGTCAGAAAGCAGCGCAACATAATGACTCATCAAACTGCAGTAATTTCACCAAAGGCCAAATTGCATGCAATATGCTTCTGATCAAGTGTCTGGCATAACGGTTGTACTTTCTGTATATTCTACACGGCACCTCCTAGCACTTGCCTTCTGAACTCTCCATTTTATCGGTTTATCGATCACCTGCAGCCTGACCGATCAGAAACCGGACCGCGATAAGTGGATAGAGGATCGAGTTTGCAACACCTTTTGCGTTGAATGACGCACAGGTTCCATGATATGGAAAAAAAATAGTTATTTATAGGTTATTTATAAATCACATTGTCAAAAATAAATAACAACTACAGACCTGTAGAGGCAAACACTTGTGTTCAGTTCAGGTCTTTTATTATCCTCATTAATTATGCTTATTATTCTTATTTTAATCCTTATTATTCTATTATCTTCATCCGCAGTTTGACGGCATCGCTATACCATTTATAAACACAGAAGATAAGATACGAACGTTACAATTCTTCTCAAGTATCTCCTTGACCGATTAGTGTTGCTGATCAAGTTCCTGTTTCTCGATACTGTTATCTTTTTTTTTTACAGATCATGAGAGTATTGTTATTTTTTTTTATAGGAAACTATGATTCCTGTGCACTCATCTGCCAGTCGTTGATAAATGTTTTCTAAATTATCTCTCCCCTGGTTGTCATGGAGACACAGCCTCACAACACAAAATTTTACGGGAAACTGAAGTCACTGACCTCCGGTGACTCTCCTGGAGACTGTGCATGAAAATCTCTAAGGTGTTGGCAAAGTTTTGGTAGTGTTGGCAGACTCCCAGTGAAGTAGGCAGACTCACTGCTGGAGGTGTTGGCAGACACCTGGAGATTCCGACACATCACTAATGGTACTCGCAAACTCATTCTTTGACGTATTGTCAGACTCACTCCTGACAATGTTGACAGACTTCTGCTAGTGTTGGCAGACTTCTGGAGATGGAAGCCGCTCATCCTCAGCCACGGCAGAATGATGCACTTTTGAGTGTGGCTGTGATGGTTCCAACATGAAAGTCGACTTCACTCACTCTCACTAAACGACCCCATTTGTCTTGAATGACTTTGTGCAGCCAAGTCCTTAACATGATGAGCCAGGGCCGAAGGAACATGCTCCACTATCACCTCAAGGCTCATCTCATGCTTGCCACTAGCAGGATCTCCGTCCAAGTGGATGGTGAGGATTAGCTCGGTAATGTCAGCGTACATGTACACGTGGTTCGGTCTTTGTGGTTCTGACGATGAGAGATTCCTGTGATTATTGACGTTCTTTGTTGATGCTCGCGGCTGTGGTGGGCTGTGGAAGCATTTGTTTTCCTTCTATGGCTTCTGTCAGATGTATACAGACGGAGGATCAAGCATGCAAAACTTACTGTACTGCTTTGAACACGCGGGTTTAATGCCTCACTAACTATAACGTTGTGTAGTAGGTACCTTGTGAAGATGGGCACACAGTTCATCTGTTTATAATTTCTTGTCTGTATTGCACCTGTGTACATCTCTCCTGGTTCATCATGTGTTAGTAAGGTGAAGAGTGACTATATCGGCTGATCGTTATTAAAGTATTAACACTAGAATAAAAAATCTTCACTCGCAGATTGTAGCAAAGAAATGGTCTTTTTCCTGAGGTGTTTTGTGTACCCATATTGTCTCGTGCTAGCACCACTCTACAGTATGGTTCACTTGATGTTTTGTAAGGCTTAAAACCTAACAACTGCACGAGTGTGATAAGGCTGCGTGTAACCTGGTCACCACTACTTAATGATACTTTAATCCCAAAAACAGGGGGTAAACACTGAGCGACTATACACTGAAAGACACATACACCTTTTGAGGTATACATGAGGTTTACACCCCTCACATAAGCTAGTCACCTCAGCATTAAAATATAAAATATAGTTCATTAATGCGTTCTATACACACACCCATATATATATATATATATATATATATATATATATATATATATATATATATATATATATATATATATATATATATAATAACAACATGCGACTAGCATTATTACAAAATTTATTTTCAAAATAAAATATTTAGGCATTTGTTTTTGATGTATTATATAACACTGAATATAAACTGTGAACTAAGGGAGTGTACAAATGGTGTTAATATCGCGGAGTGTTGAGCAGAGTGGTGAGTGATGTTGCTTGTGGTGGCAGAGACAGGAAACATTTATGCGGCTGCCTGAGCAAACTCTGTTTTTTTTTTATCGTGGTGCTGACGCAGCGTGAGCCTTGTCTCTATCTCTCATATATATATATATATATATATATATATATATATATATATATATATATATATATATATATATATATATATATATATATATATATATACGAAATCACGAAACAAGTGATTTTGAATCATTGACAGAACTGCGGCTTTGCTAAGACTCGATCCTGCGTTCCCCTTGCAGGACCGAGTCCTGGCCAACCCGCGGTTCGGTTAATGATGAATGTGTTACTGGAGTTCTCGATGAAGCCAAACATCGTTAATGCAGGTACGTTTACGACCTTTTAAATTATTTTTCTCTAGGCATTTAGTATGTTTTGCATTTTAGAAGCCGACCACTGCGCTAACTACCCCAGTTGTACCTTCACAGCGCTAACTTCCTCAGTAATATTTTCACGGAACTAACTTCCCCAGTAGTACTTTCACAGCGCTAACTCACCCAGTTCTCCGGGTTCTTCACAGACGGTCTCAGATGCGACAGTAAACAAAAATCACAAAGTTCGCCAAAGACTTGAAAATTGGAAAACTCGTCACTCGTGAGAAGGTCTGTAGAAGTAATCAGGGAACTGAAGAAGTTGATGCTGTGTTCGGAGACTCGGAGCCGGAATTAAATGTATATTGCATTACATGATGAGATAATACTGTATGAGTTAATAATGATGCAACGAGGTAGAGGCTCTCTCCTCCATCTGACAATCACGGCTCGACCTTTGACTAACCTGACCGCTGTTGTTATCTAGGTGAATGTAGAGAAGTGTAACGTAATGAACCCTCCTGTATAAAAATAAAGTAAACTAAAAAAGTTTGGAAATTCACTAGGTATTTCGCAACACCCTGTCTCAGCCATGGGGTTGGTTAACCCCTGATGGACTGGTAGTCGTATTTACTCGCTAGTTAGGAAAAGCGGATCGGCAAAAATCTCAAACAAGCCTCAGTATTCGCTACAAAATTCACCACTGACTTACAGCAGACTGAAGAAATCTTGAATGCGCCTTGGTTGTTGGCTGAGTAATATATAGTGCCGTACCGAATAAGCAGAATAGGCGAGTTTGGCTTAAATAAACAATGGTCATTTTTGCCGAATAAGCAGAGTGCAAATTTGTTTATGCAATAAGTTTGCAAATATCAGTCTGGACATGATGAAAAAAACATGTAACGTTGATTTTAATTAATAATAAATAATTTTAAAGTGATCTACGATTAGAATAATTCGGCTTAAAAAATGCAGCGCTCGTTATAGCAAGGTCAGCTGAAGTCTCTAAGAATTTTTTGGTGTAAAACTAAAAAAAAAATTACTCCAGTGTCAATGAAAAATATAACTAATATTCCACAAAAGAATTTTTTCCAGTCATAGGGGTGGAATCACTAACTTTCAGCCGTATGACTGGAATCACCAACTTCCAATCATAGAACTGGAATCACCAACTTCCAGTCATTGGACTAAAATCAACAGATTCCGTCCATAGAACCGGAATCAACAAATTCCAATCATAGAACTGGAATCACCAACTTCCAATCATTGAAATGGAACATCCAACTTCCAGCCACAGGACTAGACTCACAGACCCCGAACCATGAGACCAACGCAGCCCTTAATTTTAGACCTACAACTATTTCCAGGAGCCACTAAAGATTTCATCGTACCAAGAACACCAGTGTCAGAAAGCTCTCTCCTGACAAAGCAAATCAATACAACCTTAACGCGGTCATTAGCCTACCGACACGAACCAAGAATTTCGCTGGATTAGTCGCCTCCACTAGGCAGGTGGGCGGTCTGTTTGCATATACACACCGGCGCTCGCCTACTGACACGCTACAATTATTCAGTAACTGCCTCTTGATCCCCAAATGGAAGCAGCAGCATCCCGCTGATACAGGACTTCTCAAGATGATGGGGAGGGATGGGTATCGGCCGGGGAGAGGGGAAGGAGTGGGATGGAGAAAGGGAGTGGAGTGGGATGGGAAGAGCTTGAGGAGAGGGCTGCGGATGGAGAGAGGGAGAGGAGAGGGCTGTGGAAGGGTGAAGAGAAGGCTGGAGAGAGCGAGGAGGAGGCTAGGGACACGACTACAGAGGGGAGAGAATTGCGCACTAATCAAATATATATATTGAGAGGAGAGAGAGAGAGAGAGAGAGAGAGAGGAGAGAGGAAGAGAGAGAGAGAGAGAGAGAGAGAGAGAGAGGAAGGGTAGGGGTGATCTATAAATCTAAGACCACTGGCAGCTACTGTTGAATTTTAATAAAGAATATTATACATTTTTTGAAAATTGTATCTGATTATATATTTTTCAAGCTCATGTTTCAAAAAAGAAATTTCTGACAAAAGTATGATACCCGTTTTTTGTAAAATTATTTATATCTTGTTGACAGTGTTTTCATTATATTCGAAAAAACTGATTTGTGTTCAAATGTATCTATATGTATACATGTGTTGTGTTATATGTGAACTTCTCCCACAATATATTAAATAAATCTAAAGCTTTTCCAGGAAAAAGTTAGAGTTTTGCTCTTATTTTTTCAGTGGTGTGAATAAAAAACTATACTGTGTCAGGTTTCATTGTAATTTATGTCACTTTCTCTAGAATTTGCAGCAGCACTTGTTTGTGATGTGTGTGTGTGTGTGTGTGTGTGTGTGTGTGTGTGTGTGTGTGTGTGTGTGTGTGTTCATCGAGTAGTGGTTGCAGGGGTCGAACCACAGCTCCTAGCCCCGCCTCTTCACTAGTCGCTACTAGGTCACTCTTCCTGCTCCATGAGCTTTATCATATCTCTTCTTAAAGCTATGTATGGATCCTGCCTTCACAACATCACTTCTCAGACTGTTTCACTTCCTGACAAGTCTGTGACTGAAGAAATGCTTCCTTACATCCCAGTGATTCATCTGAGTCTTTAACTTCCAATTGTGACCCCTTGTTGCTGTGTCCCATCTCTGGAACATCCTGTCACTGTCTACCTTGTCAGTCCCTCTCGGTATTTTATATGTCGTTATCATATCCCCCCTATCTCTCCTGTCCTCCAGTGTCATCAGGTTGATTTCCCTTATCCTCTCCTCGTAGAACATGCCCCTTAGCTATGGGACTAGTCTTATTTCAAACCTTTTGCACCTTCTCGAATTGCCTTAAATGCTTGGCTAGGTGTGGGTTCCAAACTGTTGCTGCATACTCCAATATAGGCCTAACGTACACGGTGTACAGGGTCCTGAACGATTCCTTATTGAGATAGCGGAATACTATTCTTAGGTTTGCTAGGCGCCCATATGCTGCAGCAATTATTTCGCTAATGTGCGCCTCAGGGGATGAGCCCGGTGTTATACTCACCCCAAGATCCTTTTTCTTGAGTGAGGTTTGTAGTCTCTGCCCCCCCCTAGATTGTACTCCGTCTGTGGTCTTCTTTGCCCTTCCCCAATATTCATGACTGTACACTTGGTGGCGTTGATCTCCGGGAACCAGTTTCTGGACCAGGCCTGCAGCCTGTCCACATCCTTTTGTAGTTCTGCCTGGTCCTCCTCCGATTGAATTCTTCTCATCAACTTCACATCATCTGCAAACAGGGACACTTCTGAGTCTATTCCTTCCATCATGTCGTTCACATATACCAGAAACAGCACCGGTCGTTTCTTGTGATTTTCCCTCCTTCCTTCCTCAGCCTGATTATTACCTGTTGTTTTCCTCCTGATGTGACTGAACAACAGCTTCGGGTCAGATCTGGCTTTCGCTGTTATATCATTTTCGTATTGCCGTTGGGCCTCACATTGTACCTGTGCATATTCATTTCTGGTTCACCGATTGCTCTCCTTATTCTCCTGGGTCCTTTGCCTTCTATACTTTTCCCATTCTGTAGCACGCTTGTTTTTGGTCTCTCTGCACCTTTGAGTGAACTAAAGGCTCATCCTGGCCATCTTTTTATTTCTGCTTCCCTTGGGTATAAACCTCTCCTCAGCTTCTTTGCATTTTGTTGTTACATATTCCATTTACATATTTCATTTACTGACTTCGTTGCCAGTGCTCTGTCCCACTGAACCTCTGTAGTCCCCTCTCTTGTAGTTTGGCTTCGTTCGTCCTGCCCTTCCTGCTTCCCTCTCCACTTGTAACTCTACTATGTATTCGAAGCTCAGAACCATGTAGTCACTGGCCCCGAGGGGGGTCTTTCATATGTGATGTCATCTATATCTGCACTACTCAAGGTGAATACTAGGTTCAGTCTTGCTGGTTCATCCTTTCCCTTTCGTGTTGGTAAATGAGGCTTTCCAGTACCACCTCCATCATCTTAGCCCTGAAAGTTTCTGGGTCCCCATGTGGCTCCAAGTTCTCCCAATCAGTAGCTTTGCCTGGCTTGCATGAGCCCGTCTGATCACTTCAGCCAGTGTGTCAACCATCGCTCTGTTACTCTCATCAAACTCTTGCCTTGAACTCCTGCTTTTCTGTGGTGGGTTTTACATCACTGCAATTACCACCTTGGGACCTCCAGACTGAAGTGTTCCTATTATTTAGTCTCCTACTTTTCCTCTGCCTCCTCTCTCCAGTTCGTCAAAATCCCATTAGTTTTTGATAAGAAGTGCAACTCCTCCACCCACTCTGTTCCCTTTGTCTTTCCTCAGGATCGGATATCCTGTTGGAAAGATGGCATCTGTTATCATTCCTGTGACCTTGGTTTCGGTGAGAGCTATGATGTCCGGTGATGCTTCTTTGACTCTTTCATGCCACTCCTCCCACTTATTCGTTATTCTGCCAGCATTGGTGTGCCATACCTTCAGTTTAATCTCCAACACTGTGTTCGGGGGAAGGGGGTCTGTGAGGGTGGGGGCCTGATAGTGTGCTGTGGGATTCTACAGCATAATGTGGGGTGGAGGTTGTAAGTGTGGATTGTGGTTTGTGTTGGGATAGCGTGTTTGGCTGTGGGGTTCTAATGATGGTTCTGTTTTTGCTTGTGCTTGTTGCTCTGCCTGGCTCTGGTTGTCCTCTGCTGACTCTGTCACTGAATCTCTTCCTAGCCCCATTTTTCTCTGTGTCCTCTCTCTCAGCTGTTGTCGTACTGTTCTTGTTCTGTCGCAATCTAGGAACACCTTCTTGTAAGTTGATGATTCCTTCAGCCGTGGTTTCTCTTGCAGGATCCTCTTTCTCACAATTTCTGTCCTGAAAATCAGTTTGACCGGCCAATTTCTCCCCTTCAAGTGCCCTCCTTTTTTCTGAAAATTTACTCTCAGTCATATCCTCCTCTCCTATTTCTTTGAGGATTTTTCAATCTCCTGTTTTTCTTTCTGCCGTCTTTCATTATGCGTCCTCCCTTTGCTCTCCTGAAGCCCATGAATAAACACTGACTTCTCCCTCTTCTCCTCCCATTGCTTTTCCCTCTGTGCCACTGGGTCCCATTTGTACATAGCCATTGTCTCCCTTATTTTTCCCCTCTAACTCTTGGTGGCATGGTCGTGCCTCTGCATAGGACCTGTCACCTTCTCCCCCCCCCCTCACTTACTGCTATCCCTGTTCCTAACAGCTCTTCTCCCCACATTCCTCGGCTTTGCTTGGTGGACTGATATTAAAAATCTTGATACAGTAAAAAAAAACTTTGATAAAAATTATCCCCCCCCCCCAATGCTGACGGGTGTGTCTGTAAGATTCCTTGTAAAATAAGCAATAAAGTTTATTACGGTCAAACTGGTAAAAGTCTCGAACTAAGATTAAAACAACATAAATATAGCATTAGAACCGGACAAGATTATAATGCTCTGTTCATTCATGTGAAATTTTAACCATCCAATTGATTTTCAAAATGCTGAAAAAGTTGTATCAAGCAAGTCCATGGTCAACAGGAATATAATAGAATCATGTTTCATAAAAAGCAGTTTTCAAAATAATATGAATATATCTTTTGGCTTATATCATTTTGTTTCATTTATAATTAATAAAATTTGAGAAGAATTGATTGATGTATTAGACGAGTAAAAAAATTTAATGCTTTCGTAGAGTATCAGTTGTGTTTCACAGAGTCGGGTTTTGTGACGCGACTGTGAGGTGTAGTCTTGCCCTTATATTCCTTCCTGTTGATATTTTGTTTTTATAGTTCCTTGATAATGTGAGAAATCACGAATGTGCTTGGAACTTCGTTATTCTTTCACTGTGGTTGTTCTGCATATTGTGATATCACCTGTTTACTGTGATTTTATTACACACACACACTAACACACACAATTATATGAACACTACACACACACCACAACAACACACCACATCACATTCACACACACACACACACACCACACAAAACAGGATTTCCAGGGAGGGGACACAGAAACAGGGCCACAATTGGAAGTGAAGACACAAATGAGTCAAGAGATATTAGGAAATATTTCTTCAAGCATAGAGTTGTAAGGCAGTGGAAAGCCTAGAAAATGAGTAGTGGAGGCAGAACATACACAGTTTTAAGACGAGTTTGATAAAGCTCATGAGGTGGGAGAGAGGCCAGTAAACCTAGAAGATGGCGGGGCAGGAGCTAAACTCGACCTGCACTACAATATGTGAGTACAACAGTTACACAAAGCCATGACAAGACACCCCACACAACATATATATATATATATATATATATATATATATATATATATATATATATATATATTGTGTGTGTGTGTGTGTGTGTGTGTTATTCATCATTGATGAATTTAATAAATGACTTATTATTCAGAGAGTGTTCGCAAATGGTAGACAAGGCCCACACTCAATAATCAGTAGCTCCTAAGAAATTAATTGTGTTTTCGTTAGTTCTTAGTAATCTCTTTGTGACCATATTCCACTTTATTAAATGATTAAAATATCAATAATTCATTTTTATTTTGGGATGGTATTCTTAATTCTTAACCACGATTATTTAACAACTAAATCGACAAAATTTACAAAGAATGTATTTTACGTAAAAAGTTTAGATAATTGTCTTCATTGGATAATTCACCAACCATGTTTGAGGAATGAGGTTAAGAGCATTTTTTTTAAATAACGGCAAACCTCTGCAGAGAGCAAAACGTTGTTAAGTTATCTTGTTCTGCAACATGTATGTGCCTTTTCTTAATCGCGTTAGCTAAGTTTGTCTGTATCAAATATCTTCGGCAATGTTAACTGGTATTTTCTCCGGCCCATGACTTCACCAACCGAACTTGTGGTTACTCGATAATTTTAACTCGGGTTAAGACGCATCAGAATGCAGAACTTAACCCTCACTAATGTGGATTTATCGTCAGAAACTCCTGTAGGAAAGATGTGAGGGCTGTCTCCCCATCCAGCCTCTCACAGCAGCTGCTACACAGCCTAGGAGACCACTAGACCACAAGTCCATGGATCAGTAGACCACAGGCCAAGTCTTCGGACCACTAGACCACAGGCCAAGTTCTGAGACCACTGACCATAGGTCAGACACTCCAAACATCAGCTATGTGGAGAATATAGAGGCAAACGAATTATAGAAATGTCCAGGAATGAAGAGGAGGAATCAAAAGAGGAAAGGAAGAGAAAGTTAAAAGAACGAAGGATATTAAATCTTCAGATTTATTAAAAAAAATGATAATTATAAGGAATGGAAAGATGCGAAGGAGAGTGAAGAGGATTAGAGGAATGTAAATTGAATAATGAAACCAACAATGAAACGAAAAAAAAGCAGAAGAAAGGAAAGGAGCGATGGGGTAGTAGAACACAAAGGCACTAAATGCAAGGTTTGGAAAATGAAAAAAAAAATGAAAGAAAATGAGGAAGGCGAGTGAGCAGCAGTAACTGGGAATGAAGGAGTCGAGGGAGAAATAAAATGAATGTAAAGAGGAGATTTATTGAGAGGAAAATCGCAGAAGTTGACCCGAGAGAATAGAAAAGAAAAATTAGAGATCACTTTTATGAAGGATAAGAGGAGGGAGAAGAGAGAATCTCTGAGTTATATGAGGCGTGAAAGAGGGAAGAGCTTATTAAAGATGCCTTAAGACAGTCGTCAAAAGTTAAGGTAAGAAAAAATGCAAATCACATTTTATTTGTATTTGTGTTGAGCGCTAAACGTCTATCAGTCATCCAGCGCAAGGAGTGTTGGAGGCTCGATCCTCCGTTCATCTGATCAGACACGCTACCCAGCTGCAATCACCTAGTTGAAATATACTGGAAGAGTGTGATGTTTGGTTAAGATAAGCTAACGTTAAGGGAATGTGGGAACGGCAGGAAATGCTGGAAATAACATTGTTATTAACATTATTATATTATAATCCCCTATGATAATAAAGTACTTAAGCGAAGGGAAGTCATCAGAATTAATCTAAAAGAAGGATGAAAAGCTCTGGTTCTATGAATGACTAATTCTTCACTTGCATGTTAGTTATATAGGAAGGTTCTGTGGCATCCCTACACCATGAGTCGTTCAGTGACAACTCATGGTGTGGTTTGGAAGGCTGTCGTCAGAGGTACACCTGTCAGAGACGTCTCCAATCACCCTATTAACTCAGTTCAAATACGAAGATAAAAATGAGGAATAAAAGCAAATGGCCGAGAAGAAAAGAAAGGGGTAGGGGAATCTGTATTTCACCCATCACTTGGCAGGAATTGGCTTCTTTTCTTTTACCTGGTTCCTGTTTTTCCCGTGAGACAATAAAGTTTGGACCAGGAGAGAGAATCATTAAAGAGAATCTCCCGAGCTCTCATTTTACTGTTATTATTTCAGAGACAATTTCTTTTATTTAATGTTACATAAATCTGCCATCATTCGCTGCCTTACTGGAGTGGTCAGATCCAAGTCTACTCGCACGTGTGAGGTGGACCAGAAGTGAGCCTGGTCTCAACTGTTTTGCCAGCTTGCTCCTCAGGCTACATTATATCTTCATTTAATTACTTATTTGTGCTCTATTACACATGTGTTATATAGTAACATTTTTGAGTGGTCTCTGTTTCCTCAGTAAATGTCTTGAATTGTTCATGTGCCTTTATTCATGATGCTGATACATTCTCAGTATTATCATCTAGTGACATGACTATGATGCTGATATGACTTTACAGTATTTTCAGAAACTAACATGATTACAATGCTGACATACGTTTACAGCATTAACAGCAACCAGCCCGACCTCATGATGCTGACAGTGTCTCGACAATATTATCAGCAACTGAACTGGTTTCATGATTCTGACGTTCCGCTGCAATATGCAGAATTTTCATGCATGTTTTTTGTCTTTAGATTTATTTTTCGTTATCTACTATGTAGGTTTTGGTAAACACTGATTATCATGTCATTCCGGGATCATCGTCTGGCGTAACATCGGCAGAGTCAGCACAGCGTGAACTGCCTAGCAGATTAATGAATGTTATCGCTGCTTCCGCCCGACTTGCCAGACCCACCAACGATGGCAGGAAAAAACTATTTGTTCTTAATTAACCTGGCTGAGGTAAAGTTCAACATGAATTGCGTAATGACATGATATTGACTGACTCACCTGGAATTTTTATGGCATTCATCAGAAAAAATATCACCCAGACACGGGTATGTATCATACCTGTGACGATTTTAGGGGTGACGTTGTAACTATAGCGTAGTGGTTTAGGGCGAGAAGCATTCATCTGTCATATAAATAATATTCAACACCGATAAGTTGACGAGTGAGATACATACATGCTCAGCAGGCTTCGTCAGTCGAATACAGAAGTGACTGCAGGCTTGGAGACAGTGGAAGTGGAGAGACAGTGTGATCAGTTTCTCAGTGTTTTGCATCCACCAACGTGCGCTGCTTAAGACGGTGGCGTGTTTTAAGGCACCTGTGAATGTGGTAGCCGGTAGACGAGAGGCAAGTAGCGACCAGTAGCAGCATTGCTAAAAGCGATGATGTACATCAGCACATATGTAAATATGTAGTGAGTAGCTTTACAGAGAGGTACGGGGGTGCGTTAGCTGGTGTACCAGCAGGAGTCAGACAACTGAGTGACTCACCTGGACTAACAGACAGACCTACCTACCTACCTACCTACCTACCTACCTACCTACCTACCTCGAGTCTTCCCAGTCTTCCCTTCTCATTTTTCCGCCTCGACTGAGGTCTAATATTCCCTGTAATTTAAAGCAGTCTGTTCCTCCAATAAGCACTTATTGTAGTACAAACAATTCATCATAAGAGTCAACAAACCCAGTTCTTCCTGTCCGGGTATCAATCACCAAATTTACGCCTCTCTTAATGTATACACTGAAAAGAAGAGTTTTTTCAAGTAAAGTAAAAGCGATGATTTTTAGACACACACACACACACACACACACACACACACACACACACACACACACACACACACACACACACACACACACACAAACACACACACACACACACACACACACACACACACACACACACACACACACACACAGAGGGGTGGGTGGATTGCATTTTCTTGGACTGCAAGAAGGCGTTTGACACAGTTCCACACAAGAGATTGGTGCAAAAACTGGAGGACCAAGCAGGGATAACAGGGAAGGCACTACAATGGATCAGGGAATACTTGTCAGGAAGACAGCAGCGAGTCATGGTACGTGGCGAGGTGTCAGAGTGGGCACCTGTGACTAGCGGGGTCCCACAGAGGTCAGTCCTAGAACCAGTGCTGTTTCTGGTATTTGTGAACGACATGGCGGAAGGAATAGACTCTGAGGTGTCCCTGTTTGCAGGTGACGTGAAGTTGATGAGAAGAATTCACTCGATCGAAGACCAGGCAGAACTACAAGGGATCTGGACAGGCTGCAGACTGTCCAGCAATTGGCTCCTGGAGTTCAATCCCACCAAGTGCAAAGTCATGAAGATTGGGGAAGGGCAAAGAAGACCGCAGACGGAGTACAATCTAGGGGGCCAGAGACTACAAACCTCACTCAAGGAAAAAGATCTTGGGGTGAGTATAACACCAGGCACATCTCCTGAAGCGCACATCAACCAAATAACTGCTGCAGCATATAGGCGCCTAGCAAACCTCAGAACAGCATTCCGACATCTTAATAAGGAATCATTCAGGACCCTGTACACCGTGTACGTTAGGCCCATATTGGAGTATGCGGCACCAGTTTGGAACCCACACCTAGCCAAGCACGTAAAGAAACTAGAGAAAGTGCAAAGGTTTGCAACAAAACTAGTCCCAGAGCTAAGAGGTATGTCCTACGAGGAGAGGTTAAGGGAAATCAACCTGACGACACTGGAGGACAGGAGAGATAGGGGGGACATGATAACGACATACAAAATACTGAGAGGAATTGACAAGGTGGACAAAGACAGGATGTTCCAGAGATTGGACACAGTAACAAGGGGACACAGTTGGAAGTTGAAGACACAGATGAATCACAGGGATGTTAGGAAGTATTTCTTCAGCCACAGAGTAGTCAGTAAGTGGAATAGTTTGGGAAGCGATGTAGTGGAGGCAGGATCCATACATAGCTTTAAGCAGAGGTATGATAAAGCTCACGGCTCAGGGAGAGTGACCTAGTAGCGATCAGTGAAGAGGCGGGGCCAGGAGCTCGGACTCGACCCCCGCAACCTCAACTAGGTGAGTACTAGGTGAGTACACCCACACACACACACACACACACACACACAATGCACACACACACACACAAACCCACACACACACACACACGTGCACACACACATACACGCACACATACACAACAGGCCTAGTGTCTAACTAACATGAGCCTAGAACAAAATGGTAACTAACACATAAATTCTGTCAGTCCAGACACTATAAAATGTACAAAACAGTCTTCTGCGATAGACTTTTCATAAAATACACAACAAACTTGGAAATAGACGAATTAATGTAATTCATTACTGGCCCCTTGAGGCAGGTTGAACTCTGTTATCACCCGAGTTATTATTCTCTCTTGACTTCCTTTTCTTTTACTTGTTTTGAGAATTTGCTTTGGTTGTAGTTATATGTCAGGTGTGACACATGATGAATATGAATAGAATTATTCCTCCCCGAGACCTGGTCTCGGCCTGGTCTCAGACCGAGCCGCGGGGGTGTTGACCCCCGAAACCCTCTCCAGGTAAACTCCAGGAGACCAAACTGAAAAGAGTATACCTTGACAGTGTCTAAAAATTAATAAGAATATTTTTCACAGTCACATTTTATATAAAAAAAATTTATCCGTGTGTAAAATAAATTAGATTATACCTCACAAAGAATAACAGTTAATAAGTCTAACTTGACCAAAAAAATAATGTACTTTACACGGATGGGAAGTAATAAGAATATACTTCAAAAACATTAAAATTGAAATATTTTTCACCGTATTCGGTGTTCCATCTCGTTTTTTCATGGGAGTCCTGTGTACCGTGAAATAAATTTTGTCTCGTTGTGAATTACACCGGCAAACATAACTCTGGTTGGACAGTTATTTTTTTCAGCGTGCTTGAAGGGCGATACGAAGCTCCTCTCCTGACTCAACCTTCCAGTGGATGACTAAACTGTGTCAGTACTGCTGTTACACTTGTGTGTGTGTGTGTGTGTGTGTGTGTGTGTGTGTGTGTGTGTGTGTACTCACCTAGTTGAACTCACCTAGTTCAGGTTGCAGGGGTCGAGTCCAAGCTCCTGGCCCCGCCTCTTCACTGGTCGCTACTAGGTCACTTTCCCTGAGCCGTGAACTTTATTATACCTATGCTTAAAGCTATGTATAGATCCTGCCTCCACTACATCGCTTCCCAAACTACTCCACTTCCTGACTACTCTGTGGCTGAAGAAATACTTCCTAACATCCCTGTGATTCATCTGTGTCTTCAACTTCCAACTGTGTCCCCTTGTAACTGTGTCCAGTCTCTGGAACATCCTGTCTTTGTCCACCTTGTCAATTT
This sequence comes from Cherax quadricarinatus, assembly GCF_026875155.1. Taxonomy (NCBI): domain Eukaryota; kingdom Metazoa; phylum Arthropoda; class Malacostraca; order Decapoda; family Parastacidae; genus Cherax; species Cherax quadricarinatus. The sequence continues at coordinate 34,575,965 of NC_069425.1, forward strand.
CTCTCAGTATTTTGTATGTCGTTGTTATCATGTCCCCCCTTAACTCTCCTCGTAGGACATACCTCTAAGCTCTGGGACTAGTCTTGTTGCAAACCTTTGCACTTTCTCTAGTTTCTTTACGTGCTTGGCTAGGTGTGGGTTCCAAACTGGTGCCGCATACTCCAATATGGGCCTAACGCACACGGTGTATATGGTCCTGAACGATTCCTTATTAAGATGTCGGAATGCTGTTCTGAGGTTTGCTATGCACCCATATGCTGCAACAGTTATTTGGTTGATGTGCGCTTCAGATGTGCCTGGTGTTATACTCACCCCAAGATCTTTTTCCTTGCGTGAGGTTTGTAGTCTCTGGTTCCCTAGACTGTACTCCGTCTGCGGTCTTCTTTGCCCTTCCCCAATCTTCGTGACTTTGCACTTGGTGGGATTAAACTCCAGGAGCCAATTGCTGGATCAGGTCTGCAGCCTGTCCAGATCCCTTTGTAGTTCTGCCTGGTCTTCGATTGAATGAATTCTTCTCATCAACTTCACGTCATCTGCAAGCAGGGACACCTCGGAGTCTATTCCTTCCTTCATATCGTTCACAAATACCAGAAGCTGCGCAGGTCCTAGGACTGACCCCTGTGGGACCCCGCTGGTCACAGGTGCCCACTCTGACACCTCGCCACGTACCATGACTCGCTGTTGTCTTCCTGACAAGTATTCCCTGATCCACTGTAGTGCCTTCCCTGTTATCCCTGCTAGGTCCTCCAGTTTTTGCACCAATCTCTTGTGTGGAACTGTGTCAAACGCCTTCTTGCAGTCCAAGAAAATTAAATCCACCCACCCCTCTCTCTCTTGTCTTACTGCTGTCACCATGTCATAGAACTCCAGTAGGTTTGTGACACAGGATTTCCCGTCCCTGAAACCATGTTGGCTGCTGTTGATGAGATCATTCCTTTCTAGGTGTTCCACCACTCTTCTCCTGATAATCTTCTCCATGACTGTGCACACTATACATGTCAGTGACAATGGTCTGTAGTTTAGTGCTTCATGTCTGTCTCCTTTTTTAAAGATTGGGACCACATTTGCTGTCTTCCATGCCTCAGGCAATCTTCCTGTTTCGATAGATGTATTAAATATTGTTGTTAGGGGTACACATAGCGCCTCTGCTCCCTCTCTCAGGACCCATGGAGAGATGTTATCTGGTCCCATTGCCTTTGAGGTATCTAGCTCACTCAGAAGCCTCTTCACTTCTTCCTCGGTTGTGTGTACTGTGTCCAGCACATGGTGGTGTGCCCCACCTCTCCGTCTTTCTGGAGCCCCTTCTGTCTCCTCTGTGAACACTTCTTTGAATCTCTTTTTGAGTTCCTCACATAATTCACTGTCATTTCTTGTTGCCTCTCCTCCTTCCTTCCTTAGCCTGATTACATGGTCCTTGACGGTTGTTTGTGTGTGTGTGTGTGTGTGTGTGTGTGTGTGTGTGTGTGTGTGTGTGTGTGTGTGTGTGACTACCACATGAATATATACTAATAATAATAATAACAATATGAATAATAAAAAATATGGATTACGCATAACGAATAAAAAAAATCATATTTTAATATTAATCAGGAAACAGTGACTAAAAAAAGTCAGCTATTAAAACATTTTATTTTCTTAAAATATTAAGCGCTTTTTTGTGAGTGCAATATTGATATAAAATGTTTCCAACTTTTGTAATATTAATGATAAAACAATGATTTTTGCCTGAGACTTTTATCATATATTGTGTCTTGAAATATAGCAGCAGTATATTGAAGTATACTACTGCTACTACGTACTACGACTACTACTACTATACTACTACTATACTACTACTATACTACTACTATACTACTACTATACTACTACTACTATTAATAATAATAATAATAATAATAATAATGATGTTATTTTATTTTTATTCTTTATATAATATAATAATAATAATAATAAATAATAATAATAATAATAATAATAATTTATTATTATTATTATTATTATTATTATTATTAATTTTATTATTGTGAATTTTATTTATCCTTCTTCGTCTTCTTCTTTTTCTTCTTCCTTGTTTTGTTCTTCGTCTTCTTCTTCTTGTTTTGTTCTTCGTCTTCTTCTTGTTTTGTTCTTCGTCTTCTTCTTGTTTTGTTCTTCGTCTTGGGGTATTTCTAAACCCTAAAGAGTCATACACCGCCTGGGGAATATAAAACAACAAGGTTTGATCTGAGGAAAGAGAGGGCAGTTCTGATTTTTCGGATGGTGAACCCTCTCTCCAGCCCTTCCCCAAGTCCTTCCCCAGCCCTTCCCCACAGCCCTCACCCACACTCCTCTCCCTAGTCCTTCTCCCAGCTATTCCCCATAGTCCTTACCCCAGCCTCTCCCCACAGCCCTTCGCCCAGCATTTCCCCACAGTCCTTCCCTCAGTCCTCACCCACAGCCATTTTCCAACCTTCACCCACAAGAGGGCGAGATGCACTGAGCAACAACAATGACGAGAGAGTAAATAAAACATATCCTTCCCCACTTTACTGTTTTGCGATAAGGCGAGTCGTCTCACCTCAACAACAACACGAGAGAGTTCCTCCTCAGCTCTGCAGTAAGTCAACGACACGACAGATCGAGCCTTGATTATCAGTGACAAGATTCATCTCGGTGATACGTCGATGGAGCTCTCCCTGAGCGACACGTCGTTTTTAAAGCTGATTCAGTGAGAAAGTCGTCTTGCTGCTGTTATCTTACATCTCCCTAGCTTTGCAGGTTCAGCTGTAAGAAGCTGTTTGCGAAGATAGTGACCATATAAGTTGTTTGGCTGATTTGTTTGGTGGTCCGTGCTTTAAACATCCTACGCGTATACACATTGAGAGATAGGTGGTGTAGACTGGGTGGGTGGAGTAGACTGGGTGGGTAGAGTAGACTGAGTGGGTGGAGTAGACTGGGTGGGTGGTGTAGACTGGGTGGGTGGAGTAGACTGGGTGGGTGGTGTAGACTGCTTGGGTGTAGACTGGGTTGATGTTACCCTGGTAAGGTGTAGTTCGGTGGGTAGTGTAGACTGGGTGGGTGAGTAACTGTGGATGGAGTAGAAGGGTCGGTGGATGACTGGGTGGTATGTAACTGAGTGGGTGAGGTAGACGGTGATGGAAGTAGAAGTCGTGGCAGTAGACGGGGTGGTTGGATAACTGGGTGGGGGTATATACACACATCGGTGTAATAACACTGAAATATACACACTCATGTGATATTACAAATACATAAATACACACCAGTGCTATAAAAGAGCCTTTTAAGATGGCACAAATCTCATCTGTGTATATACTCTGTACTTATCCTAGTGGCATGGTATTTTAAACTGCTTTCACCTGTATGAAACCTGTGTATTATACAGTTGAACATGTATCACCTGTGTGTACATGGTTCACTTGGTAACAACATGTTATCAACCTGTGAATAATGTTTCACTGTTTGATACTGTTCACTTGTGCTGTTAACATGTTCACCTGTGAATAAATAGTGTTAGCACCTGGTGTGATAAATGTTCACTTGTGTGATATAACATGTTCACCTGTGTAATAACATGTATCACCGTGTGGATAACTGTTCACTTGGGTGTGGTATCAACATGTGGATCCTGTGTATAACAGTTACACTGTGTGGATAACATGTTCCTGTGTGTGATATAACATGTTATCACCTGTGTGATAACTGTTATTGTGTGTTATCACTGTTATCACGGTGTGTAACATGTTACTGTGTGTTCAGTAGTTATCACTGGTGTGATACATGTCACTTGGTGGATATCAAGATGTTCACTGTGTAATACAGTTACACTGTGTGAATAACATGTTCATTGGTGAGTATCAACTTTATCACTGTTAATAACAGTGTTATACACCTGGTAAAACATTTCACTATGGTGTATTTACCAACAGATACGTATAACATGTACACCAGTGTATAATAAAGTACACCTTTGATAACATGTCATTGTGTATATCAACATGTTATCACTGTGTAATAACATTATCACTGGTGATAACATGTCAGTTGTGGTATCAACATGTTATCACTGTTAATAACATGTGTTCACCTGTGTAATAACATGTTTCACCTGTTATACATGTTCACTTGTGTGATATCAACATGTTATCACCTGTGTAATAACATGTTATCACCTGTGTGATAACATGTTCACTTGTGTGATATCAACATGTTATCACCTGTGTGATAACATGTTATCACCTGTGTGATAACATGTTCACTTGTGTGATATCAACATGTTATCACCTGTGTAATAACATGTTATCACCTGTGTGATAACATGTTCACTTGTGTGATAACATGTATCACCTGTGTATACAGTTACACCTGTGTGATAACATGTTCACTTGTGTGATATCAACATGTTATCACCTGTGTGATAACATGGTGACGTTCTGACGTTGTAAGTACTGTGAATTATTTACATCAATCTTCGATATTAATGTCATTGTAATCACGGCAGGATATATATCACGTTTAATCTATATCGCTCAAAACTCAAAGCTCAATATTAACGTCACATAAACGTTTTACACCATGAAGTCGCTCAGTCTTCTACAGTCCTTAGTCTCTTGCTTTTTTTGGTATTTTAGTTCTTGGTTCTTAGTATTTTGGCTCTTGGTATCTTGGTTCTTGGTTCTTGGTTCTCGGTATCTTGGTTCTTAGAATCTTGGTTCTTGGTATCTTGGTTCTTGGTATCTTGGTTCTTGGTATCTTGGTTCTTGGAATCTTGGTTCTTGGTATCTTGGTTCTTGGTATCTTGGTGTTCTTGTATTGCCGTTGGGGTCCCTGTATTTCCATTGGAATCCTTGTGCTTCCATTGCCGGTATTGTGTTGATACAGAACAATACGTAGTCCAAAGGAAACTTTGTTCCTCAACGTTTCCGTTCTCTATTAGGTAACGTTTATGTGATTCTACCAGCTGGTGTTGTAGGTCTCAGGTGTCGGCAAGTCTTATTGCGGAGGGACCAAGGGAGAGTTAAGCGGGTTACCGCTTAGTAAAGTCTGAGGTGGTTTTCCCTAACGGGCAAACTAACTAGACCAAGAAAGGCTACGCGCAGCCCGCCATCATGAGGACAAGACCCATGGCAGGTGATTTACGCTGACGGACAAACTGATAGGAAGGGGGGCAAGAAAGGGTTCAGAAAAGGCGAGCGAAAAAACTCTTAACGAGGCACAACAAGAGAGGGAAACCAGGAGTCCTTAGTAGACACGGAAGAGAAAACAGCGCTTTTTTACTAACATGGTAACAGTGTCAAGTCACTAAACGCTCTGTGGAGTTACAGGAACGGTGTCGGACTCTTTATGCACCGTCAGGAGACGCATGAATGGTATCACTATACAGCGTGTGGACGAGACATAAACTGTATCAGCTGCAGGAGAAGCACGAACAATGTCAGCTTCACTAGACCGTCAGGAGACGCGTGAATATTGTCACGTTCACTATACGCCGTCACGTTAATGGCCGCAAAAGAGATCCTGTTGAGGTTTTTCCCCAAGTCATTAAATTTCCATTAATCTTCATTAACCAAACGAGATCGCAAGAGAGCTCGCCGGAGCTCACGAACAAGTAACACTCCAACCTGTCGTCCAAATACGAGCTCGTCTCCCAGCTTGTTGCAGCCAATTCACAACTAATCAATACCCAGGCTATGGTACCTGCTGCTAGTACCAACAGCCTTATTGATCAGGCTGTCAACTGGGCCTGGAGTGTGATTGGATGACGGGGGGTAAGCATATTCCCTCTGGAATCGACTAGAGGTAGGTAGGAAGACATTTCGCTCAGTCTTGGACAGAAACATTAGTTCTGTTGAAGAGTGTTGACAAAATGTCTCGTCCCAGAGAGCATTTAAAACCACATTTACAGTAATATTATTCACTCTAAAATATCTTATCTTTTATCATATTTTTCTGCTCGTCTGATACAGCAAGATTCAGACCTCAACTACAGTCCATTACAAAACATCGATGATAGTGTTAGTCTGTGGTGGTGATGGTGACAGTGGTACTTGTGCTACTGCTGTTGCTGTTAGAAGTGGTATGGAGGTACTGGTTTGGCGATATGTGATGTTGTGGTAAGAGTGGAGTGTTGGAAGTGGTGGTAATTTTGGTTGCATTGGTATGGACCCATTGAGGTAGTAGTGGGGGTAGTTGGATGAGAGAGAGAGAGAGAGAGAGAGAGAGAGAGAGAGAGAGAGAGAGAGAGAGAGAGAGAGAGGAGAGAGAGAGAGAGAGAGAGAGAGAGAGAGAGAAAAAAAATAGGTTTTGAACGAAGGTTTGTTTAATTAAGGTAAATACAAGAGGCCGAAAATAAAGAAGCAACCAAACTCGTAATAGCTAACAAGGAAGGAACGAAGAAGAGAAGAAACAACAAACAATACCAAACACAAATTAATAACGTGTGTGTTGTAATCCGCCAGGGATCTGGAGAGGAGATACAATGACACATGAGCTTCCTTAAGTCCATAATCCCAGGGAATCACATGCTGTATTTCGACCATAAGGCGCTCTGGTTCATAACTCCTTATTCTATTGTGCAGAATTTGGTTGCAGAGTATGGACCATTATGTATATAGTATATTATGAAATATAATATTATATATATATAATGTATATAATAAAGTATATATATATATATATATAAGATGTATATATATAATTGTGTGTGATGTGTTTATACATTAAAAATATATGTTTCATTTATGTTGATTAAAATAAGGTAATGACCAAAAGAACCATAAAGAAAACTTACTACTTAATTATAACAAGGAAGTTTAAGATAGCAACCAACAAAATATTTATCAAACTTACATAACTTTTAATAATCCCCATGAAATCTGGAGTTTCGTAGATCCAGACAATGATTTTGAAGTCATAATCCAGAATCACATCTTTTTCGCCATAAGGCGCTACTGCGTTGTTATCTTATTCTTAATGAGCAAGTTTTACTGTTCGGCATTATATTATATAATTCAGAGTATCATTTTATAGAAGGGGTAGGGTGCTTAGGAAGGTTTGAGGATGAGTATAAATAATTTTGTAGTGATAGTGTTGGACTTCAGTAATATATAGTGGTGTGTTGTAGAGTGTAACATTTAAAAATAATATCTTCTTTATGTATTAAACTATGTTTTGTACAAAAGACCATAGGACAACACTAACCTTTTATGAACGGATTCAGGGTAAGTACCCATCCAACTTGATTTTGGATGAAGATGCAGTAATTCTCACTCGAAGACAGTGGATTATATGTTTTGCATTTTAATCCAGACTGTTTAACGCACCCTTATTACATAGACGAGATGTGATGTGTTTGGGTTTTCCTTTTTCGCAGCCACCTGCGTTTTGTAGGAATGGGCAGTTTTATAAATAATTAAAAATAATAATATATTATATATATATATATATATATATAATATATATATTTTTATATATATATATATATATATATATATATATATATATATTAATGCAGTATATGGCATTCGACGCTACAATTTAGGCGAATGGGAAGGGAAGACAGTGTTATGTCTTATCTGGTGGTCTCCGGTAGCCTCAACAGCCAGATTTCATTAAGGCTCTTGTCTGGCACCAAACTCATGCATGAATAATTCTTATCAGCATGTGCAGTTAGCACTATATTGGCCAGATGCTCGATTATTCAAGCCACCAAGCCAGAGGTGGCACAGCGGGCTACCACAGCCTGTTAGAGGGAGCGGTGGAGAAGAACAGGCGTTCAGTAACACGATTTAATGGCAGTGCAGTGTAAACTAGCACAGTGTAGGTAACACTATAACCCCTTAACGTTAGTAACACAATAACCGTGATCACTATATTTGTAATACAATAAACTCACAATGTTAGTAACACAATACTCAGGAATAACACAAGATTCTTAGTGTAGTAGTAACTCATTCAACAGTGTTAATGACAGTATACTCTCCCACATATTATTAAAAGAGAAATGGTTATAACTATGACGTAATATTTAAAGGGGTGGACCGGTAAGCCAGCGGAAGGCCTCGGCCAGATGACCAAAATCTCCAACGGCGGGTCATCATATGACTAAGACCCGGTTCAAGAAACACTTGTCTGTTTCCTGTCAAACCTTACCTAACCTCCCACATTATTAGTAACACTGTTCTTCCTTCCACACACCGCAACATTACTCTCACAAAGCAATACAATACTCACCCTTAGAAAACGTTTTGCCCTAAAGACGCCTTATCAACTTCGGAAAAGCTCTGACTTGGGCAAAAAGTTATTCCAATGTAAGTTTTTTTTATGCAACGTCGTGCCACGTGTGCAAAATCTGGTTGATGTGACACTTGCTCCACGTAGAGGTCGAGTTTCCTCTTGAAAACCTCGTCTCCCGTCTAGTAATTTTTTCTCTTGCGACGACAGAAACGGCCGAACTAAAACCATTAGGGACAGGGAGAGACAACGAAGAAAATATAACTGTGATAACAACAGAAGCACCCTTTGCAGCACCTGTTTGAGAAGCAGTAACAGGAACAGAAAGTACCGCATCATCATTTCACACAACAACAGGAAAGGTAACAGAAGAATTACAGCGTCTAGAAGAGGTGATGTAGCTACAATACGAAGTACATCAACAACGGGAAAAAATCACTCACGTAAGCAACAGAAAAAATTGGCTAAGGGAAGAACAATATTACTAAGACGAGGAACAGTAACATGCAAATCAGCTATGACAGTAAGACCAACGGTAATTGAAAGATCGGTAGACAAGCAAAATCTAGAAGCATATGAACGTAGACCAACAACCACAACAACAACAACAACAACAACAAAAAGAAACAGGGCGGCAGCAGCAACAGCAACAGTAGCAGCAACAACACCATCAATAACCACAGCATCAAATAGAAACCGAGAGGCGACGCCAGTAACAGCAACAACAGTAGCAACAGCAACAACGACAGCAGTAGCAGCAACAGCAACGACAATAAAAACACCAAAAATTAAGTTATAAAGCCACGTAAGCTTTTCTCGACTCAATCGCACCATCGTCAGAGAACAAATGAGTTTCGACGTCCCGATATCGGCGTCTGACGATCGCTGGAGGCACACTCCACGCACAGTTTTAAGAGCAGGCAAGATAGGCATCAAGAGGCCAGTGATACCTTTCTATAAACATTAAGAGGAGGCACTAGGAGCCAAGATTCAACTCCGGTCAACACAAATCGATAATCACAAATGATCGCAAATCATTATCACAAATGATGATGATATTCATATAAATGTGTGTGTGTGTGTGTGTGAGAGAGAGAGAGAGAGAGAGAGGAGAGAGAGAGAGAAGAGAGGAGAGACAGAGAGACAGACAGAAGAAGACAGAGACAGACAGAGAGACAGAGAGACAGAGAGACAGACAGACAGACAGACAGACAGACAGACAGACATATATTAACACGCAAGAGAAAGAACGAGAGCACGCATCACGGCCCAGAGGGAGCTGGAAAGACAGTTCGTTAATGAGATCAACAATAGAGTTGCACACTGATGCCACACACTACGAGAGAGGGACGAGTACAGATAAAGTGCCTCATGAGTACTGCAACACGAGAGAGCGAGATACAGAGTGCATGAAGATGGACCACACGCAAAAAAACCAAGACAGGTTGCCGTCTAAATACATTTCACATGGCGGGGTTGCGTGAAGTTTGCTCTCAGTACAAAAAAAAAGAGAAGGAAAAGAAACTCGTTATTAGGGATACAACCGAAGGATCTGGGTTTCAATCTTGGGGGAGTCGAGACATAAGGCTAAGTCTTCTGAGCACCTGTTGCTCCTGTTTGCCTACTAATATATAGGTACCTGGGTGGTAGTCGACTGTTGTTAGAAGCATCCTGGAGGCTGGTACACGTAGAGTTCCAGCAAATACACACACACAACATTATAAGAGCCTATACATGCACGTACAAGCAATGCATTACACGCATGCAAGTACAATTGCGCTAGCACACATGAAAACACATTTTGTGCCCTAATCGCACAAACATACAAACTCTGGTCACAAACAACATGCACCACAAACACACAAACAAACAAATAAGTAAACACATTGCGGAGCGGAAGGTTATTATGCAAATTAGTGTAATAAGATATTGGCGAGGTGCCAGAAGAAGCATTACCGATCACATAACTTTCTCTGAACCTTCTTGCAGCTGCCTCAACCTCACGCCAGGTCACCCACTTGTTAGTTATACTACACACATTCACAAATCATAAACTAAATAAACATATATATAAACTACATACTACAATATATATATTATATATATATATATATATATATATATATATATATATATATATATATATATATATATATAACAATACTGTGACTAGCAGAGGGCTCGAACCCATGTTGTTTTTGGCCCGCCTCATGGTGAGCGAAAAATCACACGATGCTCTAACCCACAGGACCACCCAATCCTACAAACATCAAGCACCCAGCAGAGTTATGTGTTGTACCGTGATCCGAGGATATACGATGGTGTTGGTGCCTCAAAGGTAATTTCATTCTACTCCTCCGGTTTGGTCTACTAGCCTCCACGAGCAGTATATATCGTATAGTTACCACGAACGAGTGATATTTAACCATTAACAACATTGCGACTAGCCGAAGGCTCGAACCTATGTTGTTTTGGCCCACCTCATGGTGAGAGAAAATCACACGATGCCCTAACCCACTGGACCACCAAATCCTACAAAAATGCCTTTAAACAGGGAAGTGAAATGTTACCATGGTTGTTTAATATATTTATAGATGAGGTTGTAAAAGAAGTAAATGCTAGGGTGTTGGGATGAGGGGTGGATTAAATTATGGAGAATCAAACACAAAATGGGAGTTGACACGTTACTTTTTGTTGATGATACTGTGCTTTTGGGAGATTCTAAAGAGAAATTGCAAAGGTTAGTGAACATAGATAAGAGTAAGGTGATGAAGGTATCAAACGGGTTAGGTAAAGAAAAATTGGATATCACATTGGAGGGAGGGAGTATGGAAGAAGTGAATATGTTCAGATATTTGAGAGTGGAGTTATCAGAGGCAAAGAAGGGAATGTATGAGAGTAGAGTGGTACCAATACTCTTACATGTGTGTGAAGCATGGGTTGTAAATACTGAAGCGAGAAGGTGGCTGGAGGTAGTGGAGATGTCGTGTTTAAGGGCAATGTGTGGTGTAAATATTGTGCGGAAAATTCTTAGTAATACCTTAGCGAAAGGTGACAAATCTAAAAACAGAAAAAGACGAGCTTCAACTCAATGTTTGTTTCCTATGTGGACGCCTGTGTGCTACTGTGGCCGTAAGAGCCGATAGTTGGGAGGATATTTCAACTTGCCTCTCCTCATGGAACCTCATCGAGTTCCCGAGGAACCTAGGGTGCGGTGGAACATGATTCGAAAACCTCTTTACTACAATATGGGGAGAGAAAAGTGAATGCATGTAAAAAAAATGTAGAACTTCGTCAGCTAGAATGTAAAATAACCTCCATGACTAGCAAGACATGAAGTAATATGCACACAGATGGCAGACGTTCAGGAGACAGAGTAATCACTTACATAAATGAATATTCTCAAACATTTCGATTCATCATATTTCGCATTTACGTAGTTCAACACATTATTTATGTATTAAGTCAGAATGCAAGACATTTCCGTGAAAACACCAACGTTTCTACACAGATTATTTTTCTGTTAGAATGTAGCCAGGTAGAATGAGGCTTCGTATCGAATCTTGCTTCACCGACACCAGCAATAACCAACAACTTTGTACAAGATGGAACTTCACAATATTGTGAATGGAAGCTTTTTTTTACGACATTGTGAAATTCCGTGTGGTATATAGACTAGTGTGGGAGAAAAGAACTGCATTAAGCACCTGAATGACAGGGAATGTTAGGTATAAAGTTGATTGGCAGAATGGTGCACTCCGATGCAATATTTGTCTATGGTACAGTCTAAGGGAGTGCTTTGAAGCTGGTGAAGGGCTCTTGATCAAAGGAATTGAAGCATTATTACCTTTAATTGATTCTAATTACCTCCCATTTCCCAGACGCTGTAAGACTCTTACAACAACAACAACAACAATAATAATAATAATAATAATGATAATAATAATAATAATAATAATAATAATAATAAATCCATGCAGAGGTCATTCCCGATACAACTCCTCGATTTTAAAATATGCATATATTTTTTAATAATTTTTGGCCTGCTATGGACTGTGGAAATTTATGAGCCCGTAACAAGTAATTGAACAGTGTTGAACACGACAGTGTGTTCATCTCTCTCACTCACGACCTCTGATTAATGTTTTTGCTGTTGGACACCTGAATGTGTGTCATGACACGTGAATATGCACTGGATATATCGATATACACTCCATGTGCTGGGGGGGTGGAAAAAAAAAATGTGTTGGTGAATGTTTTTAAAAGATCGTGAAGGTTTGGGGGGTTGGAGAAGAGTTTTCCTTTAAAAAAGGGGTTTAACTTTGTTATCTTTTGTTTGTGTTTTTTTTTTTTGTGTGGTTTTTGAAAAAAAAGTTTGTTATTTTTGTTGGGTTTTGAGGTGGGGGGTTGTTGTTTTTGGTTTGTGTGGTTTTTTTGTGTGGGTTTTTTTTGCTTTTTGTTTGGGGGGTTTGGTTGGAAAAAGTGTTGATGTGGGGTGTTGGGTTTTTGGGGAAAAATGGTGTGTGTTTGTTTGGGTGTTGGGATGTTTGGGGTGGGGGTTTGTGGTGGTTTTTCCCCTTTAATTGTTTTTTTTTCCCAGGTGTGTTTTCTTTTTTTTTAAAAATTTAAAAATTTAAATCTGGGGTCACCCGAACCCCCCCGTTTTTTTTTTTTTTGTTTTTTTAAAATTTTTTGGTTGTATGCGTGGATTTTTGGTTAGTTTTTTGGTTTGGGGGTGTGTTAAATTTTCGATTTGGTTTTTTTGGGTTAAATTGGTGGTTGGGGGGGTTTGGGTTATTTTGTTTGAGGGTGTTTTTTTTTTTTTTAAATTTTATTTTTAATGTTTTTTTAATTTTTTTTTTATATTATTTTTTTTTAAATTTTTTATTTTTTAAATTAAAAAAATTTTTATTTTTTTAATTAATTTTTTTTAAAAATTATATTATAAAATTTATAATATATAAAAAAAAAATATATATAATTTTATTTAAAAATTATATATATATATTATTAAAATATAAAAAATTATTTTTAATATTATTATATATTTAAAAATTTATTATATATATATTTTAATATATTATATAATTATATTTATATATATATATAAATATATTATATATTATATTAATATATATATATAATAATATATATATATATATATAAATATATAATTATTTTTTTAATATTTATATATATATATAATATATAATAAAATATATTAATAATAATATATATTTTATATAGATTAAAAAATATATTTTTTATATTATATATATGATATATAAAAATAATATAATATATATATAAAAATATATATATATAATAATATAATTAATTTATATAATATATATATATATATATATATAAAATATATATATATATATATATTATATATAAAAATTTATATATATATATATATATTGGGTAAAACCCCCCAATATATTAATATTTTAAAAAAACCTTATTTTTTAATATTAATTTTTTTTTTTTTTTTCCTTAAAATAAATTCGGTAATTTATTTATTATATACAAAATAATTTTACAAAATAATAAAAAATTTTTTTTTTATTTTTTCTATTCTTATTTTTGTTTATTTTTTATTTATAATAAAAATTTTTTTAAACCATTTTTTTAAAATCATAAAATAAATATAATTTTTTATAATTATAAATTTTAAAAAAATTTTTTTTATTTTTAAATTATCCCCTTTTAAAAAAATATATATATAATTTTTAAATATAAAATTAAATTAATTATAATATAAATAAAATATATATAATAATATATATAATATTATATTTTAATTATAAATTTATATATATATATATAAAACTGTATGCTCAAAAATGTTTGCGATAAATTTTTCTTTGGATTGTAGATGAACCCCGGGACAACAGTAAAACCCTTTGCTTTCTATTCTATTAAAGAAGCTGCTCCCCTTGGAAAAAGGGCTGTTCCTCTGAAAAAAAATCCAGTTAAACAGCCCGTTTAAATTTTTGTGATTTTTCTGTAGCTCATACTGATTTCCGAATCTCTTTAAAACTGACAAAGTATCCAAAATTTTAGTTTTGTACAAGCAACTCAAAATAACAAGGGGCAAAAAAAAGAAAAAAAATGGGTTTTTAAAGAGCAGCGAAAATGACAAGAAGCTAAATTTTTACCATTAAATTTAAATTTGGGGAAAAAAAAAATAGTAAGTTATAAAAGGGAGTATAAACAGATCTTGAAAAAAATTTATGTCGCCCCCTTTTTTAGTGCGAGGCTGGGTGGGAAGTGGTAAAGTCTAACCATTAAAAAACTCAAAACTCTTAGTTGCTCACCACGGGCTAACTTTTGTGATTTAAACCCACCACTGGGGAAGAGAAAACAATTCTTTGCAAACAAACTTATATCGAAACAAAAGTTTCCATGAGTACACTCAAAAAATAATTATTATTATTGGAAAAGCTCCACACAGAGGGACCGTTGTCCCACTGTCATTGGGAAAAAAGCTGATTTGTCAACCCTCAAACCCTATGTACAAGTTCTTATACTGTAACTTTCAAAGCCAAAAGAAATTTTAAAATTTTAACCCCGAACCCATCATGTGCCAAAAACCCTGGGGATTTTAATTCCGAGCCCACATGTGCCTAAACTGCGAATTTTAACCCGGCCCATCATTGCAGAAACCTGCGAATAAGCGACCCAAATGCCTCAGAAAAAAAAAAACAAAAATTTTTTTTTTGTGCGCGATCGTGGTTTGCAAAACCCCCTTTTAATGAAGTGAACAGAAGGCAAATTATCCGGTAAAGATGGCTACTTAAAAGGGGGAAAATGTTGAGAAAATTTGCACTTCAGCAACTTAGGCCACACATTCGTCTTTCTCACACACCCCCTTCACCCTCACCCTGTTATCCTTCTCCCACCTAAAAAAATATTTGCCTCCCATGTAGGTTTCTTGACTTTAAAAAGTCAGCTTTACATGTAAAAACAGTGTGTTCTTAAGGTTCCCCTGAAAATCCCCATTGTGCCCCTACTGATTGGGGAAAAGAATGGTTTCCATTTATTATGTTATTTATTTATATCTTAGAAAAGCAGGGAGCAAAAATAAAAAATAATTTAAACAACAAGAGTTTTTAACCCTTTTTGTGTACCTCGTAAACGGGGAGTTATAAAAATTGCAATTGTAGGGAATGGCCTCAAAAGTAAAAATACTTTTACTTTTTTTGGGGGGGGGAAATGTCTTAAAAATGGGAACTGTCAGTCAAACACAAAACCACACACACACACACACACACACACACACAAAACACACACACACACACACACACACACACACACACACACACATTCCCCAAAAGAGTTTGTGCAGAACTTGAGGATCAGGGAAAGAAAAGGGAAGGCACTGCAAGGATAAGGGAATACCTGACGGGAGGCAGCAACGAGTCATGGTCGAAAGAGGATCACAGTGGGCGCCTTTTACGAGGGGGGGGTCCACGGGGGGAGTTCTAGGACCGTGCTATTTTTGATATATATGAACGACAAGAGGGAAAGGGAATAGACTCTGAAGTGTCCCTGTTGCAGAGACGTGAATTGATGAGAAAAATTTTAAAATCGGAGAGGATGAGGCAGGACGCAAAGAGACCTGGAAGGGCGGGACTTGGCCCCAGTAATGGTTCTCAAATTTCAATCCCCAATGCAAAGTCATAAAGTTTGGGGAGGGGAAAAGAAGACCGCAGACGAGTATAGGCTGGTGGAAAAAGACTACAACCTCACTCAGGAAAAAAGACCTTGGGGGGCCCATAACACGAGCACTCACCGGGGGCAACATAAACCCCAAATAAGCTCAGCATACGGGCCCCTGGAAAAAACCTGAGAATAGCTTTCCCGCCCCTTAATAAGGAATCGTTCAAGACATGTACACGTTAGTTAGGCCCATACGGAGTAGCGCCCATTGGAAACCCCCCCTGGTCAAGCACGTCAAGAAGTTAGAGAAAGTAAAAAGGTTTGCAACAAGGCTAGCCCCAAGGCTAAAGGGAATGTCACGGGGAAAGGGTTTAAAGGGAAAAATCGGATGACGCACGGGGGGACAAAGGGGGAGGGGAGACATGATAACGAAATCCAAGATACTGGGGGGAATAGAAAAAGGGGGACAGAGATAGGTGTTTCCAAGAGGGGCAAGGGACAAGGGGGTCCAAGGGGAAGCTGAAGATCAGACGGTCACAGGACGTTGGGAAGTTTTCTTCAGTTTAGGGGTGTCGCAAGGGGAATGCCAGCAAAGTAAAAGTAGGGGGGCAGGAACCAACTATTTTTAAAGAAGAGGATGACAAAGCCGGGAAGCAGAGAGAGAGGGCCCCAGTAGCGATCAGGGGAAGAGGCGGGCCCCAAAGAGCTGAGTCTCGCCCCCTGCAACCACAATTAGGTTAACAAAACACCACACACACCCCACACCACCACACACACAAAACCCCAACACACACACACACACCACACACACACACACACACACACAAAAAAACCCCACCACAGGAAAGCCTGCAATGGATCAGGAATATCTGACAGGGAGGCAACAACGAGTCATGGTCCCCGGGGAGGTTCAGGTGGGCGCCGTACAAGCGGGGTTCCACGGGGGTCAGTCCTAAAAACCTGTTCGTTCTTGGTTATGTGAACGACAAAAGGGAAGGGACGACTCAGAAGTGCCCTTGTTTGCAGATGTGCGAATTTAAATGAGAAAAATAAAAATCGACGAGGACGGGCGGGATACAAGAGACCGGGACAGGTTACAAGCCGGGCCCCAAAATGGCTCCTTAAATTTAACCCTCCCAAAATGAAAAGCTAAGATTGGGAAGGGCAAAAGACCCGCAGACACAATATAGTTTGATGGCCAAAGACTCAAACCTCACCTGGAAAAAAAGACGGGGGGGGTATAACACGAGCATATCCCCTGAGGCAACATAAATAATAACGTGCAGCATACGGGCGCCTGGAAAAACCTACGGAAGCGTTCGAAAATCAGAAAGGATTCTTTTAAGCTCGGTACCATTAGTCAGACCCCTACTGGGGTATGCAACACGTTTGGAATCCCCCTATCAAGCCGCAAAAAATTTGAGAAAGGCAAAGGTTTCAAAAACATCCCGAGCTACGGGGGGGTTTTCCACAAAGAAAGGTAGGGGAAAACGGGGGAGAAAGGGGGAAGGGGGGTCAGGGGGGAATGATAACGACATATAAAATAGGGGGGAAAAAAGGGAAAAAAGGGGGTTCCCCGAATGGGGAAAAAAACAAAGGTCACAATTGGGAAATTTAAGACTCAGGAACAAAGGGGTGTTAGGAAGATTTCTTCAGTCAAAGTAGTCAGGCCATGGAAAGGGGGAAAAGGGGGGGGGAAAAAACATTTTTTAAAAAAGGGGGGGGTGTTCCCGGGGGGCCAGGAAGAGGAAAAAATGGGGGGGGGCCAGACTTTGAAAACAAATAGGGGATAAAATAAACACACACCAAAACACCACCCCAACTCACACACAAACCCCACCCCCAACAAACAAACACCCAAAAAAGGGGGGGGGAGGAAGGGGGCAGTTGTTTATCCAAAAAAGGGTTTTCCCTTTAAAAAATTTTGGAAAGGGGGGAAAAAAAAGGTTTGTCTTAAAAAGGGGTTTTTTTTAATTTTTTTTTTTTTTTTATTATTTTTATATTTGTTTGTGTGTGTGTTTTTTTGTGTGGTTTTTGTGTTGTTTATTATTATTTTTATAAATATATTTATTATATATTATTTTTATATTTTTTTAAAAAAATTTTTTTTTTTTTTTTTTTGTTTTTTTTTTATTTTTTTTTTATCCCGGCGATTCCACCCGGGGGGGGGGAAAAAAAAAAAAAAATTTCCCTCTTTTATATGTTTGAGAAGGGGGCTTTATCCCCGTTTTTAACTTGTTAAAACCCCCCCCTTGGTGGGATGTTTCCCCTTGACTTGTGGCCGCGGGTTTTAATCCCCTTTTTTTTTTTGCCCCCCCCAAAAACCCAATTTAAAAATTTTGTTCCCCTTTCCCTTTAAAAAAATTTCAATGTGGGGCCGCCCCGACCCCTTTTTCCCCCCCCTTTTTTCCCGGGGACCCCCCCGTTCCTTTGTGTTTTTTGGTTTTTTGGGTTTCCCCTTTTTTGTGCCCCCCTTTTTCGTTGGGCCGTTTTGGTTGATTTTAAACCCCAAAAAAGAATTTCCCTTATTTTAAAAAAATTTTTTGGGGAAACCCATGTAAAATTTTGCGAAACCCCCCAAAGTTAAAATTGGGTTTTTTAAAATTTCTAACACCCCCTTTCCCCCAGGAAAAATCTTTTTTCCCAAACCCAAGGACCCCCACTTTTTTTTTTTAAATTATTTATTCCATTGGGGGGGAAAAATATTGAACGTTATTCAATTCCATCCAAGTTAAATTTTTAACCCCATTTTTTTTACTCAAAAAAACCTTTTGTTTTCCCTTTTTTTTCCCCGAACCCCAAAAACCCCCCCGCCCCTTTCCCCTTTTCCCAAAAAGCAAAGTTTTTAGAAAAGGGTGAAACCCCCCGGGTTTTTTTTTTTAGCCCCGAAGACCTTCTTTTTCCCCAAAAATTTTAAAATAATTAAAAAACAGGTGAATAAAACCCCGAAAGGACAAAGGGGAAAAAATTTTTTTAATATTTAATTTCTTATCCCCTTTCATGTTTAGTAAAACCCCCAAAATTAATTGAAAAAATTTCCCCCCCCCCCCTTTATAAGTTTTTTAAAAAAAAATGAAAAGACCTTTTAGTTTTTAAAAAGAAAATTTAGTTTAGTAAAACCCGGGAAAAATTCAAATTTTTTTGTTCATTTCCCCCCCTTTAATTTTTTAAAAAATTTATAACCTTTGGGGGAAAAGAATTATCCCCTTTAAATTTTTATTTTTTTTTTTTGTTTTCAAAGGAAATAGACCCCTGAATTAGGTCTTCCCCCTTTAAATTTTTTTAAATAAGCCCCCCAAAAAAATCCCCCCTGAATTTTACTTTAAAAGGCTGTTCCCCTTTTTTAATTTTGAATTTAAATGGTTTTTTTCCCCCCTTTTTTTTTCCCCTTGAAACAAAGTTTTTTTTAAATTAAAAAATTCCTAAAATTTTTTATTTAATAAATAACCTTATTAAAATCTCCCTCAATTTTTTTGGGGCAAACCCTTTTTTTAAGTTTCTTAAGGGAATTTTTTTAAAATTTTTTTACAACAAAAAATTTTTAAATACCCCCCCGGGGGTTTTTTTAAGAACCCCTTTTAAATTTTTTTTAAAAATTTTTGAATTTAATTTTAAAAATTTCTTTTAAATTTTTTCCCCTTTTTAAATAAAACCCTTTTGGGGGGCCCCCAAAAAAACCCGATTTTAAAAAGGGCCCACCTTAGGGGGGAAAAAGGGTAAAAAACCCCAAAAAAAAAAAAAAAAACCCAAAAAAAAAACCATCTTAAAAAAAAAAAAAAAAAAAAAAAAAAACAAAAAAAACCAAAAAAAAAACACCCCCCAAAAATACAAAAAAAAAAAACCCCCCAAAAAGAGGGGATAAAATTGGGAAAAAGGATACCCAGAAAAATGGGAAAAACTAAAAAAAAACCAAAGGAGAGGGGGCGGGGGGGGGAAAAAAGGGAAAAATTTTTTTCCCAGGGCTTAGGGAAGGAAAGGAAAAAAGGGGGGAAGGAAAAAGGGGGGTTGGGGAAAAAAAAAAAGGGGTAAAAGGGGGGAGGATTGAAATTTTTGGGGGGGGCCCAAGGTAAAAAAAAAGTTTTGGGAGGAAAAGGCGGAAAGGACCCCCAAGAGCCCCAGGAAAAGGAAAGTACAAGGGGGTTTTCCCCTAGAAGGAAAGAAAAAACGGGCCGATGGGGGAAGGGGAAAAAAAAAGGGAGTGGAAAAAGAAAGGGGGAACCGAGGGGGGAAGGGGGCGGAAAAGGGCGGCAAAAAAAAATTTTTAAAAAAAAAAAAAAAAAAAAAATTAAAAAGATCCCAAGATCCCAAAATAAAAAAAAGGGGGGGGAAAAAAGTGTTGGGGGAAAAAAGGAAAGGGAAAAAATTGGTCAAAAAATGGGGGAGGGCAAAAAAGGTAAAGAAGAAAATTTGCTTAAAACCAATTAAAGGGATGAAAAATGAAATTTTTCAAGGGGGAAAAATCCTGGGAAAAAGGGGGGAAAAAGGGGGGGGGGGAGGGGTTGGCAAAAATCCGAATTTTTGGGCGGAAGAGAAGATGGGGAAAAAGTATTAATGGGGAAATTAGGAGGCCCCGGGTGGTAATCAGGGCCCCCAAAACGCAGGGGGGAAGGAAAAATACCGGGGGAAAGAGGTTTGAAAATTGAGGGGAAAAAACCCTTGAGGGAAACCCCGATATGGTGACTTTCAAAGGGTTTTGGGGGAAACCCCCCACAGGGGGAAAAAATTTGGGGGAAAAATGAGGAGGGGGGAACCTTTAAAAAAGAAGGGAAAAAAGGGGAAAAAAAAAACCCAAAGTTGGGTTGATCCCCTTAGAAAATGGGAATAAAAAACCCCCCCTTTGGGAAAGGGGGGGTTTAATTAATAAACAAAGTGTAGGGGGAAGAGGGGGGGAGGAGGGGGCCAAATAAAAAAAAGGGGGGGGGGGTTTTTTTTGGGGGGGAAATATGGGGGGTTCAGTAAAGAGAAGGGGGAAACCTTAAGGGTTAAAATTGTAGAAATAAAAGCAAGGAGGCCTGGGGATTTGAAAAGGGGAAAAGGGGGAAGGGGGGGGTAGTTTTTTTAAAAAGGGTTTTGGGGGGGAAAAAAATGTGTGGGAATAAGAAATAAACAAACCGGAGAATAAGGAGAACAGTCGTAGACCCCAAAATTGAATAGGGCACAAAATTAAGAAGGGGGGCCCCCAAAAAAATTTGAAAATGAAATACCCGCAAAAAGCCAAATCTGCCCCGAAACTGTTGTACAGCCAATCAGGGGGAAAAAACAACAGTCAAGGCCCGGGAATCGGGCCTAAGGAAGGAAGGAGGAGAGAAAAACAGGAAATGCCCGGGGAAGTATGTGAAAAACGAAAAAAGAGATTCAAAGAAGTGTTCCCCGGGGGGAGACGGGAAAAGGGACTCCAGAAAGAGGGAGAGGGGGGGGGCCCCCACCACCAAGTGCTGGACACAGTGAAACACAACCGGGGAAAATTTGGGAGGTTTCCCTGAGTGAGTAGATACCTAAAAGGGGCAATGGGGCCAGATAACATCTCCCGGGGAAATTTGAGAGGGGAGCAGAGGGCTATGTGAAACCCCAAACAACAATATTCAATACATCTAACGAAACGGGGGGATTGCCTGAGGCATGGGGGAAAACAAAAGGGAGTCCAATCTTTAAAAAAAGGGGACGACATAAGGGATTAAACACAGAACCCTTCCCCTTTACTGTATATATGCAAAAATCCTGGAGAAATTATTTAGGGGAAGAGTGGTGGAACACCTAAAAGGAAGGTCTCATAACAGCAGCCAGCATGGTTTCAGGGAGGGGAAAAATCCTTTTGTCAAAAAACCTAGGGAAAGTTCTATGACATGGTAAATAAGCAGTAAACAAAGGAGAGGGGGGGTGGGTGGATTGCATTTTTTGGACTGCAAGAAGGGCTTTTGACACATTTCCACAAAAGAGATTGGTGAAAAAAACAGGGGACCAACAGGGAACAGGGAAGGCATAAAAGGGGATCAGGGAATACTTGTCGGGAAAGACAGCACGATTCATGGTACGGGCGAGGTGTCCGAGGGGCCCCTGTGACCAGCGGGGCCCCGCGGGGCAGCCCCTTGGGAAACCAAGTGCTTTTTAGGTATTTGTAAAACCGACATAAAGGGAAAGGGAAAATAGCCCTTGAGGTTGCCCCTTGTTTGCAGTTTGACGGGGAAATTAAAGAAAGAAAAACACCCCGATCAAAAGACCGGCAAAACCCCTACAAAGGGTTTGGGACAGGGCAGAACGGGTTTCCAGAAATTGGCTCCCGGGATTTCAACCCCCCAAAGTGAAAAGGGTCATAAAGATTGGGGAAGGGCAAAGAAGGCCGAGACGGGTACAGTCTGGGGGGGTCAGGGGACTACAAACCCACTTCAAGGAAAAAGATCTTGGGGGAGTATAACACCAAAAACATCTCCTAAAGGAAACCTCAACCAAAAAACTGCTGCACCCATATGGGCCCCCAAGCAAACCTCGAACAGAAATTCCCGACATCTTAAAAAGGAATCGTTCGGGGACCTGTCACCGTTACGTTGGGGCCCAAATTTTGGAGTATGCGGCCCCTTTTGGGAACCCACCCCAACCCAACCCACGTAAAAGAAACTGGGAGAAATGCAAAGGTTTGCAACAAGCCCAAAGCCCCAGAGCAAAGAGGAAGCCCAAACCGGGAAGGTTAAGGGGAAATCAACCTGACGACATGGAGGACAGGAGAGTTTGGGGGGGCCATGATAAGGGAAATACAAAATACTGAGAGGAATTGCCCAAGGTGGAAAAAAAACGGGAAATGTTTCCAGAGATTGGCACAGTAAAAAAGGGGGGCACAGTTGGGAAACTGAAGACCCCAGATGAAACACAGGGGGTGTTAGGAAGTATTTTTTCAGCCACAGAGTAGTCATTTAAAGGGGAATGTTGGGAAGCGAAATTTGTGGAGGGAGGGGGCCATCATAGCTTTAAGAAAAGGGACGATAAAGCTCAAACCCCAGGGGGAGTTACCTATAACGATCAGTGAAGAGGCGGGGCCAAAGGGGCTTGGGGGCTCGACCCCCGCAACCCCAAAAAGGTGAGTACCCTACACAACATACAAAAAATACTTTCAAAAAACCCCACACACACACACCACACACAGACACACAACACACACAACATTTCACAACTACAACAACACGGGACACCAAAAACATACACACGTACAACATACACACACACAACACATTTCACCCATACCCCACACACACACACATTTCATACAAAACACACACATACAACACACTACAAACTAAACAACACACACATACACACATACACACACACCACACAACAACAAAACCACACACACACACACACACCCACACACACACACAACACGTTTGGAAAAACTTTAGATTAATCAAAGGGATGGGTTAGGAAGTATTTCTTCAGTCATAGAGTAGTCAAGCCGTGGAATAGCCTAGAAAGTGAAGTAGTGGAGGCGGAACCATACATAGTTTTAAGGCGAGGTATGATAAAGCTCATGGAGCAGGGAGAGAGAGGACCTAGTACAATCAGTGAAGAGGCGGGGCCAAAGGAGCTATGAATCGACCCCTGCAACCACAAATAGGTGAGTACAAATAGGTGAGTACACACACACCACACACACCCCCACAAAACATATAAATATATATAAATTTTTATATATATATATATATATATATTATATATATATAAATATAATATATTATATTATAAAATATATATATTTTATATAATATTTAACCCCCGAGATCGCAAACTTTACATATTCGGCACGCATTATATATATATATATATATATATAAAATATATATATATATATATATATATTAATATATATATATTAAATATTATTTTATATATAATGTCTGCCGAATATGTAAAGTTTGCGATCTCGGCTTAAAAATATAATATATATTATATATATATTTTATATATATATATATATTTTATATATAATTATATATGTATATGAATGGTTCAGAGAACCATTCATCCACATCGACTCAAGGCTGAGGGACTGATTACCTCATTCTCCTCCTGTTCTTCAAGTTTCTCCTTTGTATGGACTGATGAAGCCACTGTGTGGCGAAACGTTTCCTCAATAAAGATACCCAAGAGTTGCACATGTGTCTAATTCAACAACATGTCGGTTCTCTGAACCATTCATCTACAATCCTGTGAGAACATTGCTGTCAGCATATATTACAACATTAAGTAAGACGATGGTTTCTGGACAACACCCTGACCAACGCAGCATCAACAATATTAAGCTTTCTACCATCTGCAGCTCATAAGACTGCCATCCCCACGAGCCCCTTTGGGGCGGGGCAGATGGCAGACCAGAGGCCTAGCTTCCTACGAGCTCCGTGAGGGCGGGAACTGTGGCTAGGCCTGGGGACAGTTGGTCCCAAAGATGAGGGGGGTACTTGTACCTCCTCCCATGGGAGACTTAGGTCTCGAGACACTCCCCAGATAGGGAGCCAAGGCCGGGTCACCACTACTTGGAAAAGACCCGGGCCGGGAGAATACCGGCGAATAAAAAAAAAATCAACAATATTCCGTACACCGATTGTCAACAATACCAGTCATGAAACAAATGATTTTAAACGGCGATTATATCAACAAAATGCTTTATTCATACCATGGAAAATAATAATAATGTTATGTTTTTACATACAAATACAAAGACTTATAGAATTAATTTCAATTATGCTAAAGTAATAATGGGATGCAACAACACAGAGCAGAGGAAGATAAGGGAATCGGTTATTTTTATCAGTGTCCACAGCTGCAATACTCTAATCTTTTTTCTCACATATGACAAATCATTGAAGACGATTTGGAAAATCTTGGAAGGAATGGTCCCAAATCTGCACACAGAAATCACTCCTCTACGAAAGTAAAAGACTGGGCAGGCGATGCAAAATGCCCCCAATAAAAAGTAGGGGCGCCATTGGTACACTAAGGGAAAACACCATAAGTGTCCGGGGCACAAAACTGTTTAACAGCCTCCCATCAAGCATTAGGGGAATTACCAATAAACCCCTGGCTGCCTTCAAGAGAGAGCTGGGCAGATACCTAAAGTCAGTGCCGGATCAGCCGGGCTGTGGCTCGTACGTTGGACTGCGTGAGGCCAGCAGTAACAGCCTAGTTGATCAGGCCCTGATCCATCGGGAGGCCTGGTCATGGACCGGGCCGCGGGGGCGTTGATCCCCGGAATAACCTCCAGGTAACCAGGTAAGTGACGAAGAAACAGATAATCTGAGGGAACCCTGTGTAATGACTTTAGTTAGATAACCTCGGATTTGTGAAAGGTGATGGTGATGGTGTAGCAATAGAGTTGTGAAAATTGTCGGGTAGAGTTAATGACACTGATACCTTATGCGGTAGACCTCCTACAGTGCCCCTTTTTCTTATATACCTAACATGAAGGCGCATTTGAAGGTTTCCTCACATCGTTAAGTATTGTAAGAGGGCTGTATTTGCAGACAAAACCTTTAAATATAAGTCAACGTTTCACTACAACAGGGGCTTTTTCAAGTCAGTATATCGAGCATGCAAAAGTGACAATATATACAAAAAGTAATGAGGTGAACAAAGGCATTGTCAAATAATGAATAGTAGTTTGGTGGTAAATTGAATCGTTACAGCAACTTGCCCTAAAGGAACCCTTTTTTTAATTTAATGATAGACTTGGCTGCCTTTTCTTTTTAAACTCTTTTGAACAGATTGATCCTATTGTTTCTTCCAGTGTTTCTTGCTAATGCTGCAGTTTTTTAGAGCAGAAGATAGCTGTTAAATTATCGCAAGCAGAATTCAAAAACGAATGAATATTTTAAAGTTTTGAACTTTTATTTTGTATCAGGACGACTTACGTACCTGATCACGCTGCGAAGGTTGTAAAAAGCAAAGGTTAAACTTCATGAACATTGAAAAATATGCAATGGCCGTATTTCTCATTGATAAGTGGTTGGTATTGTTTCCAATCATTTGTTAGTAAACGAAACAAAAAGTGATATTGGAGCTGTTTTGATTACTAGCGGTCCTTTGTTATGTCTCGGTATTAATGACTTTAACGAGAAATTCGAGCCAGACACATTGTTTCCTAACGACCAAGGTAACAATGGTGGCTTCCTGGTCCGCCACCTCCATATGCACCTGTACTTCAAGCTATATATCCGTATCTCTCTCTCTCTCTTTCTATATACATATATTATATATATTATATATATATATATATATATATATATATATATATATATATATATATATATATATATATATATAATTTTTTTTTTTTTTTTTTTTTTTTTTTTTTCAACAAGTCGGCCGTCTCCCACCGAGGCAGGGTGACCCAAAAAAGAAAGAAAATCCCCAAAAAGAAAATAATTTCATCATCATTCAACACTTTCACCACACTCGTACATTTCACTGTTTTTGCAGAGGTGCTCAGAATAAAACAGTTTAGAAGCATACACATATAAAGATACACAACATATCCCTCCAAACTGCCAATATCCCAAACCCCTCCTTTAAAGTGCAGGCATTGTACTTCCCATTTCCAGGACTCAAGTCCGACTATATGAAAATAACCGGTTTCCCTGAATCCCTTCACTAAATATTACCCTGCTCACACTCCAACAGATCGTCAGGTCCCAAGTACCATTCGTCTCCATTCACTCCTATCTAACACGCTCACGCACGCTTGCTGGAAGTCCAAGCCCCTTGCCCACAAAACCTCCTTTAACCCCTCTCTCCAACCCTTTCGAGGACGACCCCTACCCCGCCTTCTTTCCCCTATAGATTTTATATGCTTTCCATGTCATTCTACTTTGATCCATTCTCTCTAAATGACCAAACACCTCAACAACCCCTCTTCTGCCCTCTGACTAATACTTTTATTAACTCCGCACCTTTTCCTAATTTCCACACTCCGAATTTTCTGCATAATATTTACACAACACATTGCCCTTAAACAGGACATCTCCACTGCCTCCAACCGTCTCCTCGCTGCTGCATTTACCACCCAAGCTTCACACCCATATAAGAGTGTTGGTACTACTATACTTTCATACATTCCCTTCTTTGCCTCCATAGATAACGTTTTTTGACTCCACATATACCTCAACGCACCATCACCTTTTTTCCCTCATCAATTCTATGATTAACCTCATCCTTCATAAATCCATCCGCCGACACGTCAACTCCCAAGTATCTGAAAACATTCACTTCTTCCATACTCCTCCTCCCCAATTTGATATCCAATTTTTCTTTATCTAAATCATTTGACACCCTCATCACCTTACTCTTTTCTATGTTCACATTCAACTTTCTACCTTTACACACATTCCCAAACTCATCCACTAACCTTTGCAATTTTTCTTTAGAATCTCCCATAAGCACAGTATCATCAGCATAAAGTAACTGTGTCAATTCCCATTTTGAATTTGATTCCCCAAAATTTAATCCCACCCCTCTCCCGAACACCCTAGCATTTACTTCTTTTACAACCCCATCTATAAATATATTAAACAACCATGGTGACATTACACATCCCTGTCTAAGACCTACTTTTACCGGGAAGTAGTCTCCCTCTCTTCTACACACCCTAACCTGAGCCTCACTATCCTCATAAAAACTCTTTACAGCATTTAATAACTTACCACCTATTCCATATACTTGCAACGTCTGCCACATTGCTCCCCTATCCACTCTATCATATGCCTTTTCTAAATCCATAAATGCAATAAAAATTTCCCTACCTTTATCTAAATACTGTTCACATATATGCTTCAATGTAAACACTTGATCTACACATCCCCTACCCACTCTGAAACCTCCTTGCTCATCCGCAATCCTACATTCTGTCTTACCTCTAATTCTTTCAATTATAACCCTACCGTACACTTTTCCTGGTATACTCAGTAAACTTATTCCTCTATAATTTTTACAGTCTCTTTTGTCCCCTTTCCCTTTATATAAAGGGACTATACATGCTCTCTCCGCCAATCCCTAGGTACCTTCCCCTCTTTCATACATTTATTAAACAAAAGTACCAACCACTCCAACACTATATCCCCCCCTGCTTTTAACATTTCTGTCATGATGCCATCAGTTCCAGCTGCTACTTACCCCCTTTCATTTTACGTAAAGCCTCACGTACCTCCCCCACACTTACATTCTGCTCTTCTTCACTCCTAAAAGATGGTATACCTCCCTGGCCAGTGCATGAAATTAACTGCTTCTGTTTCTTCCTTAACATTTAAAAGTTCCTCAAAATATTCTCGCCATCTACCTAATACCTCCATCTCCCCATCTACTAACTCCCCTACTCTGTTTTAAACTGACAAATCCATACTTTCCCTAGGCTTTCTTAACTTGTTTAACTCACTCCAAATTTTTTTCTTATTTTCATTAAAATTTCTTGACAGTGCCTCTCCCACTCTATCATCTGCTCTCCTTTTGCACTCTCTCACCACTCTCTTTACCTTTCTTTTACTCTCCATATACTCTGCTCTTCTTATAACACTTCTGCTTTGTAAAAACCTCTCATAAGCTACCTTTTTCTCTTTTATCACACCCTTTACTTCATCATTCCACAAACTTCTGCCACACATTCTAATACTGCATTTTTAAAACTATTCCAACCCTCTTCAACCCCCCCACTACTCATCTTTTCACTAGCCCACCTTTCTGCCAATAGTCGCTTATATCTCACCCGAACTTCCTCCTCCCTTAGTTTATACACTTTCACCTCCCTCTTACTTGTTGTTGCCACCTTCCTCTTTTCCCATCTACCTCTTACCCTAACTGTAGCTACAACTAAATAATGATCCGATATATCAGTTGCCCCTCTGTAAACATGTACATCCTGGAGCCTACCCATCAACCTTTAATCCACCAATACATAATCTAATAAACTACTTTCATTACGTGCTACATCATATCTTGTATATTTATTTATCCTCTTTTTCATAAAATATGTATTACTTATTACCAAATCTCTCTCTACACATAGCTCAATTAAAGGCTCCCCATTTACATTTACCCCTGGCACCCCAAATTTACCTACTACTCCCTCTATAACATTTTTACCCACTTTAGCATTGAAATCCCCAACCACCATTACTCTCACACTTGATTCAAAACTCCCCACGCATTCACTCAACATTTCCCAAAATCTCTCTCTCTCCTCTACACTTCTCTCTTCTCCAGGTGCATACACGCTTATTATAACCCACTTTTCACATCCAAATCTTTATTTTACTCCACATAATCCTTGAATTAATACATTTATAGTCCATCTTTTCCTGCCATAGCTTATCCTTCAACATTATTGCTACTCCTTCTTTAGCTCTAACTCTATTTGAAACCCCTGACCTAATCCCATTTATTCCTCTCCACTGAAACTCTCCCACCCCCTTCAGCTTTGTTTCTCTTAAAGCCAGGACATCCAGCTTCTTCTCATTCATAACATCCACAATCATCTCTTTCTTATCATCTGCACAACATCCACGCACATTCAGACTTCCCACTTTGACAATTTTCTTCTTATTATTCTTTTTAGTAATCTTTACAGGAAAAGGGGTTACTAGCCCATTGTTCCCGGCATTTTAGTTGACTTTTACAACACGCATGGCTTACGGAAGAAAGATTCTTATTCCACTTTCCCATGGATATAAAAGAAAAAGTAATAAGACCAAGAACTATTAAGATAAAATCAAAGAAAACTCAGATGTATATATATATATATATATATATATATATATATATATATATATATATATAATATATATATATATATTAGCAAGAACTCATTTAAAATTAAGTCCTTTCTAAAATTTTCTCTTATGCTTTTAAAGATATAATTTTTCATTTATGTTAATGTAAGAAATAAATAATTTTGTACCAGAAGAACCTTAGAAAACTTACCTAACCTTATTATAACAAGCGGAATTTAAATTATCCTAATCCAACTGAATATATTTAGATAAGTTTGCAATAATTTAATAATAAACAAACACAATGAAATATATTTTTTTCGTTAGGTTCGGAATGATTTTTGCAAAATTATTGCATACACAAATTTTCGCTTGCCTTATTCAACGGTAACAGGAATCCTAATAACTCCTTTTTGGAGAGGAATATCCCGAGAACAACCTGATGACGGTCCAGAAAGGACCGAAATATCCTCTCTAAGTTCGGGATTTTTTGAGAATTGTTCCAGTCACGGAATTGTGGTTTTTGTTGTTCTTAACGTAAGGCAAATCAAGGTACTAGCCGGTAATGCAAGGTATCAGAAGGCAATAAAGGGCATTAGATATAATATATGGACACAATAGGTACAGTTTTCAGTCAAAGGAAAGAGTTCACACTCTAATCAGGCAGCGAGATAATGACTTGAGACAGCCACACTCTTTCTGATAATTAGCTTAACACTTTGATCTCTGACTTTCCTGATTGGCTGCTAATGATCCCGCTGGATTTTTACCCGTTCGTCCTTTTATACATGGAGTATTTTTAAGGACTTCGCCCTGTGTATGCGTTTGTCTTTATTCTCAGACTGTGGGTGAATGTTTCTCTGTGTGGTAGTGATATGTGGTGTTGCTGGGGAAGGGGGAGGGGGACCTTGTGGTTCCCTCTGGTGGTGTGCAGTGATGGTGGTGCTCAAGAGTGTTGATCTTCGCTGAGACATAACACAACAACCCCTCAAACGGGAATGGAAAATTAAACGCTGTTTCCATCCGTATTGTTCTCGTCATCAAACGCAGATGAGAAACTACTTGACATTAGCAAGAGTACTTCAGCTCCGGCGAGTCTTGATCTAACACCAGATATTTTTATTTTGATTTGAACAATGTGCTTTCAGAGTACATATCTTTTTTAGTGGGAAAGTAAAATGTAACAAACTTCTGTGAATTCATCCTTTGATGCTAGTGAAGGGCTCTTGATTCATGATGCTAGTGAAGGGCTTTTGATTCATGATGCTAGTGAAGGGCTCTTGATGCATGATGTTAGTGAAGGGCTCTTGATGCATGATGCTAGTGAAGGGCTTTGATTCATGATGCTAGTGAAGGGCTCTTGAAATTTATGATGTAGTGAAGGGCTCTTGATGCATGATGCTAGTGAAGGGCTCTTGATTCATGATGTTAGTGAAGGGCTCTTGATGCATGATGCTAGTGAAGGGTTCTTGATTCATGATGCTAGCGAAGGGCTCTTGATACATGATGCTAATGAAGGGCTCTTGATGCATGATGCTAGTGAAGGGCTCTTGATTCATGATGCTAGTGAAGGGTTCTTGATTCATGATGCTAGTGAAGGGCTCTTGATTCATGATGCTAGTGAAGGGCTCTTGATGCATGATGCTAGTGAAGGGTTCTTGATTCATGATGCTAGTGAAGGGCTCTTGATACATGATGCTAGTGAAGGGCTCTTGATGCATGATGCTAGTGAAGGGCTCTTGATTCATGATGCTAGTGAAGGGCTTTTGATTCTGTGCTAGTGAAGGGCTCTTCATTCATGATGTTATTGTGAAGGGCTTCTGAATTCATGATGCTAGTGAAGGCTTTGATTCATAATGCTAGTCACAGGGCTCTTGAATGCAATGATGCTAGTGATATTCATTGATGCATGATGCTAGTGAAGGGTTCTTGATACATGATGCTAGTGAAGGGTTCTTGATACATGATGCTAGTGAAGGGTTCTTGATTCATGATGCTAGTGAAGGGCTCTTGATTCGTGTGAATTGAAACGACACTCCACATACTTGCATGAAATTTAATTCTTTCCTACTTAATGGGCTCTTCCCATTCCTCTAAGTGTTTCCCATTTAGAAAGTACTTCCCATTTCCTAGACACTTCCCATTTCCTTTAGTGAATTAACGTATTCCAGATATGAATCCACCACAACCTCGTTTTTGCATCCTACACAAAGCACATTATTATTATTATTATTATAATTATTATTATTATTATTATTATTATTATTATATTCATGGAGAAGCACTCAATCCTTTGGGGTCATGTAGTGCCTGAGAAATGAGAGGCAACAAAGTTTGATGAAAGAGAACATCTCCATTTTCTGGGATCAAGAGCCCTTGAGCATCAACGCAATGTTCCATCCTCCCCTTCCCCCAATGTCCTTGAATGGAACTCAAGTAAAATGTCTACATTCAATCTGATACCAAGAATCAAAATAATATCTGTGTCAGTTAAAGCCTTCATGACCCAGTGAGCTGAGAAAACTTGTCAAGACCAAGATTGCAATCGCTCTGTTGCCTTGAAGATCAACTGAACGAGAAGCTATTACTTTCCTAATGTCTACGATCCATCCTCACTTCTTAAGTTCTTATATACGACACACACATTGCTGTGATGAGGATATTCCCAACAATATAATATTAAATATATATATATATATATATAAATATATATTATATATATATATATATATATATACAGAGATAGACAGAAAGAGAGAGAGAGAAGAAGGGCAGGAGCTGGTGGAAGAGGCATGGTCCCATCATCTTCAGATCAACAAGACCCTGGTATTGGCAGGACGCATTCTGAGGAAGGCTCTCCTTCGAGGTTTATTTCTGATTTATTTTCCATCTTCGTCCATCACTGTTGATGACACTTCTCAGAGTCGACGCTAACAACAGACTGTGTTTGCCGGTGTAGTGCTGATCATGCGTGTAACTGGGTTAGATTCCGAATCACATGAATGCACAATCCTTCAGTAGGTTGATTGGTTCCTTTAATATAGAGCGTATTCGAGGGGTCATTAAGGTCTACATGTTACGTGTACATGCCCAATCAGGAATACTTTAATCCCTAAAAAAAGCGGTTAACTCTCGGTGTATGTTCACTGAGAGATTCTCAGTTATCCGTATATATACTTTTGAGACTCGGTAATTCTCAAAGCTACCAGCTAGAAGGCTGCAAGGTATTGATAAATATGGTAGAAAAAGTAAAACATGACTTGATGAAGCTCTACACAGCTAAATATGACTTGAAGCTCTACACAGCTAAATATGACTTGAAGCTCTACACAGCTAAATATGACTTGAAGCTCTACACAGCAAAATATGACCTGAAGCTCAACACAGCAAAACATGACTTGAAGCTCTACACAGCAAAACATGACTTGAAGCTCTATACAGCAAAACATAACTTGAAGCTCTACACAGCTAAATATGACTTGAAGCTCTACACAGCAAAACATGACTTGAAGCTCTACACAGCAAAACATGACTTGAAGCTCTACACAGCAAAACATGACTTGAAGCTCTACACAGCAAAACATGACTTGAAGCTCTACACAGCAAAACATGACTTGAAGCTCTACACAGCAAAGCATAACTTGACGAAGCTCTACACAGAGTGAAAAAGACAAAGCTCTACACCCAGAGCGAAACATCGCCAACAATAAGGTTTCTTCAGCACCGTGTTTCTAACAACTCTTGCAATATTATGTCACATTCAGGTTACAAAAGGTGAGTGTTACTTAGTCTCTCCTTTTAAATTATTTTCACATAAATGGAAAGCGGAACCGACCGTTTAATAATTTGGTAATACCTGCGGAGCAACAGTGCAAAATTTATGCCCTTCGGCAGAACGAAGGGACGAGGGGAAGGAGAGGGAAGGGTCGTTCTGGCGGTGGTCAAAGATTCTTCATTTAAGGAATCGTATCCACCCCTCATTTTCTAAGGGATCAAGTCTCACTACTCTCCATTCTCTAACGTTGTGATAATAATAATAATAATAATAATAATAATAATAATAATTATTATTGTTATTATTACTATTATTATTATTATTATTATTATTAGCAGTAGTAGTAGTAGTAGTAGTAGTAGTAGTAGTAGTACTAGTAGTAGTATATTAATATTAATAAAATAAAAATAATAAAATAATAATAGCAATAATAATAATAATTATATTATTATTATTGTTATCAGTAGTAGTAGTAGTAGTAGTAGTAGAAGTAGTAGTTGTTGTAGTAGTAGTGGTAGTGGTAGTAGTAGCAGTAGCAATAGCGGTATTAATAATAATAATAATAATAATAATAATAATAATAATATTCGCTTAGACAGCCACTATAAAACAGCATAAAAGACTCTCAAGGGCAGTTTAACATCAACTTTAAACTCTGAAATATACCTCCAGTGTACCTCTGGAGAGCAGATATTCTCACAGACGTAAGACTCGCATTGGGAATCTCTGAAAGAGGATTTGTCAAGCAACAAGTTAGGAGGAACAGTGACCTATTTACAACCCCAAAACAGATATGTCGACTTAAACTGCTATTTTTCTGTTGACTGGTGGCACCGGTCTCTGCGAGAGAGCATTCATTATAAGAGAAAGGGGGAGAGAGACGTACACAAAGAGAGACAGCCTTTTATGAGTGCTTATTATCTGCTTCTCTTTCTCTCTGTTTATATAATATATATATAATATATATATATATATATATATATATATATATATATATATATATATATATGCAAAACAACCACTGTGAAAGAATATAGAAATTCCAAGCGCTTTCGTGACTACTCACATTATCAAGGAACAATGAAAGTAATGCATCAAAGGAAGGCATATAAAGGGTCTAGCCCACACCTCATTATCACATCCCACAACAAAGCAACACTTGACGCTCGATTCGTAAGAAAGCGAACACTACAACAGGCCTGCTGGCCAAACTAGACAGGTCCTTCACACACCCCACCAACAAACTATTCTACCCAAGAATTAAGAATTTTAAAATTTATTATTTGTCCAATGTATTATTAAATTCTTCCCAAATTCTATTAATTATAAATGGATCTAATTTATATAAACCAAAGAAAAATTCATATTATTGTCAAAACTGCTTTTTATGAAACAAGATTCAATTATATTCCTGTCGACCATGGACTTGCTTGATACAACTTTCTCAACTTTTTGAAAATCAGTTGGATGGTTAAAATCTCTCACATGAATAAATAGAGCATTGGAATCTTGTCCAGTTCTAATGCTATATTTATGTTGCTTTAATATTAGTTCGAGATTTTTACCAGTTTGACCGCAATAAACTTTATCGCATTTTGGGGGGAATTCTTTATCAAAAGTTTTTTTTACTGTATCAAGGTTTTTAAATACAACTTTGATATTAAAAGTTTTAAGAAGAGAAGGCATATCAATCAAGTTTTCATGGTAAGGGAGAACCAACATATTTTCAGTTGAATAAGGCTGGTTGTCCCTTTTTGGATTGTAAAAAGTATTTCTAGCAATTTTAAAAGATTTATCAATTACGTTTCTTGGGTGTTTCAAATCATTACCTATTTCATAAATTTTGGACTACAAATACGTAAAGCTCTCAAAAACATTGATGAGAAAACAGATGATGTGAAGAATAATAGTGGACATAGGAACAGTTATTTGTAGGTTTTCTGTAAATTTTAAATTTGAATTCATTATTGCTCTTAATAATTAAAACATCTAGAAAAGGCAATGAGTTATTTTCTTCAAACTCAACAGTAAAGTTTATAGAATGGGCTAAGCTATTTAATTTGGCAAGGAAATGGTGTATATCTACATTCTTGGGCATAAGACACAAAATATCATCAATATATCTGAACCATTTAGCTCTATTAGAGAGGATGGTGTTAAACAGCCTTGTTTCAAAAAATTCCATATATAGGCTACTAAGAACAGGTGAAAGAGGATTTCGCATTGCCATACCAAACTTCTGAGTGTAAAACTTATCATTAAATACAAATTTTGCATCAACAATGCAAAGTTTAATAAGTTTAATGATAGGAACTGGCAATGGTAAATCATAATTAACGAGTTCTTCAGATAAGAAACTTAATAAATCATCAACAGGAACTTTCGTAAACAAGGAAGTAACATCAAAACTAACCATGTTAAAATCATTTAAGTCAGTCAAGGAGCTTAATTTATCAACTAAATCTACGTTGTTTTTAACATTAAAGTTAGAAATTTTGCCAACAATAGGGCTCAAAATGTCAACAAGCCATTTGGATTAGAGCTGGACAAGATTCCAATGCTCTATTTATTCATGTGAGAGATTTTAACCATCCAATTGATTTTCAAAAAGTTGAGAAAGTAGTATCAAGCAAGTCCATGGTCGACAGGAATATAATTGAATCTTGTTTCATAAAAAGCAGTTTTGACAATAAAATGAATATTTCCTTTGGTTTATATAAATTAGATCCATTTCAAATTAATAGAATTTGGGAAGAATTTAATAATGCATTGGACAAATAATAAATTTTAAAATTCTTAATTCATGGGTAGAATAGTTTGTTGGTGGGTTGTGTGAAGGACCTGTCTAGTTGGGCCAGTGGGACTGCTGCAGTGTTCCCTTTCTTACGAATCGCGCGTCAGGTGTTGCTTTGTTGTGGGATGTATAATGAGGTGTGGGCTAGACCCTTTATATGCCTTCCTTTGATGCATTACTTTCATTGTTCCTTGATAATGTGAGTAGTCACGAAAGCGCTTGGAATATCTATATTCTTTCACAGTGGTTGTTTTGCATATTCTGAAATCACCTGTTTACTGTGATCTTATTGAGTATATATATATAATATATAATATATATATATAATATATATATATATATATATATATATATATATATATAATATAAACAGAGAAAGAGAAAGAGAAGCACATAAAAAGCACTCATAAAAAGCTCTCTCTCTTTGTGTACGTCACTCTCCCCCCTTTCACTTATAATGAATGCTCTCTCGCAGAGACCGGTGCCAAGAGTCAACAGAAAAATAGCAGTTTAATTCGACATATCTGTTTTGGGGTTGTAAGTATGTGAATGTTCCTATTAACTTGTTGCTTGACAAATCCTCTTTCAAAGATTCCCAATGCGAATCTTACGTCTGTGCGAATATTTGATCTGCAGAGGAATACTGGAGGTATATTTCAGTTTAAAGTTGTTTTATAGTGGCTGTCTAGGCTATTATTGTTATTAATATTAATATTAAGTAGTAGTAATAATAATGATAATAATAATAATAATAATAATAATAATAATAATAATAATAAAATTATCATTATTATTATTATTATTAATAATAGTAGCAGTAGTAGTAGTAGTAGTAGTAGTAGCAGTAATAGTAGTAGTAGTAGTAGAAGTAGTAGTAGTAGTAGAAGTAGTAGTAGCGGTGGCAGAAGTAGTAGTAGCATTTTCCTTGAAATTATTAATGCCGCTACTACTACCACCACCACCACCACCACCACCACCACTATTGCTACTACTACTACTACTACTACTACTACTACTACTACTGCTGCTGCTACTAATGCTACTGCTACTACTACTGCTACTTCTACACTACTACTACTGTTACTACTACTACTATTAATAATAATAATAATAATAATAATAATAATAATAATAATAATAATTACATTTTAATTATTATTACTTTTCATCCTCAGAGAAAAGAATAAACTTACTTCAAGGAAAACTCAAGGTTCTCCTCGGATCTGTTTAAATATTGCCTTCTCCTACCACCCCTATATTCTATATTCTAAGTAGACTTTATTTAAGGAGAAAATTCAATGACAAAAATGCAATAGGGAGTAGAACAACATAGATAACTTCTCAGAGCTACATCTCGAATACTTCGTTTAGTTCCCCGGCGGTGGGCCTCGTGCCCAGGATGCTGCAGGCATTTCTCCTCTGGATAGAGATGCTCAGTCTCTGAGAGAGGAAGCTCGCAGCTCAGTGATCCTTGGTTTCTGTGATGAGTTTTTCACCCGGCTCTTTAAGAAACTTTAGAGCACACTTGTACCATGCTCCAAGCGTATTTGACCCTACTGGGGTGAAGTTATAGCAAAGGGGAAGGCCTTCATATTTGCGAGTCTTCTGGGTCTCCCTGTAGCTGGCGGCTCCATGCCCTTCAGCTTCAGAGTATGAAATGTAGGTGTCTGCCAATGTGGCAGCACAGGTGTAGTCCCAGGTAATCTCCTTACCATCCTTCCAGGGTAGCATAGTGGCTCCATCTGGACGCTTTTGACTTCCGTCAGACCTCTGTACTTGGGGTTCCGTCCAGCTGGGCAACGGGCTGTGGCGAGGCTTCTCTTTATGACGTCGTTGACTTCCTCATGTCTAGCATACTTCCCTTCTGATGTGTGACACACGAGACTATGAAGTCTGAATTGATCAGCCGTCACCCCGTTGCAAATACACTTATGTTCGGTGAGTATGGGGGCGGCTAGGCGAAGAGCAAGCCCAATCTGAATGGCCTGTGGGTCGAGTCGGGTGCCCAGAGAGGAATTGGGAACAGCTAAAAGTATGTCTCCTGAATGTGGTGCCTTCAACACTAGGAGATGAGCTTCGTCCTTTCCTGAAGCGTTGGTGAGCATTGTGTCGGCGATTTTATTCATGATCGGTTTGTCCCAGTGGGACTGTTTGTGCTCTTTGGGAGGAGCTGATCTACTAGAGTGAGTCATATTCGTTGGGTGTTGGGTTGTCAAAAGAGGGTGCTCACCTCAGGAAGTAAGTCTTGGCAGAGTAAGACACCTTATGAGGAGATATAGGGCATCATGGGCATCAAGATCCCTTATTCTCTCCTCCATTCTTATCAGGTCATTCAGTTTGTCCTTGAGGACTATGTCGATGGCATGATGACCCAGCGGTGCTCCCAAGAGGGTGCTCTTGGATGGAGTGGTAGTAGAGACTTGAGGAATTATTGTTCGCACAGCTCTGATTATTTCCTGATTGGTTGTGATGATTTCACACTTAGAGAGATTGAGAATGAGTCCCAAGTCTTCTCCCTGTGTCTTCACCAGTTGTAGGTCCTCTAGCAGGAACTCTTTAGTACCTGCCAGAGTGCCATCATCCAGGTACCAGATGCTGAGCTCGCTGCGCAGGTTGGAAGTTGGTTCTCTTACTGCCAAGCAGAAGAGAAGTAGAGCGAGTGGGTCACCCTGCTGAACACCCTCTGATGAGGGAATTTCATGTTCGCCAAACAAAAGAATTGATACTTTGCTGCAGCCAGCTGAAATGAAGATGTGGCAAGACCACATACATCTCTTTTCCCAATATTAAAAGCATTTCTAAAGTCAAGTTTGACTACGGCCTTGTCTTCTGGTAAGTCTGCTGCATGAGCTGCAGTTTCACTGCCTTGAAAGACCCCAAAGCCTAGTTGGTGTGGCTGGAGTAAAGTGGCAGCTTCTAGGCGAAAGTTTCTTACTGCTGCTTTGGCAACGAGACGGCGAAGAGTGTCACCAACAGCAGTGGGACTGATTACTCCATTCTTCTTCTTCAAAAAAGAAAGGTTTAATTTCTTCTGGAATCCGCCCAGCCGGACAGATGTTGACGAAGGTTGTAAACTCGAAGAGAAGAATTGATGCAGATGTGCCGTGTACTGGATTTACCATCTCTTTGAGGTGTTGTGATCGAATTCCAGTACAACC
>NC_069425.1:34620330-34642830 GCF_026875155.1 Cherax quadricarinatus
TTCGTGTTCGTGTTCACCTTGTTTGCTACTCTTGTAGTCAGTCAGTAAGCCTTCAAGATGTTCATCATTTTCTTGACTCAACGTTCAGTTTAAGCTCCTACACATCCACTGCTGAGTATATGAACCTAGAAATGTGCATTTTTCTGTATTTGCACCGAGGTGTCTATCCCTCAGTGTATATACAATAAGAGGTGTCTGTACCTCAGTGTTAATACACTGAGATGTGTCTATACCTCGGTGTATATACAAGGAGAGGTGTATAATAATACTGTACATACATCGAGAAGTGTTTATCCATTGGCGAATATATACCGAGAGGTGTCTATATACTTTCGTTTTTATTTTTGAGTCAACCTGCCTTGGTGGGATATGACAGGTTTGTTGAAAGATGAAGGTGTCTATGTGCATTAACACTGAGAGTGTCTATCAGTGTAAATACACATTAAGCTATTTTTCTTTTTCCAGTGAGTGTGTGTGTGTGTGTGTGTGTGTGTGTGTGTGTGTGTGTGTGTGTGTGTGTGTACTCACCTATTTGTACTCACCTATTTGTGGTTGCAGGGGTCGAGTCCTAGCTCCTGGCCCCGCCTCTTCACCGGTTGCTACTAGGCCCTCTCTCTCCCCGCTCCATGAGCTTTATCAAACCTCGTGTGTGTGTGTGTTGTGTGTGTGTGTGTGTGTGTGCTCTAGAGTTATATTTTCCTGAAGTTCTTCACTATCCCCTTTCTGCGCAATCTTTCCCCACATAATGCATATTGTGTTCTTCAGGTTTTCTTTTCATAAGAAGCCAGTGGTTAATATTAGCTTTCCCTGTCTTCTTGAAAGATGAGCTCACTCAATTACTCTCTTTTCCCATTACTCCGCCCTGCCTCGCTCCACGCTATTAAATTTCTCCTCTTCCTGCTCCTCTTCCTCTTTTTGTTTATCCCATATTTAGCATTACTTCTGCTGCCTCGGTTAAATCCCTTTGCTACAGACGAGAAGCATTAGTGTTTGTTATAAACCTGACGATGATATAGCGGTCTGATGTAAGCTTGAGTGATAATGCATCATTCCTAAAAGTATTCTTATCTCGTAAGAGAAATTCGTTCATGAGGCTAAGACTGAAATTTGCATTCCCTTTCAAATTTAGGCTTGAGACTCGATTGTAGCCAGGTTCAGTCTTTCAATATTAATACTTAATTGATGCCTTCAAGGTTCAGTCTTACGCTCATGCAGTAACCAAGTTCATTAGGTTAGGGCATTGGGCCAGTATTGCTGGCCCCATGCCCGGTGTGTGGCAAGCCTCTGTATATCTTCCAGGTGAAGGTGGAGTAGCTGGCACTATACAGGGCCAGCTTAGCCATGCTGCAGTCACTTGGTCTCAATAAGCAACCAGGTCAGACTAAGGGACTAAATCATGAGAAGGAACTTAGTTAGTGACAGGAATACGGGATTTCAAGGCAAGGACAGTCATGTAATCAGATTTCCACTTGTACTGCAAGGTGAACGTTGGAAGTGATGTGTAATCATTACCGATTCTATTATTTCGCGTTTATATATAATATTTTTTGTTAGACATAAGGTTAGGAAACATCTATGGTTCTACCGAACTAGCCGAGCTTAAATTTGGTGCAATACCATGGGATTATCCTGAAATTAATATATTTAGTTGATTTTAAATATCACTCAATTTAAGCTGACCTTAGGTGGGATGAGTTGGATTCAGGTAAATTGTATCAATTTACACAAGTCTCGGTTAAGTTGCTACATTAGTTTTGGAAAAAAAAATATGAATTTATATGCTATTTTAATTTATGTAAATCTATCGGTCATTAACAAAGACAAAAAATTTCGATTTTTTTTTTTTTGCGTATTCCAATTTGCTTGATTAAACTTAGCTATTTATACACGACATAAACATTTTCATATCATCTTCGTCTACTTTACATTTTGTCAACTTTATCTCCTGTTTTCCGAGTATCTTGAAATAGTTCCTTTAATAGCATGAAAGGAACAACATTCCTGACGTGCGCTTCAGTTCTGCAGATTCAATTATCGTAAACAAGAGTTGAGAGGAAACAAGCAATCACTCTGGAACACATAAACCGCCGTACTTGTGAGATTAGTCACCGAGACTCTCGTTTACGACACAGTATCTAAGACGCTAAATTACCCTAATCAGGGATAAAACCATGATTGTCTACGTGTTTTATTGCCTTAGTAGCCGAAAATAAATTAGAAAATGAAGTGCTGACAGCCCCCGAAAAAGTAGCAACACTATAATAGCTTAACACTCGTACTTTACAGCCAGGGACTCAAGTGTCTCACCAGGGAACTATAAATGTTAAAGCAGGACGTTTCATTGTCAGTGAGGAGCCAGAGTATGTTACGAAGGCTGTATATCTTCTCCAAGTTAGTGGTGTGGCAGTGAGGAGTCAGAGTATGTTACGAAAGACCGTATATTTTCTCAGCATCGTCTCCAAGCTAGCGGTGTAGCAGAGAGCAGTCAAGAAACACTAAGAGCGTACATAGACGCGCTTGGCATTCTAGCAAAGCCCGCTCTCCATTTTATCAGGAAAATACATTAAAAATGACAATTGTAAAGGAATAAAAATCCTTCTAACAGCTAACTACCTTAAAATAGTAAACAAAATAATAAAGGGAAAGAGAGCAAGTTAGTTGTCTGATAGTTACACATTTTTACAGTGGTAATACACTCTCACACTCAAACCTATACATTACAGTTCAAATCTGATTACTTCCTATATCCCAGGCGCTGTATGACTCCTATATCTTACGTGTCTAGGGCTCCATTTTACTACAGTGATACTGCAAGAAATGCAATCAAACACTCTCTTATCATTTTCAGTCCACATAGCCTCTTGATGTCGTCAACATGGCCGTATTTTGCCTTAAGCTTCGCTAGCGACGACTCGAAGTCTAAATTACGTCAATATCAAAGTTTGAGAGCGACACAGACTGGTGCCTAACTCATATATTTGTCCTTCAGCTTCTTGCTATAACTTAATAATGTTTAGGAGAAAGTGAGTCGCTGGGTATAGTGTGTATATGTGTGTAGTGTCTGTATAGTGGGTGTGTATATAGTGTGTGCCTGTGTGTGTGTGTGTATTGTAGGAGTTTGTATAATATTTCTGTGTATTACGTTTTTCTATGTACATTGCATGTATATGCAGGGCATTTAAAGTGTGCGGCATTGTATAGTGTATCCGTGCATAGTGTGTCTATGTATACTAAATTAAATTTAAATGCAGGTTTATTAGATTTACCATCTATCTTCAATGTTTATGAGTCAGACAGGAACGACCAGCAGTCCTGTATCAGCGACACATTGGTAGAATTCACTGAAATCCCAGTTTGGAAAAAAAATCTTACAATAAGATAAGGATGTATGTATATATCTCGATTCTGAGACCCTCTTCGGCCAATAGAACAAAGTGAGAATTATAGTTACAATGTGGAAC
Source organism: Cherax quadricarinatus (assembly GCF_026875155.1). NCBI lineage: Eukaryota > Metazoa > Arthropoda > Malacostraca > Decapoda > Parastacidae > Cherax > Cherax quadricarinatus. The sequence goes on from NC_069425.1 coordinate 34,623,792, forward strand.
AATTCATAACTAAAGCCACAAATAGGAAATTAAATAATATTTAGGTCCGTCATGGGCAGTTATCGAACCTTGACCCTTCATTCTTTCTCACACGCACTCCTCAAGGAAGGTTAATTGATACCAGTGAGGAGCTCTTCATCTGAGGAATTGGACCTGTGCTCCAGTGCCTTAAATCGAGCCAGAATGCCTTCCATTCCTCTAGGGCGCTGTATAACTCCCTATAGGTTTACCAACCATATATGTAATAACAGTTTCTCCTCGCGACCTGATAATAACTTGTCATTGACTGAAACATCGTCTGATTTCCATCTCCAATATATACAGATGCCTCTTCTTACTGGCTTCAAATCTTCAACTCTGATTTTTAACTCCGATATACAAATGTTGCACTCTATACCTTTCCTTTTGATTGATTTTAGGTATAGAGAAGGTTAGGTTCATGGGATCCTGGGAGTCCTTCCTCGGATCTCCCAATAAGTGAAATATATTTAGTTACTATGCACTGATAAAGTTCTTTACAGTATCGTTGGAAGAATTAAACCCAATTTTCTTCTGATTAACAACGTTGTTGCATTCAGCCAGAGTTTTTAATATATCCTCGAGACCAACTTGTAATACACAGTGCATTAATTATAGTTTTAATTAGGTGAGGTCATCCGGTAAGGACGGTGAATAATAACAAAAAATAAATATTTATGATTCATTATCAAAGTGTGAATTATTGTGGAAGCGTTTGATGAGGGCGACGGAGCGTGATGATTTCTGTTGTTGATCATGTGCGCTGTAATAATTTCAAATCATTGATGTCTGAAGTACTCAGTCATCACTCTCTTCCCGTATAAATGCATATTCATGCATTTATTCATTCTTGATGTTAGAGAAATTGCAGTAGACCTTGTAGTAGACCTTGTAGTAGACCTTGCAGTAGACCTTGTAGTAGACCTTGCAGTAGACCAAGTCGCGCCTCTTATTTATTTTATTATTAAAGATTCGCCGGTATTCTCCCGGCCCGGGCCTTTTCCAAGTGGTGGCCCGGCCTCGGCTCACTCTTTTGGGAGTGTCTGAGACCTAAGTCTCCCATGGGAGAAGGCACAAGTACCTCCTCATCTTTGTGACCAAGTGTCCCCAGGCCTAGCCATAAGCTAGGCCTCTCTGGTCTGCCATTCCCGCTCCAAGGGGGGTAATGGGAATGACAGTCTTGTGAGCTGTAAGCTCTGGCTCAGGCACCTACCCTACCCTAGAAGAGTTAGGCATGGTGTCGATCAGTCGCGCCTCGCCAGCTGAGTCACCCGCCAGGCTATTACCCAAATACTTAAATCTGATTACGCAAATCTCACCTCCTATTATATAATTATATTTTTTATGTCTGTATTTATGTAATTATTTTTCTCGATATATTATTATTCTCCAGCTGGATCACCTATTTTTGCAGATTTACTCGGGCATAAGAAGAATATTTGTTCTTATGACTAACAGGTGTTTTTAAATTTAGTTGTAGTCCTTAGTACAGCTACTGCTAAGTAATTATCAAGACTGATTCTACCAGATGAGAGAGAAAGATAGAGATAGAGAGAGATAGATATAGATAGATAGATAGATAGATAGATAGATAGATAGGTAGATATAGATATAGATAACATGAGTAACGCCTTTACTATATACAGACACTCCCACAAGCACCTCATGAACTTCAGTAGACATCAAATTAGTCCGTCAGAGAAACTGACAAGGTCACCAAGTACTGTGCTGGGAAAGGATCGGTAGACCAATATATTACCTGCAATAGAACACTAAAACATAAGAGTTAATGATACACAAATAACCCACATATGGGAGAATGGAACCTATGACGACTTTACGGTACGACTTGAACAAACAACGGTCCAAGTCGGACCGAGACGTCGTCATCGGTTCCCTTTTTCTATGTGCCGGATATTTGTACATTGTTCCAGTCACGGTATTGTGCCATTTTATACTTTAAGAGTTGAGAAGCACCAGGGGATAATGATGATAATAATAATGCAGTATTTCAACACGTGAGAACAAAGACCCGTAAAATTAATCTCAATTTCAATAATGATTAATTATTGAGGGGTCCGATAACATAAAACAGAGAAAGATAAGAGAATATCAGCTATAATTAGCGATATCTCAAATTTCATCACTTTAAAAAAGAATGTCCAGCTTTTGTTGAAAACGTTTATTCAAAATGTAAAAATAAAAAAAAAGTTTTAAGGAAGTTTTAAGCGACCAACAAAATGTTAGATTAATTCGTACACAGAAAATAAGTAGGGAAGGTGCTCTTTTTTTTTTTCAATGGATATGTGAGGACCCTGACGGGTGGAGTCATGGTAGAGTATACCGATACGATGGATAAAGAGTTTACTTTCTCCTCCCTTCCCCCCCCCCCAAAAAAAAATCCGTTTCAGACACTAAAGTATCTTTAACAGATGTTGTATCGGTGGCGTGGAAGCTCAGTGACAGTCGTGAGGTCGATAAGCACAAATGCAGTGTAGTGCTATCGTTCACTGACAACGTTTCGCCCACGCAGTAGGCTTTACCAAGTCACAAACTGACCTGTTTGTGATCTGATAAAGCCCACTCTTTGGGTGAAATGTTGTAAATGAAGAATCGCATTATACCGCATCTGTGTGTTTATCCGCGGCTGCAGTAATAAAACAACGGCCAGTATGTCCGTTGCAGTGCTCCTCGGTTCGTTATTTTGCCGTAGGCTTACTTACTTTCTTTTCGTGTGCACGTGACTTCTTAGCATACACGAGCGCTTCCTTCTGTGAGACCTTTACCCACTCTGCGTGAGGTATCCCAGCAAGTGAGCACGTCTCCTGTGTTATCCCAGTGCTAACAGAATAAGGAATAGCATATGAAGGTAGAAATAAAAATGGGAACTATGACTATAGTTTACTTAATAACATGAAAGGGCTAGAATACAACATATCCTGATGGAAATTTACATAAGATAACAATTGACCTATGAGACTTATTACCAGGGGGAAAGGTAGATGTTATCAGTAACACAGACTAGTACTCACTCTTAATTCACCGACCAGCTGACCCGAGATTCACAATGCTTGGTCCACTACCCACGCGGCTGTCCAGAGCTCTCGCTCGCCGGACCTGCCACCAACAACCTCCTTGCTCAGCTGTTCCCTTGCTTATATGGTCCTCTAAGCACCCCCTTCCCTATAAGGAGTAGACCACGTGTTACGACCTGATGCCGAGGTCTGACGCCGTCAAGAACAAAAGACCTCAGACTTAAGGCAAAAGGCGTGTCTGACAGCTATTTGCCAAGGCAAGGTGTGACCATATAATTGGTTAAATTAGGTCTCCCTTAACGGCCTACCAAGCATAGTTGAACTATATCACACTTCTAACTAGTTTAGCATCATCTGAAGTGGATCTCTAGTTAAATATAAAATATTTACTTTATATCTGTACTGTTAAGGTGGGTTATATTTATTTGTTATGCATATTGGAAGCATATGACGATTCTCGTCATCTGCTCCATAAACCTCTACCTGGAGTCTACCTGTAGGGTACTCAAGGGATCAGCGCCCCCGCGATTCAGTCCTTGGCCAGGCCTCCCTCTAGCCAACGTAACTACACAGTGAACTGCTTGAAGAAGCTGGAAGGTCTCTGTAAAGTGACGAGAATGTTTGTTAGCTTAATGGAGAAGTTGGTGTGTGTAGTGGTTGATTGAAAGTGGCTGATATATTAGTGGAATATTATATTATAGTTGTGTGTGTTTGTGTGTGTGTGTGTGTGTGTGTGTGTGTGTGTGTGTGTGTGTGTGTGTGTGTCTGTGTGTGTCTGTTTTATATTTGTGTGTGTGTGTGTGTGTGCCTGTGTTTATGTTTGTATGTGAGTTCTTTCACAACAGTCATTAACTTAACATTAAAATTACACACTAATGTTGAAACATCAAGTAAGGGACATACTGTAGGCAGGTTACAATTGACAGAACAGACAGGAAAAGATTAAATCAAGAGAACCAGAGTCAAGAGGGGACGCAGATGGAAGTGGGAGACACTGGTAAACCATAGGGCTGTAAGGAAGTAATTTTTTTAAGTCCTAGTGGAGTTATTCCGTAATGATCCTCATGTAGTCGATTGATTGTAAATCCCATTAGCTAATCAATAATAATGCAGATAATGATAATAATGATTTTAGTTATTATTAGTAATTCATTCATTTTAATACTGTTAAACTCAGACGTGTGTTAACAAGAGAAGGATTTAGAGGTCAGTTCCCCCGCTGCATGATGAAAGTGCCTTAGGCAAGTCACTCTCCTTCGTGCACAATGAAAGTGACGAGAGAGAGAGAGAGAGGGAGAGAGAGAGAGAGAGAAGCATTTTCTCATTTCTTACGATAGTGTTCCTACCTGACACTGCACGAGACATGAGACAGCGAGAGAAATGTCTCTCTTTCCAACCTTTCAGGGACAAGCGCCTTGATACGAGTGAAGGGATTTGATTCAAATAACTGAATCTGCCTTAACCCTTAATATGGGAAACCTCTACATTCATGGGTAATCTCTCGTACCTAATCTTAAGACATGATGGACTAAGGTAATCTTATTGTCTCTCACATTTTATAAGATAGTCTATCTAGAAGTGTTGTGAGGGAGTAAAAGAGAAAGTGTTTCCCTCATAACTTATAATCCTGCACCTATTTTTGTTCTGAGTCAGACCAACAGAGGCCTTATAACAGACAGTCATCAGGCAAACACCTCTCACGACGGATTCTCATAAGCTCTCTGCTGTGTAATTGTCTGGTGACCTCACTGCTAGAGCTTCTGGTGTCTCCAGGGGTAGTGGTAGTGATGGTGGTGGTGATGGTGTTTTCCGTGGCAGTGGTGGTGGTCATGGTGATATCTTCAGTGTCAGTGGTAGTGCTGCTGCTGGTGTTTTCCATGGCACTGGAGGTGTTCGTGTTGTTGGTGGTGTTTTCCGTGGCAGTGGTGTTGGTGCTACTGGTGTTTTTCGTGGCAATGGTGGTGCTGCTGGTGATGTGTTCCGCGGCAGTGGTGGTGGTGATGGAGGTGCTGTATATGTCTTATGGCTGCGTTCTGTTCGGAAGGCAATGCTATGCTATCCGAAATTTTATTACGTGGCTCCAAACGACGATATTAATTTCACCTCACTTGGAGCTCAATGAATGTTTCCTGGGATGAAGTAAACCCCAGCGGAGCAGCTGCCATTATTCATCTTGACAAACACAGCCTCAGAAATCTGGGTAATGGATGTATGTTTGTGATCTACGGCAGGCAGGGATTAATGCTGTTGTGTGTGTGTGTGTGTGTGTGTGTGTGTGTGTGTGTACTCACCTATTTGTACTCACCTATTTGTGGTTGCAGGGGTCGAGTCTTAGCTCCTTGGCCCCGCCTCTTCACCGGTTGCTACTAGGCCCTCTCTCTCCCCGCTCCATGAGCTTTATCAAACCTCGTCTTAAAACTGTGTATGGTTCCTGCCTCCACTACGTCATTTTCTAGGCTATTCCACTGCCTTACAACTCTATGACTGAAGAAATACTTCCTACTATCTCTCTGACTCATTGTGTCTTCAACTTCCAATTGTGGCCTCTTGTTTCTGTGTCCCCTCCCTGGAACATCCTGTCTTTGTCCACCTTGTCTATTCCACGCAGTATTTTATATGTCGTTATCATGTCTCCCCTGACCCTCCTGTCCTCCAGTGTCGTCAGGCCGATTTCCCTTAATCTTTCTTCATAGGACATTCCCCTTAGCTCTGGAACTAACCTTGTCGCAAACCTTTGTACTTTCTCTAGTTTCTTGACGTGCTTTATCAAGTGGCGGGTTCCAAACAGGTGCTGCATACTCCAGTATGGGCCTGACATACACGGTGTACAGTGTCTTGAATGATTCCTTACTAAGGTATCGGAATGCTGTTCTCCAGGTTTGCCAGGCGCCCATATGCTGCAGCAGTTATCTGATTGATGTGTGCTTCCGGGGACATGCTCGGTGTTATACTCACCCCAAGATCTTTCTCCTTGAGTGAGGTTTGCAGTCTTTGGCCACCTAGCCTATACTCTGTCTGTGGTCCTTCTGTGCCCTTCCCCTATCTTCATGACTTTGCATTTGGCAGGATTAAATTCGAGAAGCCATTTGCTGGACCAGGTGTCCAGTCTGTCCAGGTCTCTTTGAAGTCCTGCCTGGTCCTCATCAGATTTAATTCTCCTCATTAACTTCACATCATCTGCAAACAGGGACACTTCTGAGTCTAACCCTTCCGTCATGTCGTTCACATATACCAAAAATAGCACTGGTCCTAGGACCGACCCCTGTGGGACCCCGCTCGTCACAGGTGCCCACTGTGATACATCATTACGTACCATGACTCGTTGTTGCCTCCCTGTCAGGTATTCTCTGATCCATTGCAGTGCCCTTCCTGTTATATGCGCCTGATGCTCTAGCTTCTGCACTAATCTCTTGTGAGGAACTGTGTCAAAGGCCTTCTTGCAGTCCAAGAAGATGCAATCAACCCACCCCTCTCTCTCGTGTTTTACTTCTGTTATTTTATCATAAAACTCCAGAAGGTTTGTGACACAGGATTTGCCTTCCGTGAATCCGTGCTGGTTGGCATTTATACTCTTGTTCCGTTCCAGGTGCTCCACCACTCTCCCTGAAAATCTTCTCCATAATTTTGCATACTGTACACGTCAATGAAAAGGTCTAATTTGGGCCTCTTTTCTTTTCCCCTTTTTTTTAAAAAGGGGAACTAATTTGCCTCTTCCATACCTCGGGTATTCCCCATTTTCCCGGGGACTTTTTTAAAAGTTTGTGGAAGGGCAGCACAAATATCGTCCCTCTCAAAGGCCCAAAGGGGAGATTTTGCCCGGTCCCATTGCCTTTGGGTATCGATGTCCTTAGCATTTCTTCACCTCCTCCCACTGTATTATGTCGTCCAACACTTTTTGGGTTTTTTCCTTGTGGGTCCCCATCGGTCTGCCCCCCCCCAGAGCCCTTTTCCTGTCTCTACTGTAAATACCCCTTTAAATCTCGTGTTGAGCTCCTCACATACCTTGATGTTTTTTTGAGTTCTCACCCCTTTCCTCCCCCTTATCCCGGGCCCTTTGACTGTTGCTTCCCCCTAATGTGGCTTAACCAGTTTGGGGTCAGATTTGACTTTCGATGCATGTCGTTTTCATACTGTGCTGGGCCTCCTCCTTACTGGTACTCGTTTCTGGCTCCTACAATCCCTTTTTTTCCTGGGTCCTATCCCTCCTGTCCCTTTTTCCATTCTCTTTGCACTTAGTTTTTGCCTCCCTACACCCGGGTAAACCGGGACTCTTTTTGGTCTTCCTATTTTTTCTGTTTCCCTTTGGGGAAAAAAACTTTCCTCTGCCTCCTTCACTTTGTTGCACAATTCCACACTCGTTTACTGTTTTCCCCTACCATTTCCTGTCCCAGAACCCCCTGGGGAAGTTTTCATACCTGTGAAGTCCCCCCTTTTATATTTTGGCCTGTCCCCTTCAGTTCCTGTTCCCCTTCTCCACTTGAACTCTACTAATAGTCAAAACCAAAACCCCGTGATCGCTGCTCCGGGGGCCTCTGTAAGTGATTCCTCAAGCTGAACTGCTCAGGGGTGAACACAAGATCCAGTCTTCGGTCATCCTCCCCTCTCTCTCTGGTTTGCCCCTGACGTTGATGCATGAGGTTTTCAAGTACCATCCATCATCGGGCCTCCATGTTTCGGGCCCCCCATTGGCTCCGGGTTTTTCCCAGTCGATCCCCCTGTGGTTGAATCGCCCATTACCAGTAACTTTGCTCGCTCGAGTGAGCCTCTTGCCACCTCAGCCATGTGTCCCCATCCCCCGTTGTTTTCTTCGTCCCTCTCTTGGCCCCTGCGTTCTGTGGGGTTATACATCACCCCAATGACACTTCAGTTTCGGAAACTGAATTGTACCTACAATGTAGTCCTTTCCCCAAATCATTCCATGCCTTCCATTTCCTCAAACCCCCATGGGTGTTTTATAGCAGTGAAACCCCCTCCTCCCCTCTCCTCCCTTCTATCTTTCCCTAGGATCGATATCCTGTTGGGAAAACTGCGTCTGTTTTTTTGTCTCAGGAGTTTTGTTCTGTACGCTATGATGTCGGGGGATTTTTCACTGATTTTTTCGTTCACTCCTCATTTTATCGTTATTCCATCCGCTTTTGGTGTCCCAAACCTTCAGTTTTTTTCTATCTTTGGGTCATGCAAGAAAAGGGGGTTGGGGGAGGAGAGCCTTGGTGGGGGCCTTTTATGGGCTGGGGTGGGTGGGGTTTTGTTGATGGGGTGGGGCAGAATGCCCAAAAAGGGCAGCTGTTGGGGGGGGTTTTGTGATAGGGGGGTTGGTGGCGAGGGAACAGTGAGGGGGTTGTAGTATAGGTTGCTCGTTGCTTTGGGAATTTTCGCGGTTGGAGTCTTTTTGGGGGGAGATTCTGTGAGGGGTGTTTTCCCTTTCTCCTGTGTCTGGGCCTGCTCATTTTTATTGCTTTTCGTTTCCCCCTTTCGTTCTGTACCCCTCTTTTAGTGTAGTCCCTTTTTTTTCGTGTTCTGTCGCGGTCGAGGTTGCTCTCTGGTACCCCCCTTTGTCCCTCATCTTGCTTTCCCCTTCAGAAACCCCGGTTCGAACTGGGGGTTCTTCCTTGAAATTTTTCTTGCAGGCCCTTCCTTCCCCTCGCAAAACCCCCCAATTTTCTGAAAAAATTTTCACCTGGGTCATATCCCCTCCCCTAGTTTTTTAGAGCCTTCATCATTTTTTTCTCCTCCTTTTTATTTCTTCAAAATTGTCCCCCCTTTGGGTTCTTGGAGCCCTACACAAAAATGACCTCGCCCTTTTCCCCCTCCCCGAGTCTCCATCTGCTTTCCCCGAGGCATTTATTTCCTTTCCCTTTACATTTTTCTTTCCTTCACCCTGTCATTTCTGAAACTTCTATTCTCAGTGAACTGTCTTTCCCGACCGCTGTCCCTTGCTACTGCAGTTGGGTGTTAGAATTCTGCATAAGCATACCCTTTATTGTCTTCGACCTGTCGTTTGATCTTTGTGTGCCATCGCTTTCCCCGGCCCCCGGGGCTATAGGGCCTTCGTGTACGGATGTCCCGTTGTTCTTACCCTCCCCTTGTCGCGCCCCTTTGAAATTTCCCGAGTCACATCTGAAATTTTCATTTGTCTCTCTAAACTGTTAAGGGTTTGCATTTCTCTTCTAAGCACGTATTTCCCACTTTTGCCTAAGACCTGTACTTCCCACTTTCCTCACTCTTCAGCTATCCCCCTCCTCCATTTTCTTCCAAACTTACTATAATTCCTTCCCCCCCTTTTTTTGGAGCTCAACTCCCCGTCTTTCCTCCCCGGGTTTGTCTACCAGATCTTGGGTTTTCCGTCCTCTAAGGCCCCCCATTTTTTTTTTTTTTTTTTTTTTTTTTTTTTTTTTCCACAGAAGAAGCTAGAGGAGGGGGGGGTGGGGGGGGGAGAGGAAAGGGTGAAGAGGGAAGAGAGGAGAGAGAAGGTGAAAGGGGGAGAGAGAGGAGAGAGTATGGGGGGTGGGGATAAACCCAAAGGGGGGGAGGAGAAATGTGAGGGGGGAGAGAAAGGGGGGAGACAGGAGAAAGAGAGGGAGAGGGGGAGGGAGAGAAAAAGAGAGAGAGGGGGAAAGGAGGGGGAGGGGAAAAAGGGATGAGAGAGAGAAATGGAGAATGGAGAGAGAAAGGGGTTAGAGAGAGAGAAGGGGAGAGATAGGGGTTAAGGGAGAGAGAGAGAGAGGGGGGGCGGGGAAAAAGGTTGAGGAGAAAATGGGGAAAATGGAGAGAGAAGCCTAAAGAGAGAGGGGGTGAGAGATGGTTATGGGAGTGAGGGAGAGAGAGAGAGGGGGGGAAGAGAGAGGAAAAAGAGAATTGCACATGCAAGCCCGTAGGCTATGGGTGATGTTCAAAAATGGGGCCCTTGCTAAATGGGGGGTGGACACAAAAGAATTAGCATCAGGGAGGGGAGGCTCCAAAACCCCGGGGGTCCCTGGTCAAAAGGGAAGACAAGGGTTTTCTGCCTGATAACTTATTCCACCTCTAAATCGCAGGATGGGACCACCCTATAGTATCAAAGAACGGACCCTTTCCCAAAATTTCAAACCCAAAATTCAAATTCCACCACAGGACCCTCCTTTCTACTCCGAACTGTGCAAAAATTATTTCAATCTTATTTCCTTCTTTAAAAAAAAACCAAAAACTGGGCCCGACAATTTGAGCCCAAGATTTTTGAGAAATGTGCGACCAGCTAGCAGCACCTCTAACCCCGCATCTTTCAGCCTGCCTGACAGGTAAAAGGCCCCTCTATGGAAAGAGGGAAAAGTGTCCCTTTTCACAAAAAGAAGGCAGAGCAGAAAACACAACTACAGACCAGTGTCATCCCGTCAATCACTGGTAAGATCCTTGACAATAAACTCAAAACAAAGGGCAGATTTTTTTTGACTACCATCCTCTTTGTGACGTCAATATGGCTTCAGGAAAGGTTACTCTGCTGCTGATCTGTTGTTAAACCTCTCCACTAAGTGGCACCAGTCCACTGGATGAATCCAAAGTCAGCTGTGTGGTAGCACTGGACATTGCTGGCGCATTCGACCGGGTGTGGCACCAGGGCCTCTTAGCAAAACTTCAAGCACTGGGAATTGCAGGCTCTACGCTATGTCTCCTCAGTGATTACCTTCATGGTAGATCTCTAAGTGTAGTCTTCAATGGAACGGAATCAGCAAGGCATCCTATTGGGGCAAGCGTTCCACAAGGAAGCGTGCTGGGTCCACTGTTATGGAATGTCTACTTCAACGACCTTCTTCATCTCATCCCAGAATCACTTGCATATGCAGACGACTGTACACTGACATTCACTTATCCAAGAGAAGAAATGCCAGCTGCTCTAAGCTACATCAATCACCAGCTGAGAGCTATATCAGCTTGGGGAAATAGATGGCAAGTAACATTTGCACCTGAGAAAACGCAAATGATGATCGTCTCTAGGCACCATGATGGTAATGCTGGTGCAGTAGTAAGGATGAATGGGAGGATGTTGGCACCTGGAGAAGAAGTTGATATCCTTGGGGTGAAATTTGACTCCAAACTAACCATGAAGAACCATGTTGTAAATCTTGCAAACAAGGCAGCCAGGAAGCTTACAGCACTTCGCCGTATCTCGCATCTGCTTGACAGTAGGAATTGCAAGATTCTGTATGAGGCACAAGTACGCTCACACCTTGAGTATGCTTCACTTTCTTGGTTTGCCTGCCCCCCCTCTCATCTGCGACTGCTTGACTGAGTAGAGAACAGAGCAAGACGTCTCATCTCTCGCCTGGACCCATCCTGGATAGATCTGTCATTTCAGCAGAGCCTTGAACATAGGAGGGATGTGGGTGGCCTTACTGTTATGTACAAGGCCAATATTGTCAAAATACCACACTTGGATCCACTTCGAGGGCAGCGTGAAACAAGCTTTTATGCCACAAGACGGGCAGAAAGCAGCAACTTCACTCTGGCTGTACCCTTCTCCAGAACATCACTCCATCTGAGATCATACATACCCAGGATGACTCGAGTATGGAACACATTCGTACAGCATAATGATGTCAACGAGATAAAGTCAGTTGATCAAATGAAAATGCTGGCCCACAGATGGCTCCAACTTCATCCTGTTCCGTACTTGTATGTCTCATAACAATAAAAATGCTTTCAAATGAGCTGATGTAGGTAACAGCTCTTAGCTTTCCAATAAAGTTAGGAACCCTTAACCTGTAATATAGCTGTCAATAAAGCTAGGGATCCTTAACCTTGTCAAACCCTGTGTAAAAAAAAAAAAAAAAAAAAAAAGAGGAAGAGAGAGAGGAGAAGAGAGAAGAGAGAGAGGAGAGAGAGAGGGAGAGAGAGAGGGAGAGAGAGAGGGAAGAGAGAGAGGGAAGAGAGAGAGGGAGAAAGAGAGGGAGAAGAGAGGGAGAGAGAGAGGAGAGAGAGAGAGGGAGAGAGAGAGGGAGAGAGAGAGGGAGGAGAGAGAGAGAGGGAGAGAGAGAGAAGAGAGAGAGAGAGGAGAGAAGAGAGAGAGAGAGAGAGAGAGAGAGAGAGAGAGAGAGAGAGAGAGAGAGAGGAGAGGGAGGGAGAGGGAGAGAGAGAGAGAGAGAGAGAGAGAGAGAGGGAGAGAGAGGGAGAGAGAGAGGGAGAGAGAGAGAGAGAGAGAGAGAGAGAAGAAGAGGGAGAGAGAGAGAGAGAGAGAGAGAGAGAGAGAGAGAGAGAGAGAGAGAGAGAGAGAGAGAGAGAGAGAGAGTAGGGAAAAAGGCTATGAGAGAGAGAAACGCGAGGGAAGGAAAAGATAGGAGGGAGTGAAGGCAAGAGCAGGGAGGAAAGGTCTGTGGGGGAGGGAAAGGTGTGTGGGGGGGGTGAGGGGACGCGGTCAAATTCCAAGGATCAGCTGTGTGTACTCACCTAGTTGTGGTTACAGGGGTCGAGACTCAGCTCCTGGCCCCGAGTGTATGTGTGTGCACGCGTGTGTGTGTGAGCACATCAGTTGTTTATATGTCCCAGAAATACAATTCACCTCTGTGTATCCGTAATACTAATAAGATACCATTAACACTGAGAGTAATTCTAATAATTATAATACTAGCGTGTGTTAACAAGTCATTCTTTCACCCAGTTATGTACTACCTTTTACTACATGTGTACCCAATACTTGCTTCTCAGATTGTACTGTCTTTGTGTCCTAAAACATTATCTCTCGAAACTGTTTTCAGGGCTGTACTACCTTTTACTACATGTGTACCCAATACTTGCTTCTCAGATTGTACTGTCTTTGTGTCCTAAAACATTATCTCTCGAAACTGTTGTCAGGGCTGTAGTCCCATTAGCCACGACTTAATCCTCCTGCCTATTCCTTGCTCCTACAAATTTTATCTTCCTACTACTGCTAGGTGTTGTGTGTATGATAATCCCTCTGGAGCAGGGTTTAGATAGCGAGCTACCAGTGACCGTAGGGCCGGCTCTACCACTCAAAACTTCCCGCCAACCACAAACAGGTGATTTGTACGTTACTCCTCAGAGGGGACGTCCATCCAGATGCCTGATGTACGATGCTCGCTGTACGATGCTCGCTGTACGATGACTCGTGCACCTCGCCCTTCCGCCGCTGACTTCTTCAGCTATTCTTTTCTCGTTGCCCTTTTGAGTCCTCATTTACCACACTTATCACTTGTATACTGCTACTTTTATAATTTACACTTCACTTTTGGTAAGTACACTTCTTATTTGTGATGACACCCAACCTGTTATGGCGGCTCTACTCCCTCAGGCCTACTGCTGCCACCACCTCTGCTTATACATATTTTTATGTATATGTATGTATATATATATATATATATATATATATATATATATATATATATATATATATATATATTATATATATATATATATAAATCCCCTTTCTGGCTAGCTTGTTCACGCTGTGTGCTACATCACAGTTTGTCGTTAGCCACCCTCTCTTAATTCTATTTGATCTTTTCTCTTTAGTCACTCGCTTTGTACTTTGTTATGTGTAACAATGTGGCAACATGTGCCAACTAGGCCTCAACGAACTGGCACTTTGAAATTTTGTTGTATAATTTCAGGCTTTCTCTCGCCTTTACTTTATTTATTTTTTGCTAATACTTTGGTTATCACTTGTAGGGTTGTTCACTGACGTTGTCACTAACACTGGTTGCTTCTAGCTGCTAAAACACGCCCTAAAAGCACTAAGATTCTCGGAGCCTGGCGCTTGCGACCCACTACACTACTGTGTGTGTGTGTGTGTGTACTCACCTAATTGTGGTTGCAGGGGCGAGACTCAGCTCCTGGCCTGGTGTGTGTGTGTGTGTGTGTGTGTGTGTGTGTGTGTGTGTGTGTGTGTGTGTGCAAATGTGTGTGTGTATATATATACTCACCTAATTGTACTCACTTAAATGTGGTTGCAGGGGTCGATTAATAGCTCCTGGTCCTGCCTCTTCACTGGTCGCTACTAGGTCCACTCTCTCCCTGCTCCTTAAGTGTTATCATACCTTTTCTTTTAGCTATGTATGAATCCTGCCTCCATTACATCACTCTCCAGATTGTTCCACTATCTGATAACTCTGTGGCTGAAGAAGTACTTTCTAACAACCCTGTGACTCATCTGAGCTTTCAACTTCCAGTAGTGACCTCTTGTTGCTGTGTGTGTGTGTGTGTGTGTGTGTGCGTGTGTGTGTGTGTGTGTGTGTGTGTGTGTGTGTGTGTGTGTGTGTGTGTGTGTGTGTGACTGCGTAATATTTAGTCCGGTCTTTACTCTCGCTGCTGCGACTTGCTTGCCTGAAGAGCCTCTTACCCTGATGAGCTTTCCGATCTGTGTGAAGCTTTTATCATGTTACGACAAAAGCTCACTCTTCACTCTCGTTTACTAATTCTTGCTGGCATATTGCCCTTGAATTCCGTATTTCGTATCCTGCTTCATGTAACCTCTCTCCCATATTTTCTATCTTATATCTTGTTCTTGCATTATTGTTGGTTGAAATACAGTTTCTCTCTGCCTACTTTGTATGTTTCTCTGCATTCGAGGAATACTCTGTGACAGGTCAGCACTTACGGATATGTATTATACACTGAGAGATATACACCTCGACTAGAAAACACACTTGACCTTATCTTCACAAATAATGAGGACCTGATAAGAGACATAAGAATATCAATAACAACTAATTCCTATCACAACCTAATCGAAGTCCAGACGTACATGCATAGGGGTCCTGATCAGCACAATGCATGTACCTGTGAAAGTGTCTTCACAAAATACAACATCAACAACAAGAACATCAACTGGGACCAGGTAAACCATGTCCTAAACGAAACATGTTGGGAAGATGTCTTAAATGACATGGATCCAAACCAGTGCCTTGAAAGGATCAACTTCCTGGCAGCCGAAGCATGTTCTAGGCATATTCCCCTAAGAAAGAAGAAGAGCAGGAGTAAACTGGAGAGAGAAAGACGCTCTCTCTACAGAAGACGACGAAGAGTCACTGAGCTCCTCAGGAG
The DNA here is from genome assembly GCF_026875155.1 of Cherax quadricarinatus. Taxonomy (NCBI): domain Eukaryota; kingdom Metazoa; phylum Arthropoda; class Malacostraca; order Decapoda; family Parastacidae; genus Cherax; species Cherax quadricarinatus. The sequence goes on from NC_069425.1 coordinate 34,638,875, forward strand.
GGCTAGAATATCTGATACACGAAAGGAGGCGCTGACCAGGGAAGTGGAAACTGTCGAACTTAAGTTAAATGACTCTTACAGGAACCAGGAGAGACAGGATGAGCTTAAAGCTATTAGTGAAATTGAAAGAATTTCAAAATATTTCTTTTCATATGCCAAAAACAAGGCAAATACCACATCTAGTATCGGGCCCTTACTCAGACAGGATGGGACTTACACAGATGACAACAAGGAAATTAGTGAAATATTGAAATCCCAGTACGACTCTGTGTTTAGTGAACCACTAATCGGTCTGAGGATCGACGACCCAAATGATTTCTTCATGAATGAGCCTCAAAACTCCATAAATGTGTGACAGATTTCCGACATTACCCTAACTCCGATAGATTTCGAAAAAGCCATTGACAACATGCCTATGCACTCAGCCCCGGGCCCAGACTCGTGGAACTCTGCTCTCATTAAGAACTGCAAGAAACCCCTCTCGTGTGCCCTAAATACACTATGGAGGAGGAGCTTGGACATGGGTGAAATTCCACAGTCACTTAAAACAACGGACATAGCCCCACTCCAGAAAGGTGGCAGCAAAGCATTAGCTATGAACTATAGACCAATAGCTCTGACGTCTCACATCATAAAAATCTTTGAAAGAGTGCTAAGAAGCAGGATTGCAAATCACCTGGATTCCCTAAATCTGCACAATCCAGGGCAACATGGGTTCAGGGCAGGTCGCTCCTGCCTCTCACTACTACTGGATCACTATGACATGGCCTTGGATGCACTGGAAGAAAATCAGAATGCAGATGTAATATACACAGACTTTGCAAAAGCATTTGACAAATGCGATCATGGCGTAATAGCCCATAAAATACGTGCTAAAGGAATAACTGGGAAAGTGGGGAGATGGATCTTCAACTTCCTAACAAATCGAACACAAAGAGTAGTGGTCAACAGAGTTAAATCGGAGGCTACCATAGTGAAGAGCTCTGTTCCACAAGGCACAGCACTCGCCCCAATCTTATTCCTTATCCTCATATCAGACATAGACAGAGATATACACCACAGCACCGTATCATCCTTTGCGGATGATACTAGGATCTGCATGAGGCTGTCATCTGCTGAGGACGCGGTTAACCTCCAAGAAGATATAAACAAAGTTTTCCAGTGGGCAACGGTAAACAATATGATGTTCAATGAGGACAAATTCCAACTACTCCGTTATGGAAAACTGGAGGAGATAATAACTAGAACAGAGTATACTACTGACTCCGGCCATACAATAGAGCGGAAAAATAATGTAAGGGACCCGGAGTAGTAATGTCTGAGGATCTCCACTTTCAAGGATCACAACAGTGCCACGATCGCACGTGCAAAGAAAATGATAGGATGGATAATGAGAACTTTCAAAACGAGAGATGCCAAGTCAATGATGATCCTTTTCAAATTACTTGTTCTCTCTAGGCTGGAATACTGCTGTACATTAACATCTCCATTCAAAGCAGGTGAAATCGCAGATCTAGAGAGTGTACAGAGATCCTTTACTGCACGTATAAGTTCTGTCAAGCACCTTAACTACTGGGAACGCTTGGAAGCACTTGACTTGTACTCGTTGGAACGCAGGAGGGAGAGATATATCATAATCTACACTTGGAAAATCTTGGAAGGAATGGTCCCAAGTCTGCACACAGAAATCACTCCCTACGAAAGTAAAAGACTGGGCAGGCGATGCAAAATGCCCCCAATAAAAAGTAGGGGCGCCATTGGTACACTAAGGGAAAACACCATAAGTGTCCGGGGCCCAAAACTGTTCAACAGCCTCCCATCAAGCATTATGGGAATTGCCAATAAACCCCTGGCTGCCTTCAAGAGAGAGCTGGACAGATACCTAAAGTCAGTGCCGGATCAGCCGGGCTGTGGCTCGTACGTTGGACTGCGTGCGGCCAGCAGTAACAGCCTAGTTGATCAGGCCCTGATCCATCGGGAGGCCTGGTCATGGACCGGCCGCGGGGGCGTTGATCCCCGAATAACCTCCAGGTATAACCTCCAGGTATATATATATATATATATTTATATATATATATATATATATATAATATATATATATATATATATGTATATTATATATATATATATATATATATATATATATATATATATATATATATATATATATATATAATATATAATACATACACACACTGTGAAACAAATTTTTATTCAGTATTCGCGTACATTAGCGATCTAACAGTGTATGAACGAGTCACGAGTTTCTCTATAATAACAATAATAATAATAATAATAATAATAATAATAATAATAATAATAATAATAATAATAATAATAATAATAATAATATGAAGAAGAAGAAGAAGAAGAAGAAATTCAATAGTGACGTTATTAAAATTAACGTTCTCGAAAGAGGAAATGAAAGACTTTAACACAGGTCTCAAATAAATATCTAAGGTAGGCAGGAGACGGAACGTTCATGGGAGACAGCAGCAGCAGCAGCAGCAGCAGCAGCAGCAGCAGCAGCAGCAGCAGCAGCAGCAGCAGCAGCACAGCAGCAGCAGCAGCAGCAGCCAGCTTCAGCAGCAGCAGCAGCAGCAGCAGCAGCAGCAGCAGCAGCAGCAGCAGCAGCAGCAGCAGCAGCAGCAGCTTCAGCAGCAGCAGCAGCAGCAGCAGCAGCAGCAGCTTCAGCAGCAGCAGCAGCAGCAGCAGCAGCAGCAGCAGCAGAGGAAAAACGTTGACACTGGTTTAACATTTCAATAATGGCGTCACGTCCCCACTGCCTAAAGCGTCGATAGAAAATGAAAATTTGGTTTCAATCTACCCCCACCACACCTCTCCCCCCTTCCCCCCAAAAAGTTTCATGAGTTCATTAAACATTTTTTTTTTTAAATACAAAAATTGGTTGCTACGGAGAGCGAGCGTCAGGGTTTTGCGTTGATATTTTTCGGGGGACAAATGTCGTGTTGCCGGGCGAAAATGGCCGCCACCCTTTTACTGGGGATAAAAGGCTTCAGTGCACTTTGTTGGGGGGGGGAGGAGGAATTACTTTCATTTGACATTTGATATTTTCCAAAATTCCTCTCAAAGACTCGATCAGTAAGAATATGAATATTGCTGAGTATATTTCTCTGTGATCATTGATTATGTATCTATGTTCAGTGAAGCAGAAACACACACGTAAAGGTGGTTAGGAAGGGGAAAAGGGGAACGAGCTGGTTGAGGAAGCAGTGGAAGGAGATTCCATACACAGATTTAACAGACGGGAAAAATTGACACGATTTGCTAAGAGGAAAATTCACTGCAGTAGAGATCATCTGTGTAAATTGTGACTGACTTTTCTGCTCGGTGTGACAGGGAGGGAAGGACCTTTGAAGTCAGGAATTTAGAATGACACACACACACACACACACACACACTCTCTCTCTCCTCTCTCTCTCTCTCTCTCTCTCATGATTATTTTCAACGAGTTTGACACTTGCCCAAGTCATTTGCCATACGAAACTGTTATGATTCTTATAGTGAACGACTGATATTTACGAATGGTCTCAGTTTCCCCGCACGGAGAGAAAAATAAAAGAAGGAAAGAAATAAAACCAGTTTCACAGCTGGCTAAGGCTGGTATAAATCTCGAGTCGGTGAGCGTAACTCTCACACACAAGAACCTCTTGAGAAGGATTCGCAAAACTGCCATAACTCAGGACTACTGGCGGGGCAACACACACCTTGAAGGCAGCAGCAACACAGTTGACTCAGCAACACATTAAAAGGGCACGAAACACACTAACCTGAGAATGGAGCTACTGAAGCTAAGAAACAAAAGAGCGCGAAGAAGAATAAACGAAAGCTGAACAACAACAATAAAAAAATTCTCACTTCTCTGAGAAAGCGTGAGATTCTTCACAGAATGTAAAAAACCCTGGTGGCGAGGGCTCAGTTGTGACCTTGGGAGC
>NC_069425.1:34647830-34652830 GCF_026875155.1 Cherax quadricarinatus
GAAATTATTGCATACACAAATTTTCACTTGTCCTATATGGCAAGATGAGCGTTGCTATTTAAGCCAAGATCGCAAGTTCTGCCTATTCGGCAAGACATATATATATATATATATATATATATATATATATATATATATATATATATTATATATATAATATATATATATATATATATATATATATATATATATATATTTTTTTATCACACCGGCCGATTCCCACCAGGCAGGGGGCCCGAAAAAGAAAAACTTTCACCATCATTCAACTCCATCACTGTCTTTGCCAGAAGGGTGCTTTACACTACATTATTTTAAACTGCAAACATAACACCTCCTTATATATATATATATTATATATTATAAAGTTATATATATATTATATTTATCCATAGAGAAGAATCCTTCCTCCGTGGAGGCTACTAAAATGCCAGGAGCAAGAGGCTAGTAATCTCTTTTCTTGTACCAATTACGAAATACAAAAAAAAAAAAAAAATCAAGCGTTTCTTCTTTTCTGGGTGACTGCCTCGGCGAGAGACTGCCGGTGTGTTAATATATTGCTATTTATGTTTATATTTATTTTCTTGGCTAAACTACATTTATTATTATTGCAGTTGTTTCTGTCTTTATGAAAGTGTTTATGAGATAGTGTTGGGGAGGGTTTATGCGTGGGGATGGTAGAGCAGGTTGGGGAGGGTTTATGCGTGGGGATGGTAGAGCAGGTTGGGGAGGGTTTATGGGGGTATAGGAGAGCAGGTTGGGGAGAGTTTTATGGGGTATAGTAGTGCAGGTTGGGGAGGGTTTATATGGGGTATGGTAGAGCAGGTTGGGGAGGGATCAGTATGGTATGGAAGTTAGTCTGAGGTCTGCTGGTTGCTGGTCAGGGTTCTCGTTGTATTATATTTTATTTCATGTACAGCTAAACCTGGTTGGGTCATTCGGCGCAAAGACTGGTGGAGGTTTGGTCCTCTATTATCTAACTGATCCTCGGTCTCTGACCAATAAAGGCTCTTCGTAACTTAAGGTGAAGTGGGTAGGATTTAGGTAGAAGGATGGATGATTCTGCTTGATCTTGCCCTCTTCCTCAAGCACACGAAACACGTAGGAGCAGCAAGAAAGGTTACGTCTGACCTTCCAGGTTCGCGTCAGTTCTCAGCACTACAAAGAGAAAACAAAATTCTTTTGATGTACTATGACAAACAAATTTCCTGGCAGACAAAGAACCGACTTAACTAAACCGACAGTAAGATCAGCAGAATTAATGATTTCTAAGGAATTTAAACCCTTTACTTTGCCTAGCTAACCCTGCTGATAAAGTCGAACTGTTTTGTTATATCCTTGGTAAAATATTTCTGCACTCAGGACAGCCTTTGGAGAAATATCGTGCAATGGAAATGTTTTCCACCGAACACAACCAGAAAAATACCGAGAGAATAGAAAAGACAGCACGATTTTTGAGATCCTCTTTGCTCCGTTGTCAACAGGATTGTGTTCTCTCCGGGAAGCTGCCTCGATGCTGGTAAGGGGTTCTCGATCCAGTGAACTGGAACCATTCTCATGATTACCTAATATTTTCCCAGGCGCTGCGTGACTCCTACGGATTTAGAACTTCCTCGTGAGGATAATAGCGTGTGTGTAAGTTTAAAGAGACACATTTTAGCAGAGGTGATGCTAAAGGTGTGCAACAGGTGGTAGAAAGAGCCAGGCTATATGAACAACCCGCTAACCGGTGCTACCTGCTTATTTGTGCAGGTAAATATTACATTCCGGATTGTCGAGTGTGATGGTGTGGATGGGAGAAGGAGACGAAAGTGGAGGAGGAAAAGGAAGAGAAATAGAAAGACGAGGAGTAAAAAAACTAAACAAATTATATGAAGAGAAAGAAAAAGGAGGATGAATTTCATGGAAGCGAAAGGGAGGAGTTGCAAGAGATAAGAAATATGAATAAAAGCTCCCCTCACGTGTTTCAGAATGCTGTCAAGGGCGCCACAGTCACGTTAATTAGCGAGATAATAAGCACTATGTGTTTATATTCATGATGTGAAAGTACACAAAGAAGAATTATATTCACGTGAAAGTGTTAAATCCTTAAAGATCACAGAGCACCTGGAAAATAATCAGGGTTGATCCAAAGAAAAGAAGGGTATCTCCAGTTACGTAAGCCCATCGCCGGCGTTAGTGATCTTGATAGGATGTGCGCAGGAGACGACGTTGAGATACCTGGTTAAAAACTAAAAGAAACACACAGGGGAAAAATCTTTTATGTCACTGAGAGATAAGTGGGTATCTCTAGTAATTTCCTAAACATTACAGGTGTAGTAACACGATGTGTTTAATAAATACTGCAGACACAAGCCTCACGATAAACTTCCTCAACATTACAGGTGATAACGGAGGTATTTAATAAATATTGCTGATGTATAACGGAGATATTTCCTAAGTATTACAGGTACAAAAAGACACGAGGCATATCCTAAACGTTAGTGATTTTATAACTATACCAGGTACTAACGTTGCCTGAGTTATGAGAACACCAGATGCAATCTCTCCCATGAGGTTAAATCACATGATCCCGTCCCGCTAATTCTACCATATCTTGTCTTTTTCTCCTAACATTAACTACCCGCCGAGAGCCACTATTTGCTTCTTACTTTCAACTTCGCTGTTTTCACCAGTACCCACAACGTACGATTATTCTATTCTGCATGTTACATTGCGGGAACATTCAAATTGTGCTATTAGCATATTCTGTACGATAGTTACATTGTGGGAACACCCACAGTGTGACGCTATCCTATTCTATATGATAGTTACACGGTGGGGCCATTATAATTAAGTGACTTACCCCCGTGGGGAATCATACAGAGGTTGAGGAATGAGAGACTTGAACATTCCATCAGAGGATGGAGAGGGCACCTCCAGTTCTCTAGATTAAAAGCCTTTCAAGAGTGTCAAGGAAGAAAGACATGGGAAGTGTCCCCCTGATACATTCCAACACATGGGGTGGGTTGACGAGGGGATGGGTTGACGCGGGGATGGGTTGACACGGGGATGGGTTGACACGGGGATGGGTTGACACGGGGATGGGTTGACACCATCAATGTTAGCCTGAGCTGTGAGACTCTGGTAGGGCCATGACTAGTATCATCAAGCATTATATTATTATCGTTATTATTATTATTATTATTATTATTATTATTATTATTATTATTATTATTATTATTATTATTATTATTATTATTAATTATTATTACTGTCGTTATTTTTATTAATATTGTTATTAATACTCATTAATAATAATAATAATAAAAGTAATAATATGATTATTATTATTATTATATTTATTATAATTATTACAATGATTAATATTATTATTGTTATTATTATTACTATTATTATTATTATTTTCAGTATTTTAATTTTTATTTTTATTATTATTTATATGGCTCCTGGAGAAATGGGAGGCAATCAATTTTATGCAAAAAAAGGCTAGCTGTAATTCACTGGATCAAGAGCACGTTGTAAAGAATATTGTATTCATGTTGAATTCCCCCCCCCCCACATCTTCAGAGGAAAAGGATTGCCTTGAAGCTGGGAAGGGCTTTTGATCCAGGGAATTGGAGCTTTCCCTTCTACAATTAAACGTGACCTTTTTCTTCCTCCTCGCTCTCCAAGAGCCGTGTGGCTCTTACGGATTTAGCGCTGCCTTCAGGTTGTGGCTTCAATGAATTAGTTGTGTTTCTGGAAACCATCAGCCTGGAAAAAAAAATGTTTTGTTTTCGTTCGGTTTTACAACAACTATGTATGGAATTTTCATTTTGAAATGTTCGTTTATTTTTATTTTTATTCTTCTCTCTCTCTCTCTCTCTCTCTCTCTCTCTCTCTCTCTCTCTCTCTCTCTCTCTCTCTCTCTCTCTCTCTCTCTCTCTCTCTCTCTCTTCTCTCTCTCTCTCTCTCTCTCTCTCTCTCTCTCTCTCTCTCTCTCTCTCTCTCTCTCTCCTCTCTCCTCTCTCTTTTCTCTCTCTCTCTCTTCTCTCTCTCTCTCTCTCTCTCTCTCTCCTCTCTTCTCTCTCTCTCTCTCCTCTCTCTCTCTCTCTCTCTCTCTCTCTCTATCTATCTATCTATCTATCTATCTGTTTATCAGTGTCAGGAGTAACTGTCTCTATATTTAGTTGCCCCTGTTTGTCTCGCTGAATTATCAGGGGTTGAGCACCAGCTCTTGAGCTCGTCTCGTCTGTGGAAAAAAATAAACTCTTAAGACAACGTTTCGCTCAGTGCTGAGTTTTATCAACAGGAAGTAAGCCAACTGGACCCGTCACATGTGCTTAAGTGACCTGTCTCAGTTCTCCAGAAGTCTCTAAACTTTTCCCTACGGGTGACCCCTCAAGGGGTGAGGGGCTTTTATCTAGGGAATTTGATCTGTACTCCAGTTCCCTGAATTAAGCCTGAATCCCTTCCATCCCTTTTCCCCCCACAGGCCCTGTATAATCGTATGGGTTTAGCGCTTCACCGTGATTATAATTATTATCCCTACGGGTGAAACATCGTATATTTTAAATATTTTTTTGCCGGCCAAAGAAATAAATCAGTCTTATAAATAAATATAAATGAATGAATAAAATTTAAATGCAGGAATAAATGACTGACAATAAGGGTTTATTAGTTTATATGTTTATAAATGACCTAATTTTTAAAGGTGGCGGGCGCAGTCTTGCAGACTCCAAAGTCAACTACTATTGATAAATCTAGGAAAGGTTTCTTCAATAGTTAGGTTTGGAATATGTTATGTTGTTTCTCCGAAGTTGTGACGCGTAGATGACGATGTATGGTGAGTAATGGTTGTAGCTACATGGAGAATGTGTCTGTGAAACAAAGAAGAGGAAAAAAGGAAGAAGAAGAAAGATGAGAAGAAGAAGAAGAGGAAGAAGAAAAAGAAAAAGAAAAGAAAAAGAAAAATAAAAAGAAAGAAGGAAAGAAAGAAGAAGAAGAAGAAGAAGAAGAAG
>NC_069425.1:34655330-34672830 GCF_026875155.1 Cherax quadricarinatus
TATAATGATGGGCAAGTTCTCCATATTTTCTAGACTTTTGGGACTCCCTGAAGCTGGCAGCTGCCCCTCCTTCCTCCCTGGTGTATTGGAGATAGGTATCAGCCAAGGTAGATGCACATGTCTTGTCCCCATGAGTATAAGTATTTATATGTATAATATATTATATATATATATATATATATATTATATATATATATATATATATATATATATATATATATATATATATATATATATATATTATACATATAAATACTTATACTCATGGGGACAAGAGTTTATTCTTGTTCCTCCAGAAGCATATCTACCTATACAGGCATTTAAGTATACATAAACATACTCATACGCATACGCAGAGAAGGGAGCGAAGGAAGAAGGAAGAATAAGAGGGAAGAGTGAGTGTGATTAAGGCAGAAAGGGAAAGTGAGAGAGGGAGAGCAAGTGATAGAGACAAGTCAGGTGAAAAAGATCATGCAAGATCAATGGATCTCCCTCAGGATCTTTCCAATCCCCTCCACCACTTTCCTTCTCCCACCCTTCCTCTCTCTCTCTCTCTCTCTCTCTCTCTCTCTTTTTTTTTTTTTTTTTTTTTTTTTTTTTTTTTTTTTACACATGGTTTGACAAGGTTAAGGATCCCTAGCTTTATTGACAAGCTATTTACAGGTTAAGGATTCCTAACTTTATTGACAAGCTAAGAGCTGTTACCTACATCAGCTCATTTGAAAGCATTTTTATTGTTATGAGACATACAAGTAGGGAACAGGATGAAGTTGGAGCCATCTGTGGGCCAGCATTTTCATTTGATCAACTGACGTTATCTCGTTGACATCATTATGCTGAACGAATGTGTTCCATACTCGAGTCATCCTGGGTATGTATGATCTCAGATGGAGTGATGTTCTGGAGAAGGGTACAGCCAGAGTGAAGTTGCTGCTTTCTGCCCGTCTTGTGGCATAAAAGCTTGTTTCGCGCTGTCCTCGAAGTGGATCCAAGTGTGGTATTTTGACAATATTGGCCTTGTACATAACAGTAAGGCCACCCACATCCCTCCTATGTTGAAGGCTCTGCTGAAATGACAGATCCATCCAGGATGGGTCCAGGCGAGAGATGAGACGTCTTGCTCTGTTCTCTACTCTATCAAGCAGTCGCAGATGAGAGGGGGAACAGGCAAACCAAGAAAGTGGAGCATACTCAAGGTGTGAGCGTACTTGTGCCTCGTACAGTATCTTGCAACCCCTACTGTCAAGCAGATGCGAGATACGGCGAAGTGCTGTAAGCTTCCTGGCTGCCTTTCTCTCTCCCCCTCTCCCTCTCTCTCTCCCTATCTATCTATATATCTATTTATCTCTCTTTCTCTATCACTTTATCCTCCTTGTTTTCCATCTCTTGGCTCTTCACACCACACCCACGTATGTAGGCGCGTGCACACACACACATACACACACACAAACACACACACACACACACACACACACACACACACACACACACACACACACACACACACACACACACACACACACACACACACACACACACACGCCATATATTTTCACGTTATCTAATATTCTAAAACCTGAGAAAACATGCAGACATCACAATGAATCTCGGTCAAATAATTAATCAGAATGAGGAAAATTAAGCATAACTTTGGCGAGAAAATATTACGGAACTATTCCTTTCACTTATATCGTTGATTCTCAATTGAACCTTTTATCTTATGCAGCACTAGAGTCATCAATTTGTAGCTGTGTTATTCGAGAAGGAGTCATGTGTAATATTGAGGAGCATGCTTAATTAAACCACTGTACGGGTTTAATTAAGCATGCTTACGCATGGCAAGTGGTTTGTAAAACTCCAGGCCAGCGCGTAAGCCACTGGACCAGTTGGCTACAATAAGGTTCATTCTACTAGGTATATTTTTGGAAAAATAAACACAAATGCAGTATAATGGTACCGTTAACTGACAACGTTTGGTCCACACAGTGAGCTTTATCAAGTCACAAACAGATCTAGCTGGGTAAATAGTGGTTGAATATTATAGGGTGGAGAGTCAGATGGTAAATGCTGGGTAGGTTGGATGTGAGACGGACCTATAATGGACCGGCGGTCCATTATAGGTCCGTTTACCCGTCCTCATCCCAATATGGCAATCTTCAGGTCACCATGCGTCACTCACACCTCACACTCAGGTCACCATGCGTCACTCACACCTCACACTCAGGTCACCATGCGTCACTCACACCTCACACTCACACTTCACACTCACACACTCACACCTCCCACAGCCACTTTCGTGGCTGTGGGAGGTTACAACTTGCAAGTTACAACTTGCTTTCCCATTCCAGCAATTTCTGCGTTATTTTCTTGTCTCTCATCGTTCAGTTATGTTAGGGGAGCGGCCCATACGATCACTCTTATTTGATAGTTGACGAGGAGGGAGGTAATTGTAACCCAGCAGCCGTGGTCAGACTCACTGGTATTTGATCTTTACTTTAATTGCCCGTCTTGATGGTATAGTAGCTGTCTTCTCGCTGTCCGCCAAGTGGAGTCAAGTGTCGGACCTTGTCAAAACTTATTTTCTCTCTCTTTTACTGTCTACCTATCTCCGTCTCTCCCATTACCCCTTCCCCTCTCTCATACCTCAGGTCCTTCCTCCAACCCCTCTCCCTCATGCCTTCCTCTCACCTCCTCCCAAGCCTCTTTCTTCCCTTTCCATCCCCTCCCCCTCCCCAACCCCCTCCCTCCTCCACACCCACTACCTGTCAGGAACTAATGACGTCATAAAGCACGTTAAATGCAACAGCTTAAAGGCTCCATCAGAGCCATTATCAGGCGGCCATAAGATAACCACGACGTAACGCTATGAGTCGCCATAACCGGCCAGCAGGTAATGCCCAACACCGGCCTAAAATATCACCAAGAACCTCCATAACCATATTACCAACAGCGCTGGTGTTACAAGGTGCTTTGGCGGCCCTCTCAACCGTGTTCTTCATTCTTGCTTCTTCCTCAGCACGATGCCACCTGCTCAGCCTGGACTGCCTTTTTTTTTAAATTTTTGGGTGCTTCTCACTCACTCAACTGGCCAGCCAGGTTGAATCTCCACAAGTGAAGTCTAGATATGAACGTAGAACTCTCTCTCTCTCTCTCTCTCTCTCTCTCTCTCTCTCTCTCTCTCTCTCTCTCTCTCTCTCTCTCTCTCTCTCTCTCTCTCTCTCTCTCTCTCTCCCCACCTTCCGGCTCGGGCAGCCATGAGACAGATGTGATGCGCTTTATGAAGTATTTACTAACATACAGGGGAAGTTTAATGGGAACAAGATGTATTGAGCTTAAATTTTCTAGTGCAACAATAACATCAGCAATTACTACTACTACGACTACAGTTACTACCACAACTACAGTTACTACTACTACAGCTATATACTACTGCTGTTATTACTACTACTGCTACTACTATTATAATTAATAATAATTATATAACCACTACTACTACTAATAATAATAATAATTGCAAATACTACTAGTACTTCTACTACTAATGCTACTACTAAAAATTATTATAATTATAAAAGCACTGATACTACTATTACTATTGCTATATTTACTTTCACTCCTGTTATTATTTATTTTACTAGATATTTCTGTTTTTATTAAATGTTTATCTTGGTACTGTTAATTCAAGTAACGAACTGACGATCAGAATGATTATACAAGGAGCTACTTAATCCCTACAACACTGCATTTTTCTTTCTTTCACCTGCTACGCCAGACTCTCCATGTGAATTTGTTTTAATATTATGGAGGATCTCAGCATCTGTGCTCGTTGAATGTTGAATTGTGTCGTGGCCTCTAATGCTAAATTTTGCGCTAATGTTACGTTAACGAATTAGGTCGCTGTCTGCTGTAAAAAGTAAGTCCCAATACATTTTCGTATCCTGTTGGGGCAATTAATATCTCGGATTAGGGGCTCCTCTCAATCCTCCAAATTAATTTAATTGCTTTTTGATCTGATAGAACATTTCAATTAACGTTTTGGACCATTAAAGTCGTCCGTGAGAATAGTATTGATGTTATTTCTTACAGATCTTATTTTTATATATATATATATATATATTGAAAATAGCACATTTTCTTCGAATTACACGCTATGTAAACTCTGAGCCTACTTTTATTTCTTCCTCACTGCGAGTTACAGCACACAAAGGTTCATAAATAACTGTATTTAAGTTTAACTAATTAAAATAAAGCTGCTTGCTATTGTTTATGCATTATTTTTATCTTGCAGGTAAGAAGACATGCACAGTTCTGATAATAGCTTCTAAAGATAGTTTTTTTTTTTTTTCTATTTTTTGGTTGGTGTATCGGTGACAGCTATAATGTTGGGATTCTCAGATGGGACTTATGTACACTCATAAAGCTGCAACACCCCCTTCACCATCATTACCATCATCACAGCCATCATGATGACCTACATCACCATCACCACCATAAATAACTTTCCCATCACCACCATAACCAACATCACCATCACAAAAACCGATTTTATCATCACCAACACCACTAACATCACCACCGCCGCCAACATCACCAGTATCACCAACATCATCACCAACACCAACAACTCCATCTCTCCCGCTGCTCCTCTGACAGCAATTTGCTCATCGTTAACGCCATTAAAAGTCCTTAACTTGAGGTTTGTGGCCGGGTATAATCCCACACTAGTTTGTTAATGACCAAGAATTAAAAGTTAATGATAGTTTAGCGTGGAAGGGACTCCCCCACGACGAGGGAGGTGGTAGAGCAAAGTCTACTCACATCAGGTCCATGTGGAGGTCGGTTCGGTAGTCCCTGAAGAAGGTTGTTGCACCTGTCTACTTTTCGCCCACACAGTACGTTTTTATCAAATCACAAGCAGATCTACCTGGGTGAAGAATACATAAGTATACATAGGGTGGCAAGGGGTTCATATCTGAACCCCCCCTTGCCAAGAAGCTTCTTCATTATCCTATATAACAACATTTACACTCGTCCGTCTTGTGCAGGTCCGTCTCAGATCCAACCTACCCAGCATACCTCGCCTGATTCTTCCCCCTCACGTAGTCTTCACCCGGGCCAGGACCCTTTCTGGCGGACCTACCTGTACCTGCTTACCCAGGTAGATCTGTTTGTGGCTTAATAAAGCCCACTGTGTGGGCGAAACGTAGTCAATAAAGGATTGCATTGTACTGCATTTGTGTTTAGTTTTTCCGCCTTGTTGGTATTTTTTACCATTTATCTCCACTTACCTATTTCTTGGTATTGTATACCGTTAATATTATGAAACTCAAACTGGCACTTTTACAGTGAAATAACAACCCAAAGATTTCTCTAAGTAACATTCATCTGTCACTTAATGTTCAAAGCTGATCGGTGGAAGCATTCACAAATTACTGAAAGAAAATTTTTTTATGAATTCTCAATTTCTTCAATAAAACTGGCAAATTGTCATTTACACAGCCCAACTTCATTTCAGAAGTTTAGAGTTTGAAGCCGATCACAAGAGTTATTAGCTAGTTATTGCATACATTTTTGTACAAGAAAATACTACCACTCTGTCAGAGGTCTCACAGAACCAGTAGAATTAACTCACTGCTAAGCAAGTCGCTTCCCTTCTTCTAGACCCTGATCATCATTGGTGATGGATGAGATCATGGCCCTATCTTCCTTGATGGATCATATCATGGAACTAACTATCATTCTTGATGGATCATATCAAGGTCATAACCATCATTCCTGATAAAAGAGATCATGGCCCCAACAATTATTTCTGATAGATCAGATCACGCCCCTGGCCATCATTCCTGATAGATCAAAACATGGCCACGAACATCGGTCCTGAATGACCAGCTCAAGTGCACCAACCTGAAACAACTCAACCTCTAATATAATTCGTGCGAGTTATACATCGACATAAACTACGCAGAAGAATACACTGCTGGTTCAGTTGTACACGCAGAGGAGCCACAAGGGATCTGGCCAACAACAAACATTATTACCAGTATTTCTCATCTCTTCCTCTCCCTCCTCCTTCCTACTACTATTACTTCTACTACTACTCTTCCTCCTACTCCTCATGCTGCTGCTGTTGCTCCTCCTCCTCCTCCTCCTCCTCCTCCTCCTTCTATTTCAAGATATATCTTCAGTCTAATTGATGTTATCTTCCCTCTTCCTCGGATCTGCTGGGCTGAGATATTCTCTCTTTTCCTCGACTTGTCTTCCTTGTTTCGCCTCTTTCATATATTGTTTTTTTTTATATCGGTTTCTAATTTCCTTTATCAATTTGTTTCTTTTTATCTCCAGATAAGAACATGCCTGAACTTGTGCGTGTTTGCATATAAGAACTTAGTTTGGTTTGCAAGGTGAACTCTAGCTCTTGGTCTAGCGTAAGTGAGAACTAAAGTTCAAGAGAATGTATGCATTTGACATGCTAGGGCATGTCGTACCTTTTCAGACTAAGCATGCTTATTTTATAATAATAATAATAATATATAATAATAATAATAATAATAATAATAATAATAATAATAATAATTGTTATTATTATTATTATTATTATCATTATCACAATTATTATTATTATTATTATTATTATTATTATTATTATTATCACAATTATTATTATTATTATTATCACAATTATTATTATTACAACTATTAATACTGCTGCTACTACTACTAAAACTACTACTACTATTACTGCTTCTACTACTACTGCTGCTACTACTAGTATTACTACTACTACTACTACTACTACTACTAGTACTACTACTATTAGTACTACTACTAATAATAATGATAATAATAATAATGTAACCCAGAAAGGAAATCTCAGAGCCGTCTTTTGATACGATCCCCCTTCAGTCCACTCACTCGTTAATCATTTCAGCACTTAAAATTCTTCGTTAAATATTTCAGAAAAATTAAATAAATAATTCATGATAAGCACTAAACCCATGTTGATCCTTCAGCGCAAGACGTGATGGAGGATGTACTAGGTACTTCTGCATCAGTTCTTCTCACTGAGTTAACAACTTTCGTCAACAACTGCCTGGCTGGGCGAATCCCAGAAGAAATTAAACCTTTCTCTTTTCGAGCCTCACTATGTGCTTTGAAGAAGAAGGATGGGGGAATCAGACCCATTGCTGTTGGTAACACTCTTCGCCGTCTCGTTGCCAAAGCAGCAGTAAGAAACATTCTTCTAGAAGCTGCCAGTTTTCTCCAGCCACACCAACTGGGCTTTGGGGTCCCTCAAGGCAGTGAAGGTGCAGCTCATGCATCAGAGACCTACCAGAAGACAAGGCCGTAGTCAAACTTGATTTTAGAAATGCCTTTAATATGGTGAAGAGAGATGCTGTCTTGCCGGCCGTTCAGGATCGGTTCCCCAGCCTTTTTCCCTTCATTTGAGCAGGCTACAGCAAACCTTCAATTCTTTTGTTCGGAGAACATGAAATTCTCTTATCATAGGGTGTTCAGCAGGGTGACCCACTCGCTCCACTTCTCTTCTGCTTGACAGAAAGAGAACTAACTACCAGCCTACGCAGCGACCTCAGCATCTGGTACCTGGATGATGGAACTCTGGCAGGTACTGAAGAGTCCCTGTTAGAGGACCTACAACTGGTGAAAACACAGGGAGAAGACTTGGGACTCATCCTCAATTCCTCCAAGTATGAATCATCACAACGAACCAGGAAATAATCAATGCTGTGCGAAGAATCCTCTCGGATGTCTCTACTACCACTCCGTCCAACAGTACCCTCTTGGGAGCACCGCTGGGTCACCAGGCCATCCACACTGTCCTCAAGGAAAAATTGAATGACCTGATGAGAATGGAGGAGAGAATAAGCATTCTTGATGCCCATGATGCTCTGTATCTCCTCACAAGGTGTCTTACTATGCCAAGACTCACTTACTTCGTGAGGTGTGCACCCTCTTTTGACAACCCAACACTCGACGAACATGATGCACACCTGAGATCAACATTTAAGAAGGCACTGAACCTATCACTAGAGGATCAGCAATGGGATCAGGCAACCCTCCCAGTGTGACTGGGAGGTATAGGGGTGCTCAAAGCAACGCATGTAACTTTACCTGCTTTTCTGTCTTCGTGTTTGGCGTCCTGTGCATTAGTCAAGAAGATTGTTCCCGAACATTTGAGAGACATGGTAGGAGCTCAAGACCCCAGGTTTACTGAAGCAGCGATGAGGTGGGACACCCTTGCAGACTCCTCCAGTAGACCAGCTCCTCCCAAAGAGTACAAACAGTCCCACTGGGACAAACCGATCATGGAAAAAATCGCAAACACAATGCTCATCAACGCTTCAGGAAAGGACAAAGCTCGTCTCCTGGCTGTGAAGGCACCACACTCAGGAAATTTCCTTCTAGCTGTTCCCAATTCCTCCCTGGGCACTCGACTCGACCCACAGGCCATTCGGATTGGTGTTGCTCTTCGCCTAGCCGCCCCCATCCTCACCGTACGTAGGTGTATTTGCGGCAGAGCGGTGACTGATCAATTCGGACTTCATGGTCTCGTGTGTCACATAGCAGAAGGGAAGTATGCCAGACATGAGGAGGTCAATGATATCATAAAGGGAAGCCTCGCCACAGCCTGTTGCCCACCTCAACGGGAACCCCAAGTGCAGAGGTCCGACGGAAGTCAAAAGCATCCTGATGGAGCCACTATGCTACCCTGGAAGGATGGAAAGCAGATTGCCTGGGACTACACCTGTGCCGCCACACTGGTAGATACTTACCTGCCATACTCCGTAGTGGAAAAGGGTGGAGCTGCCAGCCACAAGGAAACCCAGAAGACCCGCAAATATGAAGACCTTCCCCCTTGCTATAACTTCATCCCAATGGGTCGGAGACCCTTGGAGCATGGGGCAAGTGTGCTCTAAAGTTCCTCAAAGAGCTGGGTGAAAAGCTCATCATAGAAACCAAGGACCACAGGGTGACCAGCTTCCTCTTTCGGAGACTCAGTGTCGCGATCCAGAGAGGAAATGCCTGCAGCATTCTGGACACACGGCCCACTGCCGGGGAGCTGGACGGAGTATTCGAGATATAGCTATGAGTTGTTATCTATGTTGTTTCACTTTATATTGTATTTTTGTAAAATGTTTTGTCAATGTATTTTGTCTTTAAATAAAATATATATCAAATATAGGGGGTGGTAGGAGAAAATTCTCAAACAGCTTCAGGGAGAACCTTGAGTTTTCCCTGAAGCAATTTTATTTTCTTCTCTGAGGATGAGGGTTCCCAGGACAGTTCTAGAGGTGGTATCTTTCAATATATATATATATATATATATATATATATATATATTATATATATATATATATATATATATATATATATATATATACATATATTTTATATATATAATATATATATATATATATATATATATATATATATATATATATATATATATATACATATATATATATATATATATATATATATATATATATATATATATATATATATATATATATATATATATATATATATATATATATATATATATACATATATATATATATATATATATATATATATATATTATATATATATATATATATATATGTATATATATATATTATATATATATATTATATATATATATATATATATAATATATATATATATATATATTATTTATTTATTATCACACTGGCCGATTCCCACCAAGGCAGGGTGGCCCGAAAAAGAAAAACTTTCACCATCATTCACTCCATCACTATCTTGCCAGAAGGGTGCTTTACACTACAGTTTTTAAACTGCAACATTAACACCCCTCCTTCAGAGTGCAGGCACTGTACTTCCCATCTCCAGGACTCAAGTCCGGCCTGCCGGTTTCCCTGAACCCTTCATAAATGTTACTTTGCTCACACTCCAACAGCACGTCAAGTATTAAAAACCATTCGTCTCCATTCACTCCTATCAAACACGCTCACGCACGCCTGCTGGAAGTCCAAGCCCCCTCACACACAAAACCTCCTTTACCCCCTCCCTCCAACCTTTCCTAGGCCGACCCCTACCCCGCCTTCCTTCCACTACAGACTGATACACTCTTGAAGTCATTCTGTTTCGCTCCATTCTCTCTACATGTCCGAACCACCTCAACAACCCTTCCTCAGCCCTCTGGACAACAGTTTTGGTAATCCCGCACCTCCTCCTAACTTGCAAACTACGAATTCTCTGCATTATATTCACACCACACATTGCCCTCAGACATGACATCTCCACTGCCTCCAGCCTTCTCCTCGCTGCAACATTCATCACCCATGCTTCACACCCATATAAGAGTGTTGGTAAAACTATACTCTCATACATTCCCCTCTTTGCCTCCAAGGACAAAGTTCTTTGTCTCCACAGACTCCTAAGTACACCACTCACCCTTTTCCCCTCATCAATTCTATGATTCACCTCATCCTTCATAGACCCATCCGCTGACACGTCCACTCCCAAATATCTGAATACATTCACCTCCTCCATACTCTCTCCCTCCAATCTGATATCCAATCTTTCATCACCTAATATATTTGTTATCCGCATAACCTTATTCTTTCCTGTATATATATATATATATATATATATATATATATATATTATATATATATATATATATATATATATATATATATATATATCTTTCTTTCAACACACCGGCCGTATCCCACCGAGGTGGGGTGGCCCAAAAGGAAAAACGAAAGTTTCTCCTTTTACATTTAGTGATATGTACAGGAGAAGGGGTTACTAGCCCCTTGCTCCCGGCATTTTAGTCGCCTCTTACAGCACACATGGCTTACGGAGGAAGAATTCTGTTCCACTTCCCCGTGGAGATAAGAGAAAATAAACAAGAACAAGAACTAGAAAGAAATAGAAGAAAACCCAGAGAGGTGTGTATATATATGCTTGTACATGTATGTGTAGTGTGACCTGAGTGTAAGCAGAAGTATCAAGACGTACCTGATATCTTGCATGTTTATGAGACAGAAGAAAGGACACTAGCAATCCTACCATCATGTAAAACAATTACAGACTTTCGTTTTACACTCACTTGGCAGGACGGTAGTACCTCCCTGGGCGTTTGCTGTCTACCAACCTTCTACCTACTACTACTACTACTACTTCCCGGTAAAAGTAGGTCTTAGACAGGGATGTGTAATGTCACCATGGTTGTTTAATATATTTATAGATTGGGTTGTAAAAGAAGTAAATGCTAGGGTGTTCGAGAGAGGGGTGGGATTAAATTATGGGGAATCAAACACAAAATGGGAATTGACAGTTACTTTTTGCTGATGATACTGTGCTTATGGGAGATTCTAAAGAAAAATTGCGAAGGTTGGTAGACGAGTTTGGGAGTGTGTGTAAAGGTAGAAAGTTGAAAGTGAACATAGAAAAGAGTAAGGTGATGAGGGTATCAAATGGTTTAGATAAAGAAAAATTGGATATCAGATTGAGGAGGAGGGGTATGGAAGAAGTGAATGTTTTCAGATATTTGGGAGTTGATGCGTCAGCGGATGGATTTATGAAGGATGAGGTTAATCATAGAATTGATGAAGGAAAAAAGGTGAGTGGTGCATTGAGGTACATGTGGAGACAAAAAATGTTATCTATGGAATGTATGAAAGTATAGTAGTACCAACACTCTTATATGGGTGTGAAGCTTGGGTTGTAAATGCTGGAACGAGGAGGCGGTTGGAGGCAGTGGAGATGTCCTGTCTAAGGGCAATGTGTGGTGTGAATATTATGCAGAAAATTCGGAGTGTGGAAATTAGATTTATGAAGGATGAGGTTAATCATAGAATTGATGAAGGAAAAAAGGTGAGTGGTGCATTGAGGTACATGTGGAGACAAAAAATGTTATCTATGGAATGTATGAAAGTATAGTAGTACCAACACTCTTATATGGGTGTGAAGCTTGGGTTGTAAATGCTGGAACGAGGAGGCGGTTGGAGGCAGTGGAGATGTCCTGTCTAAGGGCAATGTGTGGTGTGAATATTATGCAGAAAATTCGGAGTGTGGAAATTAGGAGAAGGTGTGGAGTTAATAAAAGTATTAGTCAGAGGGCTGAAGAGGGGTTGTTGAGGTGGTTTGGTCATTTAGAGAGAATGGATCAAAGTAGAAGGACATGGAGAGCGTATAAATCTGTAACGGAAGGAAGGCAGGGTAGGGGTCGTCCTCGAGAAGGGGGTAAAGGAGGTTTTGTGGGCGAGGGGCTTGGACTTCCAGCAAGCGTGCGCGAGCGTGTTAGGTAGGAGTGAATGGAGACAAATGGTAATTGGGACATGACGAGCTGTTTGAGTGTAAACAGGGTAATATTTAGTGAAGGGATTCAGGGAAACCGTTTATTTTTACATAGCCGGACTTGAGTCCTGGAAATGGGAAGTGCATTACCTGCACTTTAAAGGAGGGGTTTGGGACATTGGCAGTTTGGAAGGATATGTTGTGTATCTTTATATGTATATGCTTCTAAACTGTTGTATTCTGAGCGCCTGTGCAAAAACAGTGATTATGTGTGCGTGAGGCGAGAGTGTTGAATGATGATGAAAGTATTTTCTTTCTGGGGATTTTCTTTCTTTTTTGGGTCACCCTGCCTCGGTGGGAGACGGCCGACTTGTTGATATATATATATATATATATATATATATTATATATATATATATATATATATATATATATATATATATATATATATATATAAATTGGCAGGCCAGGACTCGACCCTACGAACCTTATACCGCCTCCAGAGACAGCACAATGTACACGTCTCCTTAACACTTGAGCCAGCGATCCTATAAGAATCACGCATGCAGCTGAGCTACATGTTTTTCTCGTGATCCGAGGACACTCGTGGCAGTGGTTTCTCGAGGATTAATTTGAGCGTCATCCTGTTTGAATACCCACCTCAACAAGCAGTCTATATAGCTTGACTTAAGAAATCGTAATGACACGATTGCAAATAAACCATACCCCCGGCCGGGATTGAACCCGCGGTCATAAAGTCTCAAAACGCGACGGGCTGGAGTTTTGAGACTCTATGACCGCGGGTTCAATCCCGCCGGGGGTATAGTCTATATAGTAATGAAATCACGGAACAAGCTAAGACTCGACCCCTGCAACCACAAATAGGTGAGTACACACACACACACACACACACACACACACACACACACACACACACACACACACACACACACACACACACACACACACACACACACACCATACACACACACATACACACACACATACACATATATATATATATATATATATATATATATATATATCTATATATACATATATATATATATATATATATATATATATATATATATATATATATATATATATATATATATATATATATATATATATATATATATATACACACACACACACTTTATTGTGGGGACTGGAGCAAATAATCTTCGCTAGTATAAACAAGTCATATCTTCATCCCTCCCGCTGGGTCTTACTAGTAAGTCAGTAAGACTCAGATTCGTTTGATGAATTAAAGATTTTTAGGTAAGAACGATTGTAAAGAAAGTATCAAGATTTATCTTACGTCGCTGAACGTTATTGGTAAATTATCAACTCTGAAATGGAAAGTTAGAGAAGTATGTAAACTCGTGTTGTTTTGAACGTATGTGTGAGTAGTATTATGTTGGTGAGTAGAATGTGTTACTGCTGGAGTTATTATGGCTCGTGACGTCATAGAGATATCCTATAGTATACACAAATAACCCGCACATACGAGTGAGGAGCTTACAGCGACGCTTCAGTCCGACTTGGACAATTTACAAAGTCACATGGTCCAAATCGGACCGAAATGTCATCATAAGCTTCTTTCACTTATGTACGGGTTATTTGTGTATTGTTCCAGTCACGGTGTTGTGCCTTTTTGTTCTTAGAGGGATCTTACGTTAGTGAATAAGTTACACGTACAACTCTAGGATACCTTTATTGATGAAGCTTTTCGCCTATGTTGCAGGCTTTTTCTGTCGAATACAAAGATGATATTGGAGAAAGTGGAAGAAGTGGATAGGTAATTTTCAGAAATTTAGTTCTTCAGCCTTGATGGAAGGTGTTCCGTCCCTCAGTTTTGATTAACGGTGTTCCGTCCCGTTCCATAACCTCAGAGAGCAGTTACGTCAAAAAAGTGACATCATGTGATAATTGCGTAAGCCTCTGCCTTACACTGCGTTGGAAAATGAATATTTTCAAAGATTTGTAACATCTCACAGAAATGACTTGACTTACATGAGCAGGTTACGCCTGGTCGTAACTAAGTCAGCAAACAAAGCACTCACCAGAGCAGAGGAAGCGCAAGGCAAACAAACAGGGGTAGATTTCTTTATCCATGTATTCCTTCACCAATATATACACTATGTGCAATATTAAAGATGAGAGAAAAAGTCAGATTGAAGTGGTACAAATCAGAGCCACTCAGAGTAGTGGTCACGACCAGTGTCTATGGAAGTCTGCCACTCGGTTAGGAACGCTGATGTGACCTTGACTGAAGTAGCTGGTTTCTAAGTGATAAGTGGGTTTCACCGACAATATCGCAACAGTGGGGCCCCAGAACTACTATACTTCGAATTACCAGTTTACTGGTAAAGAGGACATGCTAAATGGTTGTGTGACGAACGTTGAATAAAATGTAATATACTCGGCGCACGTCACAGTGTGTAGTGCTCCGTGTCCTGCATGAGCAGGTAGGTGTGTAGTACTCTGTGTCTTGCATGAACTGGTAAGTGTGTAGTGCTCCGTGTCATGCATGAGCAGGAAGGTGTGTAGTGCTCTTGTCCTGTGTTGGAAAGTGGGTCTGCAGTGCTCCTTGTCCTGTGTCGTAAGGTGGGTCTACAGTGCTCCTTGTCCTGTGTCGTAAGGTGGGTCTATAGTGCTCCTTGTCCTGTGTCGTAAGGTGGGTCTATAGTGCTCCTTGTGCTGTGTCGTAAGGTGGGTCTGCAGTGTTCCTTTTATTCTAAACACCGGTGAGCACATACTGCCTTTTCTTTGGCTCTATGTACTTTCGCACTTGAATTGTTTCCATATATAGGGGTTTCCCCTCCTAGTGTTACAGAACTTTCTTGCGAAACTCTTAAGTATCCATGGAACAAATTTTATATAATGATGATCCATGTTAAGTGACTTACTCTGACGAATAAACTAACAACATCACTGATAAGTTCTTAGATGACCGAGTCCGCAGCCAATAACCAGGGGACTCCCTGTTGCCGTGATCCACCATGGGGCCAATAAACTAGTGGTCACTGCTGACATAGTCCACCATGGGACCAATAAGCAAGTGGTCACTGCCGTGGTCCTTCATGGGACAATTGGCAGCTTTCCTTTCACATATACCACAAATACAGTGTTTTACAGCTCCCCGTCGTAATAACCGCGACCTGAAATCACTGGTCATCTTAGTATAACGAATCGCGTCAGGTGATTTTCTCAGGCGAATAAACCAATAAAATCTGTTAAATTAATCGCCTGAAGAGGGTCTCTATATAGAACGAAAAAATATTTACAGAATTTCTGTTTTTAATATCCATTCTTCTTTTCAATTAATACTGTAGACATGCAAGGAAAATTTCACTTAAAATGTATAAATAAATAAATACTAAACACATCCACCCAAGGTGTACTTACCTAATTGTGGTTGCAGGGGTCGATTCATAGCTCCTGGCCCCGCCTCTTCACTGGTCGCTACTGGGTCCATTCTTTCCCTGCTCCATAAGTTTTCTCATACTACCTCTTAAATCTATGTATGGATCCTGCCTCCACTGCATCACTGTCCAGACTGTTCCACTTCCTGACAACTCCATCACTGAAGAAATACTTCCATCATAGAGTTGTCAGGAAGCGGAATAACCTGGAGAGGGATGTAGCGGAGGCAGGATCCATATATAGCTTAAAGAAGAGGTATAGTAAAGCTCATTGAGCAGGTGGAGAGTGGATCTAGTAGCGAACAGTGAAGAGGCGGGGCCAGGAGCTATGTCCCGACCCCTGCAACCACAATTAGGTGAATATACACACAAACACACACACACATCAACACACACACATCAACCAGATAACTGCAGCAGCATACGGGCGCCTGGCAAACCTGAGATTAGCATTCCGATACCTAAGTAAGGAATCTTTCAAGGCACTGTGCACCGTGTACGTCAGGCCCATACTGGAGTATGCAGCACCAGTTTGGAACCCGTACCTGGTCAAGCACGTTAAGAAATTAGAGGAAGCGAAAAGGCTTGCGACAAGGTTAGTTCCAAAGCTAAGGGGAATGTTCGACGAAGAAAGCTTAAGGGAAATCGGCCTGACAACAATGGAGGACAGGAGGGTTAGGGGAAACATGATAACGACATACAAAATACTGCATGGAATAGACAAGGTAGACAGAGACAAGATGTTCCAGAGAAGGGACACAGAAACAAGGGGTCACTCTTGGAAGTTGAAGACTCAGATGAGTCGCAGGAATGTTAGGAAGCATTTCTTCAGTCATAGAGTACTCAGGAAGTGGAAAAGTCTGGCAAGTCATGTAGTGGAGGCAGGAACCATACATGGCTTTAAGACGAGGTATAATAAAGCTCATGGAGCAGGGAGAGATAGGACCTAGTAGCGTTCAGTGAAGAGGCGGGACCAAGAGCTGACTCTCGACCCCTGCAACGACAATTAGGTGAGTAAACACACACACACACACACACACACACACACACACACACACACACACACACACACACACACACACACACACACACACATATATATATATATATATATATATATATATATATATATATATATATATGTATAATATATATATATATATATATATATATATATATATATGTATATATATATATATATATATATATATATATATATATATATATATATATATATATATATATATATATATATCAGCAAGCCAACCGTATCAAACCGAAGCAGAAAGACCCAAAAAGAGAAACAAAAGTTTCTCTTTTTAACGTTAGTAATGTATACAGAAGGGGTTACTAGCCTCTTGCTCCCGGCATTTTAGTTGCCTGTTACGACACGCATGGCTAACGGAGGAAGAATTCTGTTCCATTTCCCCATGGAGAATATATATATATACAAAACAACCAATGTGAAAGAATAGTGAAATAATTGTTCCTTGATAATATGAGTAGTCACGAAAGAGCTTGGAATTTCACTATTCTTTCACAGTGGTTGTTGTGCATATTCTGAAATCACCTGTTTACTGTGATCTTATTGCATATATATATATATATATTATATATATATATATATATATATATATATATATATATATATATATATATATATATATATATATAATATATATATATATACATATGTCGTGCCGAATATGTAAAACTGGTCAATTAGCAAGAACTCATTTAAAATTAAGTCCTTTCTAAAATTTTCTCTTATACGTTTA
>NC_069425.1:34677830-34680330 GCF_026875155.1 Cherax quadricarinatus
CCCTCTCTCTCCCCCTAAGCACACTACCACACCTCTCACCAGTAACTAGGGTTGGTGTTGCATGCTCACCGAACAAACTAGAGTGGGTGGTGTGGGGGGGGGACGAAGGTTAGGTAAATTGACCTTGAAATGATTTTATTTCCTCCTCACGAAGTTGACCCAGAGGCAGAGTTAAAACATTTTTGCTCATCATATATTTATCAGCAGCAAGAGGCGGCTGTTGAGCCCGACACAATATACATATCTCTCTAGTCAGCCTCAGCCGTGAGTCCGGCACCCAGTATATTTCTCTGTAATCGGTGGTGTATGACCCACACGGGTTTAACGCGCAAGATTATTATTATTATTATTATTATTATTATTATTATTATTATTATTATTATTATTTTTTTTTTTAATAGTAGTAGTAGTAGTATTAGTAGTAGTAGTAGTAGTAGTATTTGTATTTGTATTGAGATTCGGCTGTGAGTTCTAATTTTTTTTTAATCGGGATGAACGCTAACTTGGTGTCATTTAGCGCCTGAGAAGTGCGAGTGAGTCCAGTTCCTTGGGTTAACACCTTCTCTGGCAACAAGGCGCGTCCATCGAGGAGTGAACGTTCTACAGAAAATGTATTTCCAGGTAGGACCAGCTAAGAGTATAACTCTTAAGAGTAAGGAAAAATATGTTGGTTCTGAAACGGCTTAGACAAAGAGAGAGAGAGAGAGAGAGAGAGAGAGAGAGAGAGAGAGAGAGAGAGAGAGAGAGAGAGAGAGAGAGAGAGAGAGAGAGAGAGAGAGAGAGAGAGAATGTAAAGTGTGTGTGGGTGTCAGTCATGGTCTCCATCAATGGTCTAAGCACGAGACCACTACCAGTATGCACCAGCTGCTGCTTCTTGGTTTATATTAGGACTTTCTGCGTGGCTGCTGCTGCTGCTCCGTTTTAACTTCCCCCCGTTGGTTTGTTTGATCTCCAGCGACACGACTGGTGGCAGCAGCTCAGCTTTGGTTTATGTCATTTGTGTCTGTCACGGCTCGGCTGAGCGTTTTGTCGCAGATGAGGTTTATATTCTATTTTATCTCGAAAGAAGTCTATCCTTTCTTTTATGTGTATCGCTGGTTAAGGTGCACCGTAGGTTTATGTCACCCTGGGGTTATGTATATCATGGGTTTAGGTGCCTCGTAGGTATATGTACACAATTGTTCTATGCATTTTTTAAAATAAATTCGGAAAGCATATTTTTATTGTATATTTTGATTTGTCAGAGCGGGCTGGAACGTTGTCTGACACATATAAAATATTAGCTACAATATATAATATATATATAATATATATATATATATATATATATATATATATATATATATATATATATATATATATATATAATATAATATATATGCAAAACAACCACTCTGAAAGAAATAGAGAAATTCCAAGCGCTTTCGTGACTACTCACATTATCAAGGAACTATGAAAGTAAAGCATCCAAGGAAGGTATGTATATAAGGGGTCTGGCCAACACCTCACTATCAGATCCCACAACGGTTAAACACCTGACGCGCGCCGGCCCAACTGGACAGGTTCTTTGCACAACCCACCAACAAACTATTCTACCCAAGAAAATTTTAAAAATTATTATTTGTCCAGTGTAGTATTAAATTCTTCCCAAATTCTATTAATTATAAATGGATCTAATTTATATACACCAAAGGAAATATTCATATTATTGTCAAAACTGCTTTTTATGAAACAAGATTCAATTATATTCCTGTCGACCATGGACTTGCTTGATACTACTTTCTCAACTTTTTGAAAATCAATTGGATGGTTAAAATCTCTTACATGAATAAATAGAGCATTGGAATCTTGTCCAGTTCTAATGCTATATTTATCTTGTTTTAATCTTAGTTTGACCGTAATAAACTTTATCGCAAATTTTACAAGGAATCTTATAGACACATCCATCAGCATTTTGGGGGGGAATTCTTTATCAAAAGTTTTTTATTGTATCAAGATTTTTGAATACAACTTTAATATTAAAAGTCTTAAGAAGAGAAGAAGAAACAAAAAATACTCTTTTAATCAGACCATTCCATCAGAATGGAAACACAGTATGTTGGATCATTGCTATAATAAACTCAGAAGAATTTGTAATGAACTCAAAAACAAACTACAAAGAAAATTAGACATTTTAATTGAAAATAGTGATTGGACAAAGCATGCTAATAACAATTTTGTAATTAACTTATCAGATGAAATTTTAGGTTTTGGCCTAAGTTTTGCAACTTCAAAAAACATAATAACGTTGAAATTGCAAAAGCCTTTTGTAACTTTGAAAAATTTTCTGATCTATCCTCTGATGAAATTAATATTAGTAAAGGAATGGTACATAGCTCTATGTTAAAACCAAACATTCCCAATTGCCCTCAAAGATTCTTTAAGTCTTATGATACACTTAATAACAATATAAATTTGCGCCTTACTAAAGCAGACAAAATAAATGCAATAGTAATTATGA
>NC_069425.1:34687830-34700330 GCF_026875155.1 Cherax quadricarinatus
CTTCTCCCCTCCTCTCTCCCCTCCTCTTTCCCTTCTTTCTTTCCCTCTCTCTCTCTCTTTCCCCCCTCCCCCCTCCCCCCTCCCTCTCTTCCTCTTTTTCCCTCTCTCTCTCTCCTCCCCTCCTCCTCTCCTCCTCTCCCATCTCTCTCTCTCTCCCCCCTCTCTCTCCCCTCTCTCTCTCTCCCCCCCTTCCTCTTCTCCCCCCTCCCCTCTCTCTCTCTCTCTCTTTCTCTCTCTCCCCTCTCTCTCTTCTTTCTGCCTCCCCCTCTCTTTGCTCTCTTTAATTTTAGTCTAAAATATCTCTATTTTTTTTCTTTTACCTGATAATTATAACATTTTTTTAAACTATCATAATATTAGAAATATACCTGAAGAAAAAAAACTCCTCAACAAGAACTGAAACAAAGACAATGATGAAAAATATTCTTCAACAAGAACTGAAACAAAGACAATGATGAAAAATATTCTTCAACAAGAACTGAAACAAAGAAAATGTTAAAAAAATTTTCTTCAACAAGAACTGAAACAAAGACAAGATGAAAAAAATTCTTAAACAAAACTGAAACAAAGACAATGATGAAAAATATTCTTCAACAAGAACTGAAACAAAGACAATGATGAAAAATATTCTTCAACAAGAACTGAAACAAAGACAATGATGAAAAATATTCTTCAACAAGAACGAAACAAAGACAATAAATAAAATATTTTTCAAAAGAACTGAAAAAAAGACAATGATAAAAAATATTTTTCAAAAAGAACAAAACAAAAGACAATGATAAAAATATTCTTCAAAAAAACTGAAACAAAGACAAAAAAAAAATTTTTTAAACAAAACTGAAACAAAGACAAGGAAAAATATTTTTAAAACAAGAACGAAACAAAGACGTGATGAAAAAATCTTAAAACAAAAACTAAAAAACAAAGACGTGATGAAAAATATTCTTCAAAAAAGAACTGAAACAAAGACAATGATGAAAAATATTCTTCAACAAAAACTAAAAACAAAGACAATAATAAAAAAAACTCAACGGGAAAATAGCGAAGTCAGGCATCGTTATAAAAATAAAGCAACAGCATTACTAAAGCAGACAACGGTGAAAACAGACAAAAAAAAAAAAAAAAAATACTAAGCTGATTAACCAAAATTTTTTCTCTCCGATAATACAGTCAATAAGAAAATTTAATTAAGTTTTATTCGAACGCCTCTGTGTACGTGTTTCCTTCTCTTTGATTTTTTAGAACACATTTTGATGGATTGGGACTTTTACAAGACAAATTTATAAGGTAATAAGACCAAGAGGGGCAATAAACGTCAAGAGACGTAATGAAAACTCTTAAAAAACCATTGACTATAATATAATAATATATAAAATTATAAATATATATAAATATATTAAAAATATATAAAATTTTAAATATTATTTAATATAATTATAATATTATAAATATAATATAATACAGGGGACCCCCGCATAACGATCACCCCCGAATGCAAACCAAATTTATGTAATGTTTTTTATGTAAGTGCGTTGGTACGTGTATGTTTGGGGGTCGAAAGGACAATCACTTCAAAAATACCCCTTATGGGAAAATAAATTGGGTCAGTATTTTGGCACCGAACAAATTCGGGAGTGAAAAAATTCGTTAACCGGGGGTTCCACTGTTATATATATATATATATTTTTTTTTTTTTTTTTTTTTTTTCAACAAGTCGGGGGCGTCTCCCACCGACCCCCGGGTGACCCAAAAAGAAAGAAAAAATCCCCCAAAAAGAAAATACTTTATTCATCATTTCAAAAAATTTTTTTTAACCACACTCACACATTAAAAAACTGCTTTTGCAGAAGTGCCCCCAAAACCCAAAAGTTTAGAAGCATATATTATAAAGTACACAACATATTTCCCCCCAAACTGCCAATAATCCCAAACAAACTCCCTTTAAAAGTGGGGAGGCATTGTCTTCCCAATTCCAGGACTCAAATCCGATTAAAAAAAATAAAAACCTTTCCCCTGAAACCCCCTTTACTAAAAAAATTACCCTGCTCACATCCAAAAAAGATCGTCAGGTCCCAAATATCATTCGTCTCCCTTCCCCTCCTACTAAACGCTCATGCACGCTTCTGGGAAGCCAAGCCCCTCGCCCACAAAACTCCTTTTTTTAAAAAAAAACCCCCCTTTAATTTCTACACCCCTACCCCCTTTTTCCCCCCCCTAATTTTTAACTTCCCATTCAAATTTTTTACCCCTTCTTCCCTTACCAAAACCCCTCAACAACCCCTTTTTCGCCCCCACCCCCTTTTTTTAACCCCACCCCCTTTTTTTCCCCTCCCAAAATTTTATAAAATTTCCCACACATTGCCCTTAGACAACACTCCACCCCCTTTTTCCCTCCACCGCTCCCCCCTGCTGCATTTACCACCCCCCAAAATTCCCCCAATTAAAAATTTGTAAAAAAACTTCAACATTCCCTTCTTTTCCCCCAAAATAACTTTTTTGCCCCCAAAATTTTCCCCCAAGCCAACCCTCCTTTTTTTTCCCTCAACTTTTTAAAAAATCATTTTTAAATCCATCCCCAACGCAACCCCAAACAAAAAACACCTTCCCAAACCCCCCCTCCCCTTTTTTTTTTTTTTTTCTAAATCATTTAAAAACCCCCATACCCTTATTTTTCATGCACTTTTAACTTTCATTTAACACATTCTCAAACTCTCCCTCCCCTTTTTCAATTTTTCTTTAAAACCCCAAAAAACAAAGTTCATCACAAAAGTAAATTTCAAATTCCCTTTTTTTTTTTCCCCCCAAATTTAAACCCCCCTCCCCCAACAAACCCAACATTTACTTCTTAAAAAAAAACCCATCTTTAAAAAAAAAACCAGGGGAAATTCCCCCTTTAAACCTTTCTTTTTCCCGGGGAATTCTCCCTCCCTACACACCCTAACCTAGCCCAAAAAACTTTTAAAATCTTTTTCGAAATTTAAATTTAACCACCTATTCCTTCTTGCAAAAAAACCACATTCTCCCCCTTACTCTACAATTTTTCAAACCATTTTAAAAAATAAAAAACCCCCCTTAAATTTAAATCTTCAAAAATAACTTTTCCCAAGTAAACCTTTCTAACACCCCTACCCCCCATCTAAGCCTCCTTTTACCCAATTCACATTTGTCTTTACCCCTAAAATTTTTCCAAATTTTAACCCTACCCTTTTTCCCCTTTTTTTCCCTTTTTAAAAAAAAAGGGGGTAAAAACTTCCCCAAAATCCCAACCTTTTTTCATACTTTATTAAACAAAATTAAAAACCATACCCCAAAATATCCCCCCCGCCCTTTTAAAATTTCGCAATCCCCCCCATTTTCCCCCGCTTAAACCCCCTTTCCTATAAGCCCCCATTTAAAAAACCACCCACCTTTTTTTTTTTCCCCCCCCTTTTTTTTTTTTTTTTTATAATAATTATAATTTTTAATTTTTTTTTGTTATTTTTTTTTTTTTTTTTTTTTATTGTTTTTTTTTTTTAAAATTTTTTTTTTTATTTAAATATATAAATTTTATAAATTATTTTTATAAATATATAAAATATATATTTGCTGGTGGTGTGTGTTTTTTGCCATAAAATAAAAAAAATATATTTTTTCTAAAAAAAAATCTTATAAAAATTTTTATAATGTTAAAAAAAAGTTTTTTTTCAATTAAAAAGTCCAAAAAAAAACCTTTCAAATTTACCAAAATAAAATTTATTTTATGAAAAAAAAAAAAAAAAGAAGATAAAAAAAAAGAAAATTTTTGAAACTTAAAACAGGCAAAAAAATTAATAAAAAAAATTTTAATTAGTTTTTAGTTTTTCTGTGATGCTGCCAAAAATACCAGTAAAAAATGCTGCCGCGTTTCTGATGCTGCTTCTTTTTTTCCCCGGGGTGCTGATACTGCTGCTGCTGCTATAACTGCGCCCCGCTGGGTTTTTGATGCTGCTTCGCTGCGTTTCTGATGCTGCTTCTTCCTCGCTGATACGCTGCTCTGCTAGTCTGTTTCTGCGTTTTGCTGCTGCTTCTGCTGCTGTTTTTCTGAAGCTGTTTTTTTTCTGCTGCTGATACTGGCTGCTGGGTGCTAGTACTGTTGCTTCCGTTTTTTTTCTGCTGCTTCTGCTGCGTTTCGAAGCTGTTTTTCCCTTTTCTTTCTGCTGCTGATACTGCTGCTGCTGCAGTACTTTTTTGCTGTTTCTGATGCTGCTTCTCTGCTTTTCTGAAGCTGTTTCTGCGCTCTGCTGAACTGCTGCTGCTGCTAGTACTGCGCTGCTGTTTCTGATGCCCCCTTTTTTGCTGCTGTTTTTTTGAGCGCTTCTGCGCTGCGAACCCGGGGGTGCTGGGTGCTAGTACTGCTGCTGCTGGGGTTTTTGATCTGCTTCTGCTGCTTTTTTATGCTGCTTCTGCTGCGCTGATACTGGGTGCTGCTGCTATACTGGTTTCTGCTGTTTCTGCTTTCTGCTTTTTTGCTGCTGTTTCGAAGCTTTGGTTTTTTTTGCTGCTGCTGATACTGCTGCTGCTGCTTAGTACTGTTGCTGTGTTTTTTTTTCCCGCTGCTGCTGAACTGCGCTGCTGCTAGTACTGTTAAAACCCGTTTTCTTTCTGCTGCTTTTATACTGTGTCTGCTGTACTGGTCTGCTGGTTTCTGCTGCTACTGATTTAAAGCTGCTGCTGCATACGTTACTACTTTTTTGATGCTGCTTCTGCTAATCTAAACTTCTGTTTTCTTCGCTGTTGCTTCTTTGCTGCTTTTGCTTGCTGCTTCTGCTGCTGCTGCTGCTTTTTGCTCTGCTGGGTTTTCCCGCTCTGCTTCTGTGTTGCTGCTGCTTGTGCTGCTTTACTGCGGGTGCTGCTACTATGCTGCTGCTGCTTACTGTGCTCTTTCTAGTCTGATAGAACTGCTGCTGTACTTCTCTTTCTCTCCGCTTTTTTTGCTCTCTACTGCTTTTGTTTTCCCGGTACTGCTGCTGCTGCTATACTCTGGCTGGCTTTAGTACTGGCGCTTTTTGTACTTGGGGTCCCGCTGCCCTTTTTCGCTTGCTTTGCTATAAAACTGCTGTGTTTTTGGGTGCTTTTTCCTTTCCCGCTGGGTCTGTTTGCTGCTGCAACACGCTGCTGTATTTTTCCCCCACTGGTCCCCCAAAGTTTATCTTGTTGTTTTCCAACTCCTTCTTTTGCACATTTTGCCTTTTGACTTTTCAAAAAAAAGGGGCTTATTTCCCGTTGTTGACCCCCAAAAACGCCCGTCTGCCGGGCCCTGAAGAATGATATACCCTTTTTCTGTGTACCCCAAAAACCCCGTGAGATCCATCAAAACCTTTTTAAGAAAGAAAGGTGACAAATGTTACTGAAATATTCAGTAAGAGAGACAGACGTCTGGCCTCGGCTATCGTCCCGTCAACTTAAAATCCAAATTTTAAGGCAACAAAATTTAGACTCTTACTAGAGACAAATTCTTAAAAAAATTTGAAAGAAAAAATTATTCAAGAGACAAAAAATGGGTTTCGAAAAAATTAATTATTTAAAATCGCTTTTTTAAAATAATAATATATAAATTATATAATATATATAAATTATATATATAAAAAAATATATATATATATAATAATATATATATATATAAATAAATATATATATTATATATATATAAATTATTATATATATATATATATATATAATATATATTAATAAAAATTATATAAATATATAAAAAAAAATTAATAATTTTATATAAAAAATATATAAAATAAATATAAATTATATATATATATATATATATACGGGGGTACAAGGTTTCAATGGTTCCTCCCAGTTTTTATTGATTTAAATCACTTTTGGGGTTTTGGAAAAATTATTATTTTTAATTTTTTTATTAAATTTAATTTTAAAAATTTTATAATTATTAAAAATATTTAATATAAAAAATTGCAAACCTTCGGGAAAAAATAAACCAACTTTTTTTACCCCACTTTTTTTCAAACCCAGCAATAAAAAAAATTTAAAACATTTTATCTTCCTTGAAAAACCTTTTTTCCTCTTAATTGAAATTTCCTTTAATTTTTTTGGGTTTGTTTGTTTGGTCCCTTGCCCCTTTTCCCCGCCAGCCTTTCCCTTTTTTTTTTTCCCCTTTTTCCCTTTAGTTAATTCCTTTCCTTTTCCTCCCCTCTTTTTTTTCCCTTCCCCCCCCCCCCGCCCCCCCCGGGGCCCCCCCCCCCCCCTTTTTTTTTCCCCCCCCCCCCCCCCCCCCCGCCCTTCCCCCCCTTTCCCCTCCCACCCCCGCCTCTCTCTCTCTTCTCCTCTTTCTCCTCCCCCCCATTTTTTTCCCTCTCTCTTCCTTTTCTCTCTCTCTCTCTCTCTCTCTCTCTCCCCTCCTCCTCTCTCCCCTCTCTCTTTTCTCTCTCTCTCTCTCTCTCTCTTTTTCCTCCTCTTTTCTCCCCTCTCTCTCTCTCTCTCCCCTTCTCCCCTTCTCTCCCCCGTTCTCCCTCCCCCTTCTCTCTCTCTCTCTTCCTTCTCCTCTCCTCTCTCTCTCTCTCTCTCCCCTTCTTCTCTCTCTCCTCCTTTCCCCCCTCCTCTTCTCTCCTCTCTCTCTCTCTTTTCTCTCCTCCTCTCTCCTCTCTTCCCCTTCTCTCCTTTTCTCTGTTTTCTCTCTCTCTCTCTCTCTTTTCCTCTCTCCTCTCTCTCCTCTCCTCTCTCTCCTCCCTCTTTCTCTCTCTCTTTTTTTCTCTCTCTCTCTCTTTCTTTCTCTCTTCTCTCTCTCTCTTCTCCTCTCTCTCTCTCTCCTTCTCTTTCCCTTTTTCTTTCTTTCCCCTTCCTCCTCTCTCTCTCTCTCTCCTCCCTTCTTTTTTCCCCTCTCTTCTTCTCCCCCTCTTTTCCCTCTCTCTTCCTCCCCTCTCTCTCCCCCTCCCCCTCCTCCTCTCTCTCTTCTCTCCTCTCTCTCCTCCTGTCCTCTCTCTCTCTCTCTCTTTCTGCCTCTCTCTCTCTCTTTGTCTCTCTTTATATTTTAGTCTACAATATCTCTATTTTTTTCTTTTACCTGATAATTATAACATTTCTTTTAAGACTATCATTAATATTAGAAATGATACCTGACGAAAAAAAACTCCTCAACAAGAACTGAAACAAAGACAATGATGAAAAATATTCTTCAACAAGAACTGAAACAAAGACAATGAGAAAAATATTCTCAACAAGAACGAAACAAAGAAAATGTGAAAAATATTCTTCAAAAAGAACTAAAAACAAACAAGTGAAAAAAATTCTTAAACAAAACTGAAACAAAGCAATGAAAAAATTTTCTTCAACAAAAAACTGAAACAAAGACAATGAAAAAAATATTCTTCAAAAAGAACTGAAACAAAGACAATGATGAAAAATATTCTTCAACAAGAACTGAAACAAAGACAATGATGAAAAATATTCTTCAACAAGAACTGAAACAAAGACAATGATGAAAAATATTCTTCAACAAGAACTGAAACAAAGACAATGATGAAAAATATTCTTCAACAAGAACTGAAACAAAGAAAAGATAAAAAAAATTTTTAACAAAACTGAACAAAGACAATGATGAAAAAATTCTTCAAAAGAACGAAACAAAGACAGTGATGAAAAATATTCTTCAACAAGAACTGAAACAAAGACAGTGATGAAAAATATTCTTCAACAAGAACTGAAACAAAGACAATGATGAAAAATATTCTTCAACAAGAACTGAAACAAAGACAATAATGAAAATACTCAACAGGAATAGCGAAGTCAGGCATCGTTATAAAATATAAGCAACAGCAGTTACTAAAGCAGACACAGCGGTGAAGACAGACAAAATAAAAAAAAAAAATACTAAGCTGATTAACCACAATTTGCTCTCCGTATAATACAGTCAATAAGTAAATTAATTAAGTTTATTCGAACGCCTCTGTGTACGTGTTCCTTCTCTTTGAGTTAGAACATCACTTTTATGGTATTTGGACTTTTTCAAGACAAAATTTTAAAAAGGTAATAAGACGCAAGACGGCAATAAACGTCAAGAGACGTAATGAGACTCTTACAACCATTGACATAATATATATATATATATATATATATATTATATAAATATATTATAATATATTAATATATTATATATATTATATAATTTTTATATATTTTTATAAAACAGTGGGCCCCCGCATAACGATCACCCCCAATGCGACCAATTTTGTAAATGTATTTATGTAAATTTCGTTTGTACGTGTATGTTTGGGGGGCTGAAATGGACAATCACTTTACATATCCTTTTGGGATAAATTCGGTCGTATGGCCCTGAACAAAAACTGGGGTGAAAAAATATCGTTAACCAGGGTCCCTGATATATAAAAATATATATTTTTTTTTTTTTTTTTTTTTCAACAAGTCGGTCGTCTCCCACCGACGCAGGGTGACCCAAAAAGAAAGAAAATCCCCAAAAAGAAAATACTTTCATCATCATTTCAAACTTTCACCACAACTCACAACATTATCACTGCTTTTGCAGGGGTGCCCAGAATACAACAGTTTAGAAGCATATACGTTTAAAGATACACAACATATCCCTCCAAACTGCCAATATCCCAAACAACTCCTTTAAAGTGCGGGCATTGTATTTCCCCAATTCCAGGACCAAGTCCGACTATATGAAAATAACCGGTTTCCCTGAACCCCTTCACTAAATATTACCCTGCTCACACTCCAACAGATCGTCAGGCCCCAAAGTATCTTTCCCGTCTCCATTCACTCCTACTAACACGCTCATGACGCTTGCTGGAAGTCCAAGCCCCTCGCCCACAAAACCTCCTTTACCCCCTCTTTCGAACCCTTTCGTGGACGCCCCCTACCCCTCTTTCCTTCCCCTATAGATTTATAGGCTTCCCATGTCATTCTACTTTGATCCAATTCTCTCTAAATGACCAAACCCCCTCAACAACCCCTGTTCTGCCCTCGACAAAATGCTTTTATTAACTCCACACCTTTCCTCCTAATTTTCCACACCCCCGAATTTTCTGCATAATATTTACACCACACATTGCCCTTAGACAGGACATCTCCACTGCCTCCAACCGTCTCCTCGCTGCTGCTTTTAAACCACCCAAGCTTCACATCCATATAAGAGTGTTGGTACTACTATACTTTCATACATTCCCTTCTTCCCTCCATAGATAACATTTTTTGACTCCACATATTCTCAACCCCACCACTCACCTTTTTTCCCTCATCAATTTCTATGATTAACCTCATCCTTCATAAATCCATCCGCCGACACGTCAACTCCCAAGTATCTGAAAACATTCACTTCTTCCATACTCCTCCTCCCCAATTTGATATCTAATTTTTCTTTATCTAAATCATTTGATACCCTCATCACCTTACTCTTTTCTATGTTCACTTTCAACTTTCTACCTTTACACACATTCTCAAACTCATCCACTAACCTTTGCAATTTTTTCTTTAGAATCTCCCATAAGCACAGTATCATCAGCAAAAGTAACTGTGTCAATTCCCATTTTGAATTTGATTCCCCATAATTTAATCCTACCCCTCTCCCGAACACCCTAGCATTTACTTCTTTTACAACCTCATCTATAAATATATTAAACAACCATGGTGACATTACACATCCCTGTCTAAGACCTACTTTTACCGGGAAGTATTCTCCCTCTCTTCTACACACCCTAACCTGAGCCTCACTAATCCTCATAAAGCTCTTTACAGCATTTAGTAACTTACCACCTATTCCATATACTTGCAACATCTGCCACATTGCTCCCCTATCCACTCTATCATATGCCTTTTCTAAATCCATAAATGCAATAAAAAACGTTCCCTACCTTTATCTAAATACTGTTCACATATATGCTTCAATGTAAACACTTGATCTACACATCCCCTACCCACTCTGAAGCCTCCTTGCTCATCCGCAATTCTACATTCTGTCTTACCTCTAATTCTTTCAATTATAACCCTACCTCTTTTGTCCCCTTTCCCTTTATATAAAGGGACTATACATGCTCTCCGCCAATCCCTAGGTACCTCCCCTCTTTCATACATTTATTAAACAAAATTACCAACCACTCCAACACTATATCCCCCCCTGCTTTTAACATTTCTGTCATGATCCCATCAGTTCCAGCTGCTTATACCCCCTTTCATTCTACGTAATGCCTCACGTACCTCCACCACACTTACATTCTGCTCTTCTTCACTCCTAAAAGACGGTTATATATATATATATATATATAATATATATATATATATATATAATATATATATATATATATATATATATATATATATATATATGTATATATATATATATATATATATATATATATAATATATATATATATATATATGATGTATATATAAGTATATATATATATATATTATATATATATATATATATATATATAAATATATATATTATATATATATATAATATTATATATATAATATATATATAATATATATATAATGCGTGTGTGTGTGTGTGTGTGTGCATAAATATAATAAATATATTTTTCTACAAAAATCTTAGTACATTTATAATTGTTTTATCGTTTACAATTACTGTCAAAACCTTCATTTACAAATTATATTTATGTAATAATGAAGATTAAATGTTAAGATTTTGAAACTGTAACAGGCAAATCTAATAATAATTATTATTATTAGCTCTGCTGCTGATGCTGCCAATACCAGTACTGCTGCTGCTGTTTCTGATGCTGCTTCTGCTGCTGCTGATACTGCTGCTGCTGCTAGTACTGCTGCTGCTGTTTCTGATGCTGCTTCTGCTGCTGTTTCTGATGCTGCTTCTGCTGCTGCTGATACTGCTGCTGCTGCTAGTACTGTTGCTGCTGTTTCTGCTGCTGCTTCTGCTGCTGTTTCTGAAGCTGTTTCTGCTGCTGCTGATACTGCTGCTGCTGCTAGTACTGTTGCTGCTGTTTCTGCTGCTGCTTCTGCTGCTGTTTCTGAAGCTGTTTCTGCTGCTGCTGCTGATACTGCTGCTGCTGCTAGTACTGTTGCTGCTGTTTCTGATGCTGCTTCTGCTGCTGTTTCTGAAGCTGTTTCTGCTGCTGCTGCTGATACTGCTGCTGCTGCTAGTACTGCTGCTGCTGTTTCTGATGCTGCTTCTGCTGCTGTTTCTGATGCTGCTTCTGCTGCTGCTGATACTGCTGCTGCTGCTAGTACTGCTGCTGCTGTTTCTGATGCTGCTTCTGCTGCTGTTTCTGATGCTGCTTCTGCTGCTGCTGATACTGCTGCTGCTGCTAGTACTGTTGCTGCTGTTTCTGCTGCTGCTTCTGCTGCTGTTTCTGAAGCTGTTTCTGCTGCTGCTGATACTGCTGCTGCTGCTAGTACTGTTGCTGCTGTTTCTGCTGCTGCTGATACTGCTGCTGCTGCTAGTACTGTTACTGCTGTTTCTGCTGCTGCTGATACTGCTGCTGCTGCTAGTACTGTTGCTGCTGTTTCTGCTGCTACTGATACTGCTGCTGCTGCTAGTACTGTTACTACTGTTTCTGATGCTGCTTCTGCTAATACTAGAACTTCTGTTGCTTCTGCTGTTGCTTCTTCTGCTGCTTCTGCTGCTGCTTCTGCTGCTGCTGCTGCTTCTGCTGCTGCTGCTGCTACTGCTGCTGCTTCTAGTGTTGCTGCTGCTACTAGTGCTGCTCTACTGCTGCTGCTGCTACTACTGCTGCTGCTGCTAGTACTGCTGCTGCTTCTAGTACTGATAGTACTGCTGCTAGTACTGCTGCTTCTGCTGCCGCTGTTGTTGCTACTGCTACTGCTTTTGTTGTTGCTGCTACTGCTGCTGCTGCTACTACTACTGCTGCTGCTATTAGTACTGCTGCTGCTATTAGTACTGCTGCTGCTGCTTCTGCTGCTGCTGTTGCTACTAGTACTGCTGCTGCTTGTAGAGCTGCTTCTACTGCTGCTGCTACTGTTGCTGCTGCAACTACTGCTGCTGTCATTATTCACTGGTCACAAGATTTATCTTGTTAGTTCCTGAATCTAACAAACTAGCTATTAGCGACATTAATAGCCTTGACATATCAAAACAGAGAAGCTTTATATTAACAAGTGTAGTGACCCTAAACGAACTGTCTGCCAGAGCCGCTGAAGAATGTATATACCTTGCTGTGTACCCAATCACAGTGAGATCCATCATATCTTTTGAAGAAAGAAAGGTGACAAATGTTACTGAAATATTCAGTAAGAGAGACATGACGTCTGGCCTCGGCTATCGTCCCGTCAACTTAACTCCAATTTAAGGTCAACAAATTGAGACTCTTACTAGAGACAAATTCTTAAAATATTTGAAAGAAAAACTTATTAACAAGAGACAAACATGGATTTCGCAACAAAATTAATTATTTACTAAATCGCTTTATATATAAAATTTATATATATATATATATATATATATATATATATATATATATATATATATATATATATATAAAATATATATA
>NC_069425.1:34702830-34727830 GCF_026875155.1 Cherax quadricarinatus
AAACTTGACTACATGCAGGGTTAAGTCCCCATACCCATACCCATCCTCTCCAGTGTTAGCAGTGTTCCTCGCATACACCCTCCCAAGTTAACATCAATGGTCTTCTGCCAGTTCTGTTCGTTACCAATACCCGCGTTGTTGATGAGTAGTGAGACAGTGCCCAGCTTCTCCACCCCTGTGTCCCAGGCACCTTTAAAATCATCATCTTTGGTAACGTCACAGGCGACGAATATGACATTATCGTGACCATGAGCTTCTTGTAGTTGTTCCATGAATACTTTAAGTGAAAGCTTCGACATTAAAATACACACACCACACACACACACACACACACATATTTAATAATATCATATACATACTATATAATAACACTAATATAATATATATAATAATATATATACTATTAAAAATACACTGAATAAATAATAATGTCACACATAAATATACTATACAAACTAACATATACATATAATACTAAATAACATAATATAACATCAATAATAAGTCACTTGATAACACTGATATCACAACGCGCTTGAATTCCATATCTTCAAGTGGTTTTGCATACATACATATATATTATATATATATAATATATATATATATATATATATATATATTATATATATATATATATATATAATATATATATATATATGTGTATATATACAAACACACACACACACTGAGAGAAACACCCATCTCCCCTCATTCAGTATTTTTTGCCTATACCCACCAAGGTTAATATAAATACTCAGCTATCAGTTCGACTTTAAACACAGCTGCAGCCTCATATGCGCTACAGCATGTATCGAGGATTCGATTAAAATAAACAAAGTACTCTGGTGGCGAGTGTTGGCCAGCAATGGGAACACAGTTGAAAACGTTGTCCATTGCTTTTAAGCTCATCATGGCTCAGCATGCTTGCCACTGCGCCGCTGAATTTGCTGACAAAGCCGTTAGAATTGGTGGCGGAGGTTGGAATCCTCGACGGAGCAGTGAGGCGTTTATATTGTAAATTGAACTCTGGGACAAATCCGAGTCTTTACACTTAGTTTATTTATTTTTATCCAAACTTTTTTTTTACACACCATGGAGAAGTGATTCGCAAATGATATGGAATGGAAGTTTCACTGAAGCGTCGGGTAAGAGCTGGTGCTGACAGGGAGATGACATACATTCCACCCCATTCCGTGCACTCTGATAAAGAACATGGTTACCCATATTTAATACCACACTTTACTGTGGTACTAGCAGAGGGTGTTAAAAAAACGCAGCCTCGTTGCAAGGCCTGACTCCTCTATGCATGGATTACAAATCCACTTCCCTCCTGACCCCTGGTTCGTGTGTACCACCTATGCAGGGTGCGGCACAAGTCGCTAAACCGATAGTTTATTTTTTTCCTTCTAATCTGCATCCCTAGATAAGAAGTTAACGCTGAAATGAATGACATTTCGTCTCAGTCGCAAATTAGTCAACTCACTCCTGTAATCAGTATATTTAAAATTTGATGAATAAGACGCATATACAACATCTGGGTATCTTTATTTATTAAGAAATTTCTCCATCCCGTGCAGTTTTCAATCCATCACATAATACTGGAGACAGTGGAAGTGAAGACGTATCTCTCTTATCCATACTCCAACTCCGGTAACCACAATGCACGCTACTGGAATAGTTCAGCGTGCAACATAAATTTCATTGCATCAATGGTATACAATACCGACAAGTTGATGAATCAGACACATGTGAAACAGTTTGATTTCTTTATTGCCGAGTCTTTTCGCCTACTTATCAGGATTATCAGTTGAAATACCAACGTGGCTTAAATACTAGAGACCTCAGAAGTAGAGGAGAGGTAGATCTAGGTGATCTGTCTCGCGGTCTTGAAGGAGGAGTAAATTTGAAGTGGTCAATACCTCAGCCATGGTAAGTGTTCAGCTCCGGAGCTTCGATCAATGTGAAGATGAGGCCCTAAATATTCATCCTTTTATACTGGAGAGTGAGGCCCTGAAAATTCATCCTTTTTACTGGAACCTGTGGCCCTGAAAATTTATCCTTTTATGCTGGAGCCAGAAACGAAGTTCGGAAGCTGGGATCACAGGATCGCAGATGGGGTCACAGGAGGCAGGATACACTAGCGGAAGAAAGAATAAAAGAATTGAGGAGTACTGCAACAAGCCTACTGGCCCATGTTAGGCAGGTCCTCAAATCCAACTCCTCTCACTCATAACTAGTGGGGGTGAGCAATAAAGTTGTAGATGTATTGTGTACCAAGATGCCGTAGTGTTGCTGTGTCAGATACAACGATGCTGCAGTACCAAGAAACAGTGGTGTTACTGTGTCAGATACCACGATGCTGCAGTACCAAGAT
The DNA here is from genome assembly GCF_026875155.1 of Cherax quadricarinatus. NCBI lineage: Eukaryota > Metazoa > Arthropoda > Malacostraca > Decapoda > Parastacidae > Cherax > Cherax quadricarinatus. Next base: position 34,705,205 of record NC_069425.1, read on the forward strand.
ACCGTAGTGTTACTGTGTTAGATACCATGCTGCTGCAGTACCAAGATACCGTAGTGTTGCTGTGTCAGATACTACGATGCTGCAGTATCAAGAAACAGTGGTGTTACTGTGTCAGATGCCACGATGCTGCAGTACCAAGACATAGTGGTGTTGCTGTGTCAGATACTACGATGCTGCAGTATCAAGAAACAGTGGTGTTACTGTGTCAGATACCACGATGCTGCAGTACCAAGACACAGTGGTGTTGCTGTGTCAGATACCACGATGCTGCAGTACCAAGAAACAGTGGTGTTACTGTGTCAGATACCACGATGCTGCAGTATCAAGACACAGTGGTGTTGCTGTGTCAGATACCACGATGCTGCAGTACCAAGAAACAGTGGTGTTACTGTGTCGATTGAAGAAGTATGTTGAGCAGGCGAAACATCTTAGTCATAAAGATAGGATATTTCTGTACATATGCATTATCTACCTGTATAAAGTACTGCTTCAGTTAAATATGTAATTATCTAGGTATATTACACCAGCGTTTAAGATTTGTAGGCTATCACTTTGATAACAGTGACAAACTAAAAATTATCCCCTTCTTATCTGCAGCCCCACACATCTCCCTTGCACTTCCTTCACACTAGTCCGCCTGCACACCTCCCTGACACTGCCTTCACAAATGCTTGACTACACACCTTCCTAACACTCCCCATTATTCATCGGATCGAAGTTTTACCGTCTTAAAACACAGGAAAATGTGAGGGATAATGGTGCGTTACTAGGATTAAAAGAAAGGACTTGTTACTAGATGTTAAAAGATTGAATGAAAACAGTAGTGATGTTAGATGTATTTATGGGATAGGTGGTGTAGGATGACAGGGGAAAGGGATAGAAATGTGAATGAGGTGAAAGAGGAGACACGGAATTGGGTTGATGTGGGGTGTTACAGAAGGAAGATGTAAGCTGGAGGAACAGTAGAAGAAAAAGAGTGATGTGGGGAGGAGGAACAGAAGGAGGAGGAAGAGGCCGAGGAGGCCGAGGAACAAGAAGGGGGAGGGAGGGTGGAAGGAGTGCCAACCAGCGGGGGTGGGGGAGGTGGCAGTGAGGTGCCAGAGGCAAGGTGCGTGTGTATTAAAGCTGTATGCTGCCACTACCCTCGCCACTCTAACCTTAATTTTCTTCACATGACTGTTCTCATACCTCAGGTCGCCAGAAATGGTAGCTATCGATTGTCTTATCAGACAGTGAGGCAAACTTCCGTACTCTCAGACAGATTTAGAAAAAAAAGTAATCCAATAATATACTTTTGGAATAAACCAGTGTCTTCTAACACCAGAGAAACGCTAACTTATAACCTTTAAGAAAAATGTAAAGTGCGTAAAATTTGGTCGATTTGTTACGGTAAAATGGTGTTGTTGGGGAAGCATTTGCATATCAGGGAGCGAGAGTGATGGTGGGGGGTTTTTACCTGTCAGTGTGACCATGTCGCAGCTGTCACTCACCCCGTGCACCTGTCTCTGTTGACCTGTGTTGCGGTGACACCTGGTGGTAATGACATGCTGGCAGGTGTATTGTGTTGTTGTGGTGACACCTGGTGGTAATGACATGCTGGCAGGTGTATTGTGTTGTTGTGGTGACACCTGGTGGTAATGATATGCTGACAGGTGTATTGTGTTGTTGTGGTGACACCTGGTGGTACTGATATGCTGACAGGTGTATTGTGTTGTTGTGGTGACACCTGGTGGTACTGATATGCTGGCAGGTGTATTGTGTTGTTGTGGTGTCACCTGATGGTAACGACATGCTGGCAGGTGTGTTGTGTTGTTGTGGTGACACCTGGTGGTAATGACATGTTGGCAGGTGTATTGTGTTGTTGTGGTGACACCTGGTGGTACTGATATGCTGACAGGTGTATTGTGTTGTTGTGGTGACACCTGGTGGTACTGATATGCTGGCAGGTGTATTGTGTTGTTGTGGTGACACCTGATGGTAACGACATGCTGGCAGGTGTGTTGTGTTGTTGTGGTGACACCTGGTGGTAATGACATGTTGGCAGGTGTATTGTGTTGTTGTGGTGACACCTGGTGGTACTGATATGCTGACAGGTGTATTGTGTTGTTGTGGTGACACCTGGTGGTACTGATATGCTGACAGGTGTATTGTGTTGTTGTGGTGACACCTGGTGGTACTGATATGCTGGCAGGTGCATTGTGTTGTTGTGGTGTCACCTGGTGGTACTGATATGCTGGCAGGTGTGTTGTGTTGTTGTGGTGACACCTGGTGGTACTGATATGCTGGCAGGTGTGTTGTGTTGTTGTGGTGACACCTGGTGGTAATGATATGCTGGCAGGTGTATTGTGTTGTTGTGGTGACACCTGGTAGTAATGATATGCTGGCAGGTGTATTGTGTTGTTGTGGTGACACCTGGTAGTAATGATATGCTGGCAGGTGTATTGTGTTGTTGTGGTGACACCTGGTGGTAATGATGTGCTGGCAGGTGTATTGTGTTGATGTGGTGACACCTGGTGGTAATGACATGCTGGCAGGTGTACTGAGCTGTCGTGACACCTGGCGATAATGACTTCAGGTGTGCTGTGGTGACACCTGGTGGTAACGATATGCTGGCAGGTGTATTGTGTTGATGGGTGACACCTGGTGCTAATGACATGCTGACAGGTGTACTGAGCTGTTGTGACATCTGGTGATAATGACGTTATGTGTGCTGTGGCGACACCTGGTGGTAATGACATGCTGGCAGGTGTATTGTATTGTTGTGGTGACATCTTGTGGTAATGACATTCTGGCAGGTGTACTGCGCTGTTGTGGCACCTGGTGATAATGACGTCATGTGTGTTGTGATGACACCTGGTGGTAATGACCTGCTTTTAGGTGTGTTAGGGTGACACCTGGTGATAATGACCTCTCAGGTGTGGTGATGATCATGCAAGCCAGACTGTCATTTCAACTGATATTTTGATCCAAGAAAGGGAAGATTAACTCCAAATCCTTGGATCAGGTACTCCTGACTCGTACCTACGTACTATTAACTGTAATTCTCTGGTCCCTTGTTACTGGTGCCGAGCTCTTGATCCAAGGAATTGGAGATGCCATCTATTTCCTTGTATCAAACCTGATAACCTCCCTTTTCCAAGGTTTATATAATAATAATAATAATAATAATAATAATAATAATAATAATAATAATAATAATAATAATAACAATAACAATAACAATAACAATAATAATAATTATTATTATTATTTTTTTTTTATTTTTTTATTATTAATTATTATTATTATTATTATTATTATTATTATTATTATTATTATTATTATTATTATTATTATTATTATTATTATTATTATTATAAACATTAATTTGCGTTCCTATTTACAACTTAAATCATAGCGCAAATTAGTGTTTATAATAATAATAATAGTAATAATAATAATAATAATAATAATTAATAATAATGATAATAATAATAATATAATAATAATAATAATAATAATAATAATAATAATAATAATAATAATAATAATAATAATAATAATAATAATAATAATAATTAAAAATAATAATAATAATTAATAATAATAATAATAATAATAATAATAATAATAATAATAATAATAATAATAATAATAATAATAATAATATAATAATAATTAATAATAATAATAATAATAATAATAATAATAATAATAATAATAATAATAATAATAATAATAATAATAATAATTAATAATAATAATTATTATTATTATTATTATTATAAACATTAATTTGCATTCCTATTTACAACTTAAATCATCTCTGGAGATATCTACCTGCGCATTCTGTGCTTGTTTTTTATTTATTACCATGGGTTAGCATTGACAAATTTGCTCAAATTCCGATTTTACGGAAAACCACTTGGGACATGGATACACAAATGGAGTTAGTGGCCGTAACCGTATTAAGGGCTGACTAGAGCTCGTTCCCAGAGTGGAGACTGTACCCCTGGGGTCCACTGGACCGTTCCCCTCCTGCATGATAAACCAGCCGGCTACGGTCCTTCCTGATATCGTTCGTTACTACGTCCTTAAGACTGACTTTGGGACTTTAGATGAGCCTGTAGCACTAAGTGGGTTGCTGATGACTCGTCCAAGTGTCACCGAAGTGATGTTCTGGACTCATTGAAATGTTGAGTTTCAGAACTTTGGGACAGATTCCAGGTCATAGTCTTTCCAGATTACAGTCCATCCAGATTACAATCCTTACAGATTACGGTCCTTCCAGATTATAGTCCTTCCAGATTATAGTCATTCCAGATTACAGTTCTTCCAGATTACATTACTTCCAGATTATAGTCCTTCCTGATTATAGCCCTTCCAGATTATAATTCTTCCAGATTATAGTCCTTCCAGATTACAGTCATTCCAGAATACAGTCCTTCCAGATTACAGTCCTTCCAGATTATAGTCCTTCCATATTATAGCCCTTCCAGATTACAATCCTTCCAGATTATAATCCTTCCAGATTAGAGTCCTTCCAGAATACAGTCCTCCCAGATTACAGTCCTTCCAGATTATAGTCCTTCCATATTATAGCCCTTCCAGATTATAATCCTTCCAGATTATAATCCTTCCAAATTATAGTCCTTCCAGATTATATTCCTTGAAGATTATAGTCCTTCCAAATTTCAGTCCTTCCAGATTATAGCCCTTCCAGATTACAATCCTTCCAGATTATAGTCCTTCCAGATTATAGTCCTTCCAGATTACAGTCATTCCAGATTATAGTCCTTCCAGATTACAGTCCTTCCATATTACAGTCCTTCCAGATTACAGTCATTCCAGATTATAACCCTTCCAGATTAGTTCTTCCAGATTATAGTCCTTCCAGATTATAGGCCTTCCAGATTATAGTTCTTCCAGATTATAGTCCTTCCAGATTATAGGCCTTCCAGATTACAGTCATTCCAGATTATAACCCTTCCAGATTATAGTTCTTCCAGATTATAGTCCTTCCAGATTATAGGCCTTCCAGATTATAGTCTTTCCAGATTATAATCCATCCAAATACAGTCCTTCCAGATTATAGCCTTTTCAGATTAATGCCCTTCCAACAGTGTCAAGGCACCACCTTGGCACTCTTGGAAGGACTCTTGCGCTCTTGATCTTTCATGACCTCATTTCCCTTCAAGAGAGCTGTGGTACCTTGACACTCTTGAAAGGACTCTTGGACTCTTGATTCAAGGAATCCATAACCTTATTTCCCATCAAAGGAAGGGTAGCGCCTTGACACTCCTGAAAGGCCTCTGGGGCTCTTGATCCAAGACATTTAAGCTGCCTTCCCTGATGTTCATGAAACTTGATTGCTTCCTATTCTCCCCGGCATTGTAGGACCCCTACAGTTTTAGCGTTTCCCGAGAATATTCTAATAAAATAATTCGTCTGTGTAGTCCAGGATGATGATAGTGTGTTAATGTCAAGGTTCGTAATAGGTTACAACTATTTATGAATACAAATATCGGGTTTCTATCGATTTGTCTATCTATCCTATCTATTTATCTGTCAGTCTTAACGCTGGGGTTTGAAAATTCTAGCACAAGGTCTTAGGTTTCTCTCTCTCTTCCTTTCTCTCTCTCTCTCTCTCTATCTCTTCCTTTCTCTCTCTTACTTTCTCTCTCTCTCTCTCTCTCTCTCTCTCTCTCTCTCTCTCTCTCTCTCTCTCTCTCTCTCTCTCTCTCTTTCTCTTTTTCCACAGGGTTTGACAAGGTTAGGTTAAGAATCCCTAGCTTTATTGGCAAGCTAAGAGCTGTTACCTACATCAGCTCATTTGAAAGCATTTTTATTGTTAGGAAACATACAAGTAGGGAACGGGATGAAATTGGAGCCATCTGTGGGCCAGCATTTTCATTTGATCAACTGACTTTATCTCGTTGACATCATAATGCTGTACGAATGTGTTCCAGACTCGAGTCATCTTGGGAATAAATGATCTCAGATGAAGTGATGTTCTGGAAAAGGGTACAGCCAGAGTGAAGTTGCTGCTTTCTGCCCGTCTTGTGGTATTGAAGCTTGCTTCTCGCTGTCCTCGAAGTAGATCAAAGTGTGGTATTTTGACAATGTTGGCCTTGTACATCCTTCCTGTGTTGAAGGCTCTGCTGAAATGACAGATCTATCCAGGATGGGTCCAGGCGAGAGATGAGATGTCTTGCTCTGTTATCTACTCTTTCAAGCAGTCGAAGATGAGAGGGGTGGCAGGCAAACCAAGAAAGTGGAGCATACTAAAGGTGTGAGCGTGCTTGTGTCTCATACAGAATCTTGCAACCCTTACTGTCAAGCAGATGCGAGATACGGCGAAGTGCTATAAGCTTCCTGGCTGCCTTGTTTGCAAAATTTACAACGTGATTCTTCATGGTCAGTTTGGAGTCAAATTTCACCCCACCGTTATCAACTTATTCCCCATGTACCAACACCCTCCCATTCATACTTATTAGCGCACCAACATTACCATCATGGTGCCTAGAGACCAGCATCATTTGTGTTTTCTCAGGTGCAAATGTTACTTGCCATCTGTTCCCACAAGCTGATATAGCTTTTAGCTGGTGATCGATGTAGCTTAGAGCAGCTGGCATTTCTTCTCTTGGATAAGTGAATGTCAGAGTACAGTCGTCTGCATATGCATGGGATCCTGGGATGAGATGAAGAAGGTCGTTGAAGTAGACATTCCATAACAATAGTCCCAGCACGCTTCCTTGTGGAACACTTGCCTCAATAGGATGTCTTACTGATTCCGTTCCATTGAGAACTACCCTTAGAGATCATCCATGTAGGTAATTACTGAGGAGACATAGCATAGAGCCTGCATTTCCCAGTGCTTGCAGTTTTGCCAAGAGGCCCTGGTGCCACACCCGGTCGAAAGCACCAGCAATGTCCGGTGCTACCACACAGCTGACTTTGGATTCATCCAGTGACTGGTGCCATTTAGTGGAGAGATTTAACAACTGATCAGCAGCAGAGTAACCTTTCCTGAAGCCATATTGACGGTCACAAAGTAGTGAGCGTTGTCAAAAAACTCTCTCGTTTGTCTTGAGATTATTGTCTCAAGAATCTTGCCAGTGATTGACAGGAGTGACACTGGTCTGTAGTTGCTGATCTTTGCTCTGCTCTTCTTTTTGTGAACGGGGACTACATTTGCCTCTTTCCATTTACACTGTGCTAGACAGTGCTGAAAGATGCAAGTTAGAGGTGCTGCTGGTCTGCACATCTTCTCAGCAATCTTGGACTCAACTTGTCTGGGCCCACAGCCTTTCCTTGATCAAGCAATTTAAGAAAGAAATGCACCACCTCCTGCCTTATTGTCACCACTGACAATAAGGATCAGGACCTTGAATTTTGGTAGCAAAATGTTCGGCAAAGAGGTTCCGCTTTCTCTTAACTACTAGTAGAGGTGGTCCCATCCTGTCGATTTAGAGGTGGAATGAGTTCACCAGGCAGATAACCTTGTCTGTCCTTGACCAGGGACCACCAGGTTTTGAAGCCTACCTTATCTGATGTTAGCTTTCTTTTGTGTCCATCTCCCATTTAGCGATGGCCCACTTTTGAACGTCACCCATATGCCTACAGGCTTGCCTGTGTAAGTTCCTGTTATAGGTGGTACGATGTCTCTTATACATTCGCCATGCCTTGTACTTAGCAGTAGCAGCCTCTCTACAACGAAAGCCAAACCAAGGCTAATCTGTAGGCTTCGTCACATATTCCAGGTGAGGGATATGTTCTTGTTGTAGATTAAGGATGTGTCCAGGGAAGGCTTTCACTTGGTTGTCAACATCCCCATGGAGAAGAGCATTCCAGTCGGTGGTGGAGAGCTCAGAGAAAAGGGCTGGCCAATTAGCTCTTTCCCATAGCCAGGTTGTCCGTGTGGACTCCTCATCTCGTTCTGTTGGGATCTTAAAGTGTCGTAAAAACAGCCTTGTGGTCAGACGATCCAACATAGCCGAGGGGTTGACAAGTGACTATACCTTCTGCTAGATCACTCACTACTGGGTCAAGGGAGGAACCAGAGATGTGAGTAGGGAAGTCAACAAAGTTTCTCATGTCAAATACTGCAAGAAGGTCATCAAAGTCCCTTTGTATAAGGTGTTGGTTGAGGTCACCAACAATTATGATATGTTGACAGTTGTGTTTGAGCAGAAGAGAGTTCACATTTTCCATCAGGAAGTTGATGGGTCTGCATGTTGCCACTGAGGTCTGTATATTGCACATACTAGTACAGAGGTACTAGTGTTTATGCATAGCTTGAAGAACATCATTTTAAGATGAGTAGGGATGACAACATCAATGTGCTGGTCATGTACACTTTTAGAGAAGCACACAGCAACACCTCCTTGCCTTTGCCTGTCTCTTCTCATCCATGAGGTGTAGCCAGCAATTCTTGCAAAATTTTCTGTTGTCCTGTCATCTTCTCTCTCTTTCTCTCTCTCTCTCTCTCTCTCTCTCTCTCTCTCTCTCTCTCTCTCTCTCTCTCTCTCTCTCTCTCTCTCTCTCTCTCTCTCTCTCTCTCTCTCTCTCTTTTACACAGGGTTTGACAAGGTTAAGGATCCCTAGCTTCATTGACAAGCTATTTACAGGTTAAGGATTCCTAACTTTATTGGCAAGCTAAGAGCTGTTACCTACATCAGCTCATTTCTCTTTCTCTCTCTCTCTCTCTCTCTCTCTCTCTCTCTCTCTCTCTCTCTCTCTCTTTCCCTCTCTTTAGCTTCTTTTATTTCTTACTGACCTACACTTTCTCACTTTACTGTTTCGTTGTTTTTGTCATTCTCTCTCATGTGCTCTCACTTTCTTTTAGTATCCCTCTCTCATTATCTTCCTTTCTATCCTCCTCGCCTACTTTCTTTCATCCCTCCCTCATCCTCTCTTTAACACTCACCTCCTCTTTCCTCTCTCTCTTTCTCTCATCCTCACTCATACACGCGTTCCCACTCTCCACTCTCCATCTCCCTCTATCTCTTCATTCCCTCTCCTCTTCCCTCTCCATCCTTCTCCCCATAGCTTTATCTCTCCCTGGCTCTCTCTCTCGCTCTCTCTCTCTCTCTCTCTCTCTCTCCTCTCTCTCTCTCTCTCTCTCTCTGCTGCCCGACACTTTCCCTGACAATGGATTAAATCCATCCACTGTGATGGAATAATTCAAAGTAACAGAACACTGCTGATGCATCCAGTTTTTCTGAATGAAAATGCCAAGATGCAATTAGTTCTGAAAACGTCCCGTCAATTTCTTGGCTACCTTTTAATTGGAAAAATCAGCAATTTTTCAAGATTAATCCCAACCTTTTACTCTCAATCTCTTACTTCTAATCTTTTACTGGTTGGCAAATGGTGTGGCAAGTGTGGTAAAGAAACACTGTTTGCAGTGTAAGTGTTTTTGCTGACGAGGATTAGTTCATGGCGTTATCCTGCAAGTGTCAGAGCCAAGTGTCAGAGCCAAGTGTCAGAGCCAAGTGTCAAGAGCCAAGTGTCAGAGCCAAGTGTCAGAGCCAAGTGTCAGAGCCAAGTGTCAGAGCCAAGTGTCAGAGCCAAGTGTCAGAGCCAAGTGTCAGAGCCAAGTGTCAGAGCCAAGTGTCAGAGCCAAGTGTCAGAGCCAAGTGTCAGAGCCAAGTGTCAGAGCCAAGTGTAGGAGCCAAGTCGACATCAATATCAAGAATGTATCGATCAATTGTCGATATGAATGTAAAGTCAGTGTCAATATCAAGTCGGTATCAGTGTCAGGTTGGTGACACTGTCAGTTCATGTGAAGTCAATGTGTAAGTCAGTAATAATGCTGAATTAATATGAGGTCAAGATGAAGCTCAAGACTGAGCGAAACGTCGTCAGAAACAAGACATTGCACTCAAAATATATCTCGTCCCGAAGCCTATTTTTTTTTCCTCTTTTATTTTCTAGAAACTCGAAACAATTTAAACAATCTAAATCCTAAATGAGTTGACCAAAGCTAATTTTAAAAATAAAACAAAGCCACATTTCCCATTTTCGTCCCGGAAGATAAATTAACCTAGAGTAGCTTTATGTGAAACGCTAAACCCGTGTGAGTTATTCAGTAAACGGAGCGGCGAAGGCTCGTTCCACCACCTGCTAAGCACCAGATAGATGCACTAACTAATTGAACTTGCCTGAGGCCCCATGAGATAGAGTAGGTGATAATGGAGATACCTGGTCTGTGTTGAGTAGTCCCTAACGGCGGCTCCTCAGTGCCAAGTCCCTAAATTAACCAGGGCGTTGTTCTCTATCTTCGCACCGAGTAGCCACTTCCCGACCCAATGGAAATAAGTCACTTTATCTGACTTTTGTTTTTTGGGGACGGGGTTATCCTAGTTAATTTGCACACATGTTACTATGTAAGATAATTTGTGTAATTGTATTTATGTGTATCTGTGCATAAATAAAACTTACTAAACCGTAACAAACACCACCTTGAACTCTCTGGGTCTGTATCGAGTTGTCTGTACTGAGTTTGACCCCTCACATCATTTCCCCCCTTCCCTTCAAGACTTCACAACGGTATTTAAGCCTTTGGCCACTGACACTGCTACCCAGCCAAGTTGTTGTTCCCTCTCTAACCCCTCCCCACACACAACCTGATCCTTTTTAATCCTAGGGACGTGCTCCCTACCTGAACCACCAGTCCCTTCCAGGATGAACTATACATCTCCCCCTCCTTCCCTTCTTAGACATCCCTTCCTCCACACACACACACACACACACACACACACACACACACACACACACACACACACACACACACACACACACACACACACACACACACACACACACACACATATACACATGGAGGGCTAAGATGATGGAGGTGGTACTGGAAAACTTCATGTACTAACACGTAAGGGACACTAAAAGAGAGAGAGGAGAGGATGAACCAGCAAGACTGGACCTAGTATTCACCTTGAGTAGTGCAGATATTGAGGTCATCACATATGAAAGACCCATTGGGGCCAGCGATCATGTGGTTTTAAGCTTCGAATACACAGTAGAGCTACAAGTGGAGGGGAAAGCAGGAAGGCCAAGACGAATGAAGCCAAACTACAAGAAAGGGGACTACACGGGAATGAGGAACTTCCTGAATGGGGTTCAATGGGACAGAGAACTGGCAGGGAAGCCAGTTAATGAGATGGAATATGCGTCAGAGTGGGCACCTGTGACCAGCGGGGTCCCACAGGGGTCAGTCCTAGGACCAGTGCTGTTTCTGGTATTTGTGAATGACATGACGGAAGGGATAGACTCCGAAGTGTCCCGTTTGCAGATGACGTGAAGTTGATGAGAAGAATTCATTCGATCGAAGACCAGGCAGAACTACAAAGGGATCTGGACAGGCTGCAGACCTGATCCAGCAATTCGCTCCTGGAGTTCAACCCCACCAAGTGCAAAGTCATGAAGATTGGGGAAGGGCAAAGAAGACCGCAGAGGGAGTGCAGTCTAGGGGGCCAGAGACTACAAACCTCACTCAAGGAAAAAGATCTTGGGGCGAGTATAACACCAGGCACATCTCTTGAAGCGCACATCAACCAAATAACTGCTGCAGCATATGGGCGCCTAGCAAACCTCAGAACAGCATTCCGACATCTTAATAAGGAATCGTTCAGGACCCTGTACACCGTCTACGTTAGGACCATATTGGAGTATGCGGCACCAGTTTGGAACCCACACCTATCCAAGCACGTAAAGAAACTAGAGAAAGTGTAAAGGTTTGCAACAAGACTAGTCCCAGAGCTAAGAGGTATGTCTTACGAGGAGAGGTTAAGGGAAATCAACCTGACGACACTGGAGGACAGAAGAGATAGGGGGGACATGATAACGACATACAAAATACTGAGAGGAATTGACAAGGTGGACAAAGACAAGATGTTCCAGAGGTGGGACACAGCAACAAGGGAACACAGTTGGAAGTTGAAGACACAGATGAATCACAGGGATGTTAGGAAGTATTTCTTCAGCCACAGAGTAGTCAGGAAGTGGAATAATTTGGGAAGCGATGCAGTGGCGGCAGAATCCATACATAGCTTTAAGCAGAGGTATGATAAAGCTCACGGTTCAGGGAGAGTGACCTAGTAGCAACCAGTGAAGAGGTGGGGCCAGGAGCTTGGACTCGGCCCCTACAACCTCAACTAGGTGAGTACAACTAGGTGAGTACACACACTCGCGCGCGAGATGGAAATCAAGCCGCAACAGCTGCGAGGCGAGGCAGAGAATTTGCGGTGGGTTACAACGGAAGCAGACGCAGGAGAACACGTTCTTGTTCACTATTCACCAGGATAAACATACTAACGAAGGAAGAAGGAAGTAAGGCGCTGTTAATTAGCGGTCTCGGGGAGAAGAAAGGAAAACATGTGGATAAAGGCATGAAAGAGAGAACATGGAAGAAGAGGAAGTGTTGATATTGCAGGTGAACCCGAAGCGGATGCGGCAATTGTAAAAATACTGGGTCGGTAGATTACAGTACAGCCAGAGGTGATTCAGCAAGTTAGCAAGAGAAGGAAGGAATGAATACAAAGGCATCATTGCAGAACTGGCAGGTATGAAGCCACAGGTGGAAAGCTTATGGTGTAGAAAGACACGTAAGCAAACACTAAGACATATTTATTAGAAAACGTTTCGGTTCTGGGACCTTGATCACTTCCATTATCAAGGTTTATACCAAAACTTATGGTCTTCAGGCCGCATGCGGCCTTTTATGACCTCAGTGTGGCGTTTTTTTTTCGAGACTTGAGAGTATATTTCTGTTTCTTTTTGATAATCGTTTTCCTTTCTGCCCTTTCACCTAGAAAAAAAAATCTCGACTTCACTGGTTGGGTATGTGAGTACCTCGACGCCGGTGAAGGGCTCCAAATCCAAGGAATTTGAGATACTCTTTCTTTAGATCGAACCTGATTACCTCCCAGTCACGAAGCACCGTGTGCCCCCGTTCGAATTTAGCGTTCCAGCATAATTATACAAATCTATGGATTAAGAAGCGTGTGTACGAGCGAGGGTCCCTCCGCCACCTGGCCCGGGAAACATCACTTGATTACACATATAAACAAAAATTTTCCTGTTGGACAAAATAACACATATGCTCAATTAAGACATTTATTGAACGAGACGTTTCGCCTCAGGAAGCCTTATCAATCCTAAATTGTTTACCAATGGCAGATAACACCGATAAATATGCTAATAAGAGACAGTAAGTGATTTATGGTACTTTAATAAGAAAAGATAATGTTTCGTCCATCAGAAACTTGTTCAATTCTCGTAATATAATTATAAATAACTTGCCAGTGGCGAAATGTGTCCTCCAGTAAATGTCTTGATTGCGCATGAGCGTTTAGTTCCCACAGGCTGTTACTTCGACTTTCATGGACTAAAATCGTACTCTTCAAAATAAGGGAACAACTAGGCCATTGTATCAGAGAGGAATATGTTAAAACAAGAGCGAACCTAGACAGAGGGAATCTGGAAAGAAGTAACCTAGAAAGAGGAAACCTAGAAAGAGAAAACCTAGACAGAGGCAACCTAGAAAGATGGAACCTAGAAAGGATATGGGCACGAAGGAGTACCCAACACACGACAAAGTCCTCCATAACCCATCCTCCTCTCACACTGCCATGAGAGGTGATTACAGGGAAAGAATGGGACTCCAGTCTTCCAGAAACCCTCTCCCCAATCAACCCTCCCATTTAACGTCCTCCCACTACCATCCCCAAACGTCCATCAACACTGCAAATAGCTGTCACCTCCCATCCTCTCACACAGCACTCCTTCCACTAATTTACTCCCACCTTCCCACTAATTTTTATCCATGCTCGTGCATTCCCTCCCTTCCCTACCTCTTGCTCACATTTTTCCACGCGCCTTTCTACTTCTTACTCTCCCTACGACTTACTTTCCATTCTTACTTTTTGCTTCTCCTCTCCACTAATTTTCTCTGTTCCTCTTCCCGTGTATATAGTATGCATCCCTGTCCCTTATTTCCCCACTCTCCCTCTAACTTACTTTTCTCTCTTCCCTTGCCACTCACTTAAGATAAGATAAGATTTGCTTGGATTATTAACCCGGAGAGGTAGGTATCCAGGATAACCCAATAAAGCCACCGAGAACTGTGTCTTATTTCCACTTGGGTCCTTAAATCTTGTCACCCAGGATGAGACCTACAACAGTCGCCTAACACCCAGGTACCTAATTGCTGCTAGGTGAAAAGGTACAGCAGGTGTAAGGAAACATGCACAACGTTTCCGCCTGTGCCGGTGATTGGACCGTGGACACTCAGTATGTCAGGTGAGTGCGTTGCCAACGGAGCCAAGGGATGCCCATTCCTTCCTCACAAATAACCACATTTCTCCTACCGATTTTGCCTGAAACTTACCTGTGACCTGTTTCGAGAGTTCTCCCACTCTCGTGGCCCGGCCTGAGGCCAGACCTTCCTGTTGAAGTTGATGACATAATGCACGGATTCGAACGCTAAATTCTTATTAAAGCACTGTCATAAACACTAAAATTGAAAATTGTTTAAATTTTTTTTATAGTAAGCTAAAAAATATAGCTGAACTGCCATAAAATTTCAATATATATTGCTCACTGATTTAATTTTATCGTCATATCACCACCACGCATTGAATGATTGTGTATGTAAATAAAACCAAATTTACAGAGGTTTCCAAACTATATATTTTTTTGGGGGGGGGACTGATGTATAGTGAGGCACTCAGGTTCCCAGATACACAAGCTAACCTGCTTACCTGGGTCTGCGTGTAGCGTGTACTAACAACCTCATTAATCAGGCTCTCGACAGAGAGCACCAGTTTAGGACCGGGCAGTGGGAATGATGATTTCCTAAATACCACACTTGACTACCCAAAATCTTATCACCCAACCCCACCAGACTTACACTACCCCATCTCACCTCACCAAACTCACACTCTCCACCCCCCAAACAAACATCCCCCCACCTCACTACACTAAACCTCAACCACCTGACCCAAAACACACAGGTATACATACAAATGCCTCATATTGATCCACTGGACACATCAGAGTAAAAAAAAAATCAAGAAATATAAAAAAAAATAGCACAGAAGAAATGTGATTAGCAAAGAAAGACTGATGATACCACATGAACTGTCCTAGTTAGATGCGGGGAAGAACAAGAGACGCTTTACAAACATACAGGAACACAGGATGAAAAGATAAGACTTCAGAACAAATAACGTAGGTACCAGTCTGTCACAATGGAAAATTGTGAGAAATTAAAATATGCCATATGATACGCAAGATCTCCTCATTTTTTCTCACAGAGCGTCAGACCGTAAATGAGACAAAATACGAGTTATGGCATTGTATTGTGAAGACGTTTCCTCCACCAGAGACATAATTCACAGAGAGAACAAGATGATAGTATATACGAGGGTTGGAGAGAGGGTCTGAGGTGGTAGACTGTGGCAAAAGGATCGAGGTAAAGATAATTTGTGCTACAATTTCAATTACATTTGCTTCAATTACTTTAAATATTGTTTGCCTGAAATTGAATACTGAAGATGAGATATAGAAAATAACAAAAAAGGAACAATACCGTGACCATTTACAAAGTCACAGTGTGACTTTGTAAATGGTTAAAGTTGGACCGAAACGTCGTCGTAAACTCCTCTCTTCTATGTGCAGGTTATTTGTGTATGATATATAGAAGGCGGAGAGAGAGAGAGAGAGGAGAGAGAAGAGAGAGAGAGAGAGAGAAACGGTCACTGGGACTAACACAGAGCATCTGTTCCCTAATATAGACCATTATAGCTACAGTTATGCTGCCTCGTTTGCCAGCCTGTGTTCACAGGGTGCTGCTGGCATGGTGCTCCCTCAGACTCCTCCACTCTGTGTTCCAGAGGCTCCCCCTCCTCCACTCTCTGTCCTACAGGCTCCTCCACTCTGTATTCTAGAGGCTCCTCCACTCTGTATTCCAGAGGCTCCTCCACTCTGTATTCTAGAGGCTTCTCCACCCTGTGTTACTGGGGTTTTCCTGGAATAGGGTTCCACTGGGCTCCGCAAGCGGGTGCCTTCGTTACCGCTAATTTTCCGTGCACGTAGTTGGATATATTATTATATTTATTAAGACATCGGCCGTTTCCCACCGAGGCAGGATGGTCCGAAAAAGACGAAACACTTTTATCATCATTCACTCCATCACTGTTTTGCCAGAGGCGTGTTGACACTACAGATAAAAAACTGCAGCATATATATATATATATATATATATATATATATATATATATATATATATATATATATATATATATATATATATATATATATATATATATATATATATATATATATATATATATATATATATATATATAAGGAATTCGCGAGCAGCGTAAAATCACAAACGATCTACTGGCTGAAGGAACTCGAACTAGTAGGTTTCGAGTCTCTATCAGCCAGAGATCAGTGTTGTAAAATATATAAATATATAATAATATATATCGTAATCATATATATATATAATATATTATTATATATATTATAAATAATATATTTTATATATATTATAATATATAACTATAAGAATATATATATATATATAAATTAATATATAATTATTATTATATGCAATAATCGCGAGACAAGCGATAGAAAATGCAGACGAACTACGGGCGGAATTGAATGATAGGTCTAGGCCTTTCGTGTTGCTATCAACACATCATCAGGAGCTTGCAGTGTTGCAGAAATGAGTAGGAAGTCCAAGTACAAGGGAACTATTCCGGCTGGAATCATTAAGTTATAGGACTCTCTTTCATGTATTTCATATTTCTAAATAGATTTTTTTCACTTCGCATCGTTCAGCGCATATTACACTTTTAAGCAAAATTATTTATATTAAAGACCTTAATAGGTGTAATTATTATTAGTCACTGTGAGCGCTAAGTCCGTATGGATCAATGAAGGCTATCAATGGAACTAATAATTACGTGATAATAAGGTAGATATTACTGGTGATATATTATCACCAGTAATATCTCCTAGAAATATTATTATCAGTATTATTTCTTTGAGATATTATCACCAGTAATATCTCTTAGAAATATTATTTTCAGTAATATCTCTTTGAGATATTATCACCAGTAATATCTATTAGGGCCGTTATTGGTAATATTGGCATCTGTGTCCAGCCCGTAAGTTATGGTTGAGATAAATACAATTACCCGGAATGTATATACTTGGTGCCTGGCAGTAATGTGTATACTTGGTGTCCGAGTGTAATGTATATACTTAATGTGGCAGTTATGTATATGTTTTGTGGGTGGCAGTTAAGTGTATACGTGGTAATTGGCAATAATGTATACACTTGGTGTGTGTGTCAGCAATGTATATTGTATTTTTAAATATGTACTATTAATGATGTATACGAGTGTATCTTAATATCCTGTATCATAATTAATTGTATTAGTATCGTTTGTTGCTGCTGCTATGCTTCTACTACTATCTTCTTATTCATCTTCTTTATCTTCTTCTTCTTCTTCTTCTTCTTCTTCTTCTTCTTCTTATTATTATTATTATTATTATTATTATTATTATTATTATTATTATTATCATTATTATTATTATTATTATTATTATTATTTCACTTCGAGTGGCTGCTTCACTTCTTAGGACTGAAGAAGCCATTCGTGGAGAAACATTTTCATTAATAAATGTCATAACCGTACGTATGTGACTTTCACACGTCGTCGGTATCACGACCACTTGGACAACCCTCTGTCAAAGTCTACAAGAAATAATTTAAACAATAAAACAATGTGGAGCTCCCAGCCTGCAAGATCAAGTCTGCATAAACACCTCTGCTGGTTCCTACCAGCCAGGGTGGTTGAGGGAGGTCAGGAGGTTTACATTTCGCAATATGATTCCGTCGCACCATTAGCCGAGTCTCTCTGTATTTGGTAGCGTTCTGCAGTGTGGCTGATCTGGGCCCACAGACCATCGCTTGGGTACGGAGTTGAAGGGTAGGGGCGAGGAGTTCGGAGGAAAAGAGGACGGAGTTGAAGGGTAGAGGCGAGGAGTTCGGAGGAAAAGAGGACGGAGTTGAAGGGTAGGGACGAGGAGTTCGAGGGAAAAGATAGAGTTAAAAGGTAGCGGCGAGGAGTTCGGAGGAAAAGAGGATAGAGTTAAAAGGTAGGGGCGAGGAGTTCGGAGGAAAAGAGGGCGAATATGGGGACGAAGGACAGGGTTGGAGCGAGGGAAAGGGGTTTGGTTGATGAGTAAATATATGTGCAACAGTTGGGAATCTTGATTGTTGAAACATTTCACCTACACACTAGACTTCTTCAGAAGTCTGATATAGAGGCAGTAGGTGTAATAGTGAAATGAAAATGATGATGTATCAGTCCATCAACCTTGGAGATGTAGTATTTCAGGTGTCAGTCCCTCAGTTCCATGGAGCTGAACTCTTCTCCAGGATTGAAGGGACTGACCACCTCAAATACTATTTCTCCAAGGTTGGTGGACTGATTACATCATCTTCATTTCACTACTACTACACCTTATTTGACTGAAGAAGCCAACTGTGTAGGCGAAACGTTTCGAGAATAAAGGCATCCAACTGTTGCACATGTCTTATTCATCAACTTGCCGTTATTGTACACCAATATTCAGCTCCTCTTCTTAGTTACTGACATTATTTCATTGTTGTAAAGACAGTCAAATGGGTGATGTTTTATAAGTATTAAACAGTGATTATCTGACGTAGATCGTTGTGGTCAACTCGTTGGGTTGTTGTTATTTGTTAGCGTGTCTAAAGTTTTTATCTCCTTTTTCTTACAATTCATGTATTGGCGTTGTACGATATTATAATTGGTTATTCCTTATTGATACAGATTAACCTAACTTAAACAAACCTAACCCGACCTAACCTAAATAAGGTGAATCAAGATATTTACTGCAAACCGTGTGTGAGAAATCTGCATAGAATTCGGGAATAGGTCTACCAAAAGAAAGTCTTGGGCTCGATCTACGAGTAGGGTGAGCCATAAGGGCAAGTTTACCTAGAGCTGAAGTTTATGTTCACCAGTCACTAAATAGGTACCTAGGTGTCACTCGACTGTCGTGGGTAGCATTCTAGGGATGGTAAAAAAAAAAAACTCTTGTATTCCCCATGAAGGTCAGTCATAAGTTAGGCACATGGTGTGTCAGTCTCTCGATTAACGTACGAAGAATCGAGCCTTCACTGGTAACTGTGCTGAAAGAGAAAATAAGACAGAAAAACAGTATTTCCCAAAATGCTTTTTCCCACAACACACCCTATTAACACTCTTCACCACACTCACCAACACTCTCTTTCCCATCACATTCCATCCCACACTACCGAACAACACACACACTCAAAACACTCACTTGCACAGCGCTCTTCCCACATAATACACTCAACACTCCCCTCTCCTCTTCTCCTTCCCCAATACACACTCCAACAAACCCACAAAACACTAAAACACTCCCCATTCCCAATATGCTCTCAAAAACGCCCACTAAACACTCCTCCTCCCCAGTACACACTCCAACAACTCCTACACAATACTCCCCCTCTCCAATACACACTCTAACAACGCCCACTAAACATTCCCCCTCTCCAATCATCAACTCCCACAAAACACTGTCCATACCACCCACTACAATCCCCCACTGCAGCTTTGAACCATCAATAATAATCTCGTGAAATATCCATCACCTGCTGAAGGTTGACAGGGCATCTAATGTCATGTCGAGCTGTTAACTTGTTATTCATATCAGCGACGAACTTAGCGCCAAGTTGGGCACTTAATGAGCCAAGTTATGTGAGCAATATCACTTAGAGGAGAACTTCCCAAAGTTATTAAGTCGGTAATTTGGTGATGTTAGGAGCCCCGGGCGTCCGCTGAAGCGTGTTCTGGGGCTGGATTATCATGGAGGTGCTTGCACCTCCGTCATGTGATGGTCTTCCGTAGTAGGCGCTGTGTGACCTCTGGAGGAGTGCAGGGTAGTCTTATTAATACGAGCCATGTCAGAATATTTGAATTAATAATAATAATAATAATAATAATGGTGTTTATTATTATTATTATTATTATTATTATTATTATTATTATTATTATTATTATTATTATTATTATTATTATTATTATTATTATTATTATTATTATTATTATATTCCTCCTCCTCCTCCTCCTCCTCCTCCTCCTCCTCCTCTTCCTCCTCCTCCTCCTCCTTCTTCTTCTTCTTCTTCTTCTTCTTCTTCTTCTTCTTCTTCTTCTTCTTCTTATTATTATTCTTATTCTTATTATTATTAGTAATAGTAGTAGTAGTAACAGTAAAATAATCATGTATATGGACTAAACTCGGAGGTGTTATGCAGTGCCAGAGACATGGGATGCAGTCAGGTTTGATCCAAGGAGAGAAAGGATAGTTCCAGTTAACCAGACCAAGTGCTCTTCACCAGCATTAGGCCACCTTCCTTAGGGTAGAAAAACTCCTAGTCTTTTGCCAGATGTTTTAAACCTATGAAACTATCAAAGGCTTGTGTGATTGTAATGTTTATTGCTATTAAAACCTAAGGGCAATAAGCATTCTAAACATTACAAGAATTACAAGATTGATGCAATGGTCGGAGAAGTGGCAGATGCATTTTAATATAGACAAATGCGAAGTTCTAAATATTTGACAGGAAAATAACCATGCACCATATAAACTAAATAATGTAGATCTTAATATTACGGATTGCGAAAAAGATTTAGGAGTTCTGGTTAGCAGTAATCTGAAACCAAGACAACAGTGCATAAGTGTTCGCAATAAAGCTAACAGAATCCTTGGCTTCATATCAAGAAGTATAAATAATAGGAGTCCTCAGGTTGTTCTTCAACTCTATATATCCTTGGTTAGGCCTCATTTAGATTATGTTGCACAGTTTTGGTCACCGTATTACAGAATGGATGTAAATGTTCTGGAAAACATACAAAGGAGGATGACAAAGTTGATCCCATGTATCAGAAATCTTCCCTATGAGGATAGACTGAAGGCCCTGAATCTGCACTCTCTAGAAGGGCGTAGTATTAGGGGGGATATGATTAAGGTGTATAAATGGAAGACAGGAATAAATAAAGGGGATGTAAATAACGTGCTGAAAATATCTAGCCTAGACAGGACTCGTAGCAATGGTTTTAAGTTGGAAAAAATCAGATTCAGGAAGGATATAGGAAAGCACTGGTTTGGTAATAGAGTTGTGGATGAGTGGAACAAACTCCCGAGTACAGTTATTGAGGCTAAAACGTTGTGTAGTTTAAAAAAATAGGTTAGATAAATACATGAGTGGATGTGGGTGGGTGTGAGTTGGACCTGACTAGCTTGTGCTACTAGACTTAAGAAATCGTAATGACACGATTGCAAATAAACCATACCCCGGCGGGATTGAACCCTATGACCGCGGGTTCAATCCCGGCCGGGGGTATGGTTTTTTTGTGCTACTAGGTCAGTTGCTGTGTTCCTTCCTTAAGTGAATGTGACCTGACCTGACTAGGTTGGGCCTAGCCGGTAGGAGACTTGGAGTTGTTAGGTAAGACACATATGCAACAGTTAGACAACTTTATTCCGAAACGTTTCGCCTACACAGTAGGCTTCTTCAGTCGAATACAGAAAGTAGGCAGGAACAGTAGAGATGTGAAGACGATGTAATCAGTCCATCACCCTTAAAGTCGTAGAATTTGAGGTTGTCAGTCCCTCGGCCTGGAGAAGTTCAGTTCCATAGTCATAGTTCCTGACTATGGAACTGAACTTCTCCAGGCCGAGGGACTGACAACCTCAAATTCTACGACTTTAAGGGTGATGGACTGATTACATCGTCTTCACATCTCTACTGTTCCTGCCTACTTTCTGTATTCGACTGAAGAAGCCTACTGTGTAGGCGAAACGTTTCGGAATAAAGTTGTCTAACTGTTGCATATGTGTCTTACCTAACAACCTGTCGGTATTGTATACCATTTTGATGTTCATCTTCAGGAGACTTGGACCTGCCTTGCACGGGCCAGTAGGCCTGCTGCAGTGTTCCTTCTTTCTTATGTTCTTCTTATATTCTTATGTGTAAATAAATTGCAATTCGTCTTTTTTTTAAATCATTGAATCTCGTTGTAGCCTGATTAGAATTTCTTTAAAAGAGTTGGAACATATTAAGAGACATATTCTTAATGTATTTCCTTCAGTTTATTATTCGAGTGAAATGGAACGTGTTCAAAGGGTATTCCGGTTCATGTATGTAGTTATTATATATCTGTTTATATCTGTTGTACTTAACTGAGGTGAATTCCGGTCCATATCTCACCTGCTTAAAGGGTATTCCGGTTCAAAAATGTCGTTCTTAAAGGGAATTCTGGTCCATATTTGTCATAATGAGGAATAATTCCCAACCATATGTGTCCTGTGAAGGGCTAGTCGCAATATTTTATTTGTTTAAAAACCATTCGTTTGTGGATGCTGAAGATTTCCATTTGTGGCTTGTCTTGCATTGTCTGTGGCTTGTCTTGCATTGTCTGTAGCTTGTCTTGCATTGTCTGTAGCTTGTCTTGCATTGTCTGTAGCTTGTCTTGCATTGTCTGT
>NC_069425.1:34732830-34782830 GCF_026875155.1 Cherax quadricarinatus
ATAGAATACACTTTTCATCAAGCATATAACGAAATTAGAGATGATTCAAACGTTTACAACAAAACGAATGCCAGAACTGACGCGAGATGGACTACAGGGAGAGGGTTGAGGGTTCGAACTAAGAACTAAGAACACTAAAACTAAGAACATTTAAATGAAATTCAAGACTTCTCGCTCATTCTCACTTCTTTTTTGCCTCTTCACTCCCCTTCTTACCCTTTCTATCCCTTGCACACCCCTTCTCGCCTCCTTTAATGCGGACAGTTGGGCTTTTTGAAGCTGAATTTTCTTGCCACTACGGACAGTACAAGGGTACAAAATTTTTCTTCCACCTACAAAAAGAAAAGACAGCTTAAGGCTTTCTTACCTCTGTAATTTCACACCTCACTACCGTGTACTAAAAGGTTTAAGCTCCTGGGGGAGCATTTACACACTCCTGGTTCCGCTGTGACGCCCAGCTGTGACGGGAGCCGGGGTAGTGTGACGGCAGCTGTCTCACTCTGTGATGGGTGCTGGTCTTACGGGGAAGTCTGCTGGGGAATTATTACGCTCGTTCAGTAATACAACGATAGTGCTAAAGTGCCGGAATTAGCGGAAGAAAAGGAAGGGGAAAAGTGGAAATTATAGATGAAAATGATGGAACGGGGAAACTGACATCAGAGAAGACTTCAAAGGTCTGCTGAAAGGAGATGAAGAAAAGATGAAATGAAAAGGAGAGTGGCGTGTTCAAACTGAAATGAATATGTTGTGTGAGACTTAAAGTAGTAAGAAAGAATTTGCTAGAGGACAAGTACTAACTTTTATAATGATCAAACTTATTGACAAGCCAATGCCATTATTGATAAGGGTCCAATATATATATATATATATATATATATTATATATATATATATATATATATTATATATATATATATATATATATATATATATTATATATATATATATATATATATATTATATATATATATATATATTATATATATATATATATATATATATATATATATATATATATATATATATATATATATATATATATATATATATATATATATATAATTAGGATATACCAACAACAACAGATCAAGGGAAGTAGGGAAGTACCTTGATGCTGGTGAAGAGCCCATGATCCAAGGAACTAAATATACCCTTGGCACAAACAATATTAGTTTCATCTGGAACTGCATTACACCTACGGGTTTTCAGCAATTCTCCCATGAATATAGAACAAGCTTGCTAGCTACTGACAGACAAGGCGAATTTAGAAGTCATACGAAGTATAAATCATCGCGGATCTAAAATATTGCTCTTCGTTTCATGAGCTATTTCGTATGCTAGTAAGATTTTAGGAAGATTTCGTAAAGTTATCGTATTGATTTCTGTCATAATAATAATAATAATAATAATAATAATAATAATAATAATAATAATAATAATAATAATAATAATAATAATAATAATAATAATAATAATACTCGATGTATCTCCAGCAGAATGTTTGGCCAACCTGGCGTCCAAGTCAGTGATAGCGGTGGTCCGTGACCCTCAGCCAGGAAATGTGGCTCCATCACAATGATTACTCGAAGCGATGCTGCACCGCAAGTTCGGCTAGTGCCGGCCAACCTTTAAATAAACACACACACACACACACACACACACACACACACACACACACACACACACACACACACACACACACACACACACACACACACACAGTAGCGATCAGTGAAGAGGCGGGGCCAGGAGCTCGGACTCGACCCCCGCAACCTCAACTAGGTGAGTACATACACACATACACACACACACACACACACATACACACTTGCACACACACACAGAAACGAGCATGCACAAATAAGGAGGGAGGCCCAGCGACAGTACGAAAACAACATAGCATCGAAAGTCAAGTCTGACCCGAAACTGCTGTATAGCCACATTAGGAGGAAGACAACAGTCAAAGATCAGGTGATCGGGCTGAGGAAAGAAGGTGGGGAACTCACAAGAAACGATCAAGAAGTATGTGAGAAGCTCAGCATGAGATTTAAGGAAGTATTTACAGTGGAGACAGAAAGTACTCTGGAAAGACAGAAAAGAGGGGGACCCCAACATGGAATATACCAACAAGTGTTGGATGACATACACACAACTGAGGAGGTGAAGAAGCTGCTAAGTGATCTTGATACCTCAAAGGCAATGGGACCAGATATCTTCCCGTGGGTCCTTAGGAAGGGAGCAGAAATGCTGTGTGTGCCACTAACCACAATCTTCAACACATCCCTTGAAACTGGGCAATTACCTGAGGTATGGAAGACGGCAAATGTAGTTCCCATTTTTAAAAAATGAGACAGAAAAGAGGCACTAAACTATAGACCAGTGTCACTGACGTGTGTATTATGCAAAGTTATGGAGAAAATTATCAGGAGAGTGGTGAAGCACCTGGAACGATTCCAGGTGTCACGAACCTTCTGGAGTTTTATGATAAAGTAACAGGAGTTAGACATGAGAGAGAGGGGTGGGTTGACTGCATTTTCTTGGACTGCAAGAAGGCCCTCGACACAGTTCCTCACAAGAGATTAGTGCAGAAGCTAGAGGATCAAGCACGTGTAACAGGAAGGGCCCAGCAATGGATCAGAGAATACCTGACAGCGAGGCAACAACGAGTCATGGTACGTGATGATGTATCACAGTGGGCACCTGTGACGAGCGGGGTTCCACAGGGGTCGGTCCCAGGACCAGTGCTATTTTTGGTATATGTGAATGACACGATGGAAGGGATAGATTCAGAAGTGTCCCTGTTCGCAGATGATGTGAAATTAATGCGGAAAATTAAATCAGATGAGGATCAGGCACGACTTCAGAGACCTGGGCAGGCTGGACAACTGGTCCAACAACTGGCTTCTCGAATTTAACCCCTCTAAATGCAAAGTCATAAAGATCAAGGAAGGTTAAAGAAGACCGGAGACAGAGTATAGGCTAGGTTGCCAAAGACTGCAAACTTCGCTCATGGAGAAAGATCTTGGGGTGAGTATAACACCGAGCACGTCTCCGGAAGCACACATCAACTAGATAACTGCTGCAGCATATGGGCGCCTGGCAAACCTGAGAATAGCGTTTCGATACCTTAGTAAGGAATCGTTCAAGACACTGTACACCGTGTACGTCAAGCCCATACTGGAGTATGCAGCACCTGTTTGGAACCCACACCTGGTAAAGCACGTCAAGAAATTAGAGAATGTGCTAAGGTTCGCAACGAGGCTAGTTCCAGAGCTAAGGGGAATGTCCTACGAAGAAAGGCTAAGGAAAATCGGCCTGACGACACTGGAGGAGAGGAGGGATAGGGAAGACATGATAACGGCATGCAAAATACTGCGTGGAATAGATAAGGTGGACTGAGACAGGATATTCCAGAGAGGGGACACAGAAACAAGGGGTCACAATTGGAAATTGAAGACTCAGATGAGTCAAAGGGATGTTAGGAAGTATTTCTGCAGTCATAAAGTTGTCAGGAAGTGGGATAGTCTAGCAAGTGAGGTAGTGGAGGCAGGAACTATACATAGTTTTAAGACGAGGTAGGATAAAGCTCATGGAGCAGGCAGGGAAAGAGAGGACCTAATAGTGATCAGTAAAGAGGCGGGGCCAGGAGCTGAATCTCGACCCCTGCAACCACAATTAGGTGAGTACAATTAGGTGTACACACACGCACACACAAACACACACAGTTCCATGAGACATGACTTGACCCCTGGGAATACAAATAAGCGAGATAGTTACACAAAAATGCAGCGTGGTTCAACGAGTAGTGTTTTCACCTAAAAATTAGATGAATTAGAAAAAAGTTAAAAGATATGCGCTGATGGTTTTTCACATTAAATACCGTAAATAATCAGAAGTCACTGAAGAAAGTCTCATTTTAGAAAAGAGAAAAAAATGGTACATTTGATAGCCACATATAAGAGCAGAATAGACAGTATGATAATATATACATCAGAAAATAATGTTAACAAGCTCCATAGGTAGAAAAAAAGACAGAAAATTAAAAATAAGAAAATAGTAATGCTGGGAGGACGGTATGAAATATTTCTTTAAAAATTTAAGTAGAAACTAGTTGGAACGGGATCAAAATGAAGGTATTGTGTGTTTCAGTTACTAGAAACTTCAAAAAATTATTAGAAACTACACGAATCACTGAAGAAAGTACACCACTAGTATCACAGATGCTGGTACACAGCACCAGCAGGAAGCCTCTACCAGGGAAACATCTCTAAAAACATGAGAACATCCAGAGATTCACTACGAGACTGTTCCAGCAGCTAAGAGGAATGATCTGTGAATTAAGATGAAAAAAATTACAAGAGAGAGCATCACATCATAACGACGTACAATATACACAGGGGACTCAATAAAACAGGTCATACATGGAAAGTGGATACATAAGACGCATGTGAGTTACAAGTAGTGGACCCCCGGTTTACGATATTATTTCATTCCAAAAGTATGTTCAGGTGCCAGTACTGAACGAATTTGTTCCCATAAGGAATATTGTGAATCAGATTAGTCCATTTGAGACCCCCAGACATACACGTACAAGCGCACTTACATAAATACACTTACATAATTGGTCGCATTGGGAGGTGATCGTAAAGCGGGGGTCTGAGAAAGTTGTGCCTTGATCTGAGGGTGTTTAGGAAGTGGAACGACCTAGATGAAGTAATATTGGAGCCAGAGCCCATATACCATTATCAGATTTAAGTATGACACGGTTTATGAAATCAAGAATAAAGGTTGACCCTCGGGAGCACCTGAGAGGCGAATTTAATTTTCTTTTCTTGTCATACAGGAAATCTTACCAGCAAAAGATTTTATATAACACAATGTGTCTGAAGGTAACCTTCACCTGACCTTATTATCTCCTCCTCTTCCTCCTCCTCCTCCTCCTCCTCCTCTCCTATCTCCTAAACACTAACCTGGACATTTCTTATTAATGAGCTTGGCTTCGTCTAACGTGTAAGACACGAACTGCACAATATGCACAGGACTTCCTACCTCCACACCCTCCGTTATATATATATATATATATATATATATATATATATATATATATATATATATATATATATATATATATATATATATATATATACCTTTACCTTCGATATACCTTAGGAGAATTTCGAGAGTATATTTGCTCTCTGATCCCGGCCATGAGCCAGGCTCGTCTGGTGCTCGCCTGGTCAACCAGCCTATTGCTGCTGGAGGCCCGCTGCCCCACATATCCATCACAGCCTGGTTGATCTGGCACCTGGTGAAGATACTTGTCTAGTTTCCTCTTGAAGGCTTCCACACTTGTTCCAGCAGTGTTTTTGATATCTTCTGGCAAGATGTTGAAAAGTCTGGGACCGTGGATGTTGATCAGTGTTTCCTTATTGTCCCCACAGCACTCCTGCTCCTCACTGGGTTTACTTTACACTTCCTCCCATATCTCTCACTCCAGTATGTTGTTATGGCAGTGTGTAGATTTGGGACCAAGCCCTCGAGTACCTTCCAGGTATATATTATCATGTACCTCTCTCTCCTCCGCTCCAATGAGTACATGTTCAAGACTTGCAGGCGTTCCCAGTAGTTTAGGTGCTTTCCTGGCTCAATATGAGCCGTGAACGTTCTCTGTATTAGTTCCAGCTCCGATATTTCTCCTGCCCTGAACTGGGCCGTCAGCACTGAGCAATATTCTAAGTGAGAGAGCATGAACGATTTGAAGAGTGTCACCATCGGCATTGTTTCCCTTGTTTTGAAAGTTCTCAATACCCACCCCGTCATCTTCCTGGTTGTCGTGATCTTTGTCTTGTTATGGTCTTTAAAAGAAAGGTCCGCTGACATAATTATTCCCAGGTCTTTTACGTGTTCCTTAAATTCTATTTGGTTACCCTCTTGAGTTTTGTATATAGTGTTTCTTTTGAGTTCTTCATTCTTTCCATACCTAAGCAGCTGGAACTTATCACCATTGAACCTCATGTTGTTTTCCATTGCCCACTGGAAAACCTGTTTATGTCTTCCTGTACTTTTTCAGTGTCCTCTACCGATTTTTTTTATATTAAAGTCCAGGTTTTATTCCCTGGACCTCAGCAATGAGAGTCGCTTCTCTCACCGCTGGACAATATATATAATATATAATATATTATATATATTAATATATTATATATATATATATATATATATATATATATATATATATATATATATATATATATATATATATTATATATATTAATATATTATATATATATATATATATATAAAATATTCATTCGTCGTGCACAAGAATTCCGGACAGGTTGGCTGCTTGCCTCACGAAACTTTTTCTCTGCAACGTGCCTTGAGAGAGATAAGTTGGATGTCTTTATCTCTCAGGAAACTTTTGACCTCCACTCAGCCACAATAGAGAATGAGAGTTCGTGGTGAAAACTTTCCGGATGGAAGCTTTCTTATGTCTCACTCTTGTGAAACTTCTTCCCTACCACCCTACCCACGTTATCGACCTTCCCTTCCTCACCCTACTCACGTCATCACCCTACCCTTCCCTCTACCCTTCCTGTCAGTCTTCAGGTTCAGATATTACTAGTCAAGGTGATTTATTAATGGAAATAAGTTACTTCGACTTTCTGGGGGGGGGGTTATCCTAGGTAATTTACACTATGTGTGATAACTCTACTTATAATAATAAATAATCTTACTTGCACCAGCAACACATCATCCAAAATTAGCACATCCCGATTACCACAACACCCCTTCAACAAACACCCATCTCTCCACCTCATCTCCCTAGCACTTCTTTCACGACTCCCTCCATCATAAACCCTCCACTACACACCCTCCAACACACACACCCTCAGCCATACACCCTTCACACACACACACACTCCCTCGTACACCCTTCCCCATACATGCTCCTCCATACACCCATCACTCCTCATTCCCTCAGGCAAATTTATGTACATTAATTATTTCCTTAATCGCTTTTTGATGGCAAACCTCTTGTGTTAAATTTATATTCAGGACTGTAGTGTTTGGCCAGTCTGGTGCGAACCTGACTGGCCTCAATAGTGTGACCAATCCGGCTGACTGGCCTCAACAGTGTGACCAGTCTGGCTGACTGAGCCTCAACAGTGTGACCAGTCTGGCTGACTGAGCCTCAACAGTGTGACCAGTCCTGCGTAAATCTTATTGGTTATAACTGTTTCAGTAGCTGCGTAAATTGTAAGGGACATTTGTTAATATTTTTTTCCTCTTGATTTTAAGAAGACGCATTAATGTCCAACCGTTCAACCGGAGAGAGAGAGAGAGAGAGAGAGAGAGAGAGATAGAGATAGAGATATAGATAGTTAGATAGATAGATAGATAGATAGAGAGAGAGAGAGAGAGCTGGTTGTACCTTTCTCCAGAACATCACTTCATCTGAGATCATTTATCCCCAGGATGAATCGAGTATGGAACACATTCGTACAGCATAATGACGTCAACGAAATAAAGTCAGTTGATCAAATGAAAATGCTGGCCCACAGATGGCTCCAACTTCATCCTGTTCCCTACTTGTATGTCTCAAAAATAAAAATGCTCATAGCTTGTCAAAAAGTTAGGAATCATTAACCTGTAAATAGCTTGTCAATAAAGCTAGGGATCCTTAACCTAATTTTGTCAAACCCTGTGTAAAAAAAAAGAGGGAGAGAGAGAGAGAGAGAGAGAGAAGAGAGGAGAGAGAGAGAGAAGAGAGGAGGGGAGAGAGAGAGAGAGAGAGAGAGAGAGAGAGAGAGAGAGAGAGAGAGAGAGAGAGAGAGAGAGGGAGGGAGGGAGGAAGGGAGAAGTGTCTTGAGGGAGTGGAAGGTGAAAAAAGGTTTTCTAATCAGGACACAAGAAAGTTCCTCCAGGGAGAGTAAAAGAGTAAAAAGTTGCCTAATGAAGGTAAGAAGGAAAGACAGTGTGAGAAGGAATTTAACAAGAGGAAGACAGATAAATGGCTCAGAGAACCAACAAGTTGATAAATTAGACACATGTGAAACACTTGGGTATCTAAACTGTGGAAACGTTTCGCCATACACTAATTGATCTACACTGTTCTTCTTTGTATTGGAATGATGAAGACAATATATGGCGAAATGTATTCACAGTGAAGATATCCAAGTGTTATACATATGTATAATATAACAAGACGAAGAGGTCTGAGTAGTGAGGGATGTAAGAAACAACTAACAAAAGTGGGCATTATCTAACAATGAAGTTCGTCTAGTAAGTGAAGAGGGAAGAAATTATACTGTCGAAGTTAACAGAATAAAAGAGGAGGTAATATTTCTCTCTTATATCGCTTTCTGATCACTCTAGTTTTTCAGTAGTTTTGTCAGCGGTGTGAGGCTGAAATATTTTTTTTGTCTTGTTTTACTGTACTCACTAATATGTGGTTGCAAGAGGTTGAGTCACAGCTTCTGACCCCGCCTACTCGCTGGTCGCTACCAGGTCCACGCACTCCTGGCTCCAAGAACCTCTTATCGTACCCCTACGCGTGAGTTTGTTTCTTCCCTTGAGGTAGGTGTATTAAGGCACCATGTTTCTCAGTGGCAAACTTCAGTGGGTTCTTCCAATGTACATGTAACTAATATATCTGATACTATATCACAGTATATATTACCACGCATTTTTTTTTTTTTTTGACGTGGTACTCATATGGTGGAACTCAACAACCGTAGAATTAAATCTGCCTCCTATTCTGCCGATCGAAGATAATTGCCTTCCATTCCCCGTCGGATTTAGCGCCTCCCATGAATAATCATAACAATGACGGGGTACTCAACGTCAGTGTCTTAACCCTGCAATGTTAATACTCAAGCTGCAGATTACTTGCAACTCACTATTTAACAAAAATGTCCTTAAAAATCTTGCTCCTACCATTAAGTTTAAAGCAGAATGGGAATCTAATTCTTTGCTTCCTTTCCTTGATATTCATATCCAGTTCTCAGATACAGGTTTCGCTTTTTCCGTGTACCGCAAGCCTATGCACAGTGGCATGTACATTCACTACTTTTCTTGTCAAGCTTCCTCTGTCAAGAAAAGTGCTCTCCGTATTTGTGACCCTAAGTTCCTTGAATCAGAAATTTCCATTTTCTCGTCATGGTTACCCTTCCAATTTCATAGACTCTACCTTTTCACATGCTGAACGGACTTTCTTCTCTCCCAAACTCTCTACTCCTGGGAACTTTCCAGTTCTCTGCCTTCCCTATAGTTCCAGTCATTCTAATTTCAACAATTCTCTCGTTCCTTAGACATCAAACTTACTTTTCGCTAGACTAACATTCTTCGCACCATTCATACCTCTCCTCCCTCTATAGATGCTCCTGGTATCTACTCTATTTCCTATTCTTCTTGTCCTCTTCAGCACTATTGGAGAAACTGGCCGTTCTCTTTCTGACAGACTCAGGGAGCACAAAAGTAGTTAGTGTTAGGCTTGCCGACACCAACAATACTCTTTTATGTCACGTCAGAGATCACAATCATTCTATTGACTGGTCTTCTGCTAAAACGTCTACCCTACTTCTAACTTTCACAGTCGCCGTCTGGTTGAATCCTCCCTTATACACATCTTTCCTTGTATGAATCTTAGTCCTGGCTTTGTCTCTGTAGATGCCTTTCTTTCCCATTACACTGCCAAATGTTCCAAACTTCAGAACATATGTTACTTATCCTGATTCTCTTTTTTTTTCTTCTCCCTCTTTCCCTTTCCTGTTTCTTCTTTTTTCCTTTGGGTTTTCTTTCTTTTGCCTTGGGTGCTTGGTCATTTATTATTTATTTTTTTTTTCCCCCTCCCCTCTGTGTTTTTGTTCCTACCCTTTGTAGGCCCCTAGCTCCCTAGTCTTTGACTGGCTCCACTTCTACTATTACTACTACTACTACCTCTACCTCTCTACTTTCCTAATACCTCCCTTGTCCCGTCCCTGTCTGCTGGCCTATATATAATGCCTCCTTCTCTCCTTTATGTTAGTGTGACTCTGTAAATGTTCCAAATCGGATCGAAACGTCGTCGTAAGCTCCCCTCTCCTATGTGTGTATTCTCACATTAATTATTCCTGGATACACATGAAGGTGTGTCACCAAGTATTGATACTGCGCACACGTTCTCGCCTTATACGTGCTACCACTACTACCATAATACATCTTAAATATCTATACATCTATACATATGCAAAATAACCAAAGGGAGAGTTGAATGATAGAGCTAGGTTTTTCGTGGTGCAATCAACACATCAACAACCTGCAATGATGCATAAATAGAGTAAGAAATCCTTGTAGATTCGTTCAGGGAAAACGAGTCGTTCCCCTGAAAGAATCTGCCTGGATTTCCTTCTCTATTTCTGCAGCATTGCAAGCTCTTAATGACGTGTTGATTGCAAAACAAAAGACCAAGAGCTTTCATTCAACCCCTTCCGCTGGTTATTTTTCAGCTTTTATCGCTCGTTTGCGATTATCGCATTTATACATGTATATTCCGTACAAATTCACACGAGGCGAGCCCCCTCACACATAGTCTAAAGCTACTTCATAGAATCAATATTCACATAAGTAATATCATGGGAGGGGAACGAAGACATATATAATCTCAAGCGTGACATTATAACACTAATCACCAATTACACGGGCACACACATTTCACCTTAAACCAAAATAATTTATGAGCTGGTACTTTATGGAACACTTGGCACTTTCGGGTACTTCTATTGTTTTCTTAGTGCCAATCTGACGATAGTTACATTTCAAGCAAAAACACACCAGCAGTCACTCAGAACATTTAATTATGAATAAAAGTGGTAAGCATAAGGTAATAAAAGCCAGTGCAAGGTGCATGTTTGCGTTCTATAAAACACCAGGAGTTACATCTCTCGGTTCCGTAGACACTGTGAGTCATATCCCTATATTCCATAATCAATAAGTGCCACACCTGTGTTCTGTAGACATTCAGTAGTCACCGGTAGTCACACCTGTGTAGCATAGACACCAAGGGTCAAATCTGTATTCAATAGTCACCAGTAGTCACAAATTTGTTGCATAGACACTCAGGGTCGCATCTCTGTGTTCTATAGTCACTATACGAGTCCCTTGTCACTCCCACATTTCTCTCAGCTCACTTTCATATTCCCCCGTCCTCTGACTCTCCCCCTCATATTTTTATTTTATTTTTCCATTACCCTTATCTTTCCTTTCAGTTCACCCCTCACACTCTGTTCTCTCCTCCTTTTTCGCTCTCCTCATACCTCCCTTTTATTAACTTTTACCTTCCATTTCCCCCTTCCCACTGTTCCTCTAGCCATCACTGACTCCCGTCACCAAACCTTCTCTCTTCCCTCAGGAAGGCAGAAGAAACTCTACTTTACAGTGGCTTATCGTTATAGAATTCGACTCTAAACAGATATGGACGGGTGGAAGGTATAGGCAAATGTCGTTACACTAGCTGGTCTCCTAGCAGCATTATAGAGGTTCTTATGGATCACTAGGTAACACAACTAGTGTATGACAGATAGAGGGTCTGGAGACCTTGTCTGTGGATGATGACCCCCGGAATCAAGAAGATAATGGTCCAAGTCAGACCGAAACGTCGTTATAAGCTTCTTTCTCCAGTGTGAGGGTTATATGTGTATTGTTCCAGTCACGGTATTGTGACTTTTATTGTTCCAGTCACGGTATTGCGACTTTTACTGTTCCAGTCACGGTACTGTGCCTTATTCTTCTTTATAGATAAGATATGAAATAAGATGAGTAAGACTTACATATCTTGGAAAATTAACTGTGTGAAAAGACGGTCTGAGAGTGAACCTCCGGGAAGAGATACCTCCAAGGGTTTTATCGCTTATAACACCTCATCCGATCAACTTCAAATTTTCAGTGTCCGTAAACTATAACTAGAGGAAAACCCCACAAAGCTATTGACAAGTGCAAGTGTCTTTCGGTTAATGTTATAAAGACAATTCTCGATCGCTTAAAAAATTAGCCTCATTTGATCATCATCAAACTTTCAACAGTGGTTTTTTCTACTTAGAAAAAGGTTGGTAGTGTTATTGCAGTCTCTTGGTGCCAATTTTTTAATTTTCTTTCCAATGGTACAATATTTTTTTCCTGAAAAAATATGTTATGCTTCTTCTGAATGGCTACGATCTCTAGTGGTTGAGGCATCTCATAAAAGGATTTTTTGGATTTAGGCTGGGTAAGGTCAAATTTGCAAATTTCTTAATATAGTAATAAACTTGGAATTGTTAGATTCCATGAAATAGCTGGAGGATGCATCGTCCGGTCAGCTTCAAACTTTTAATAATTATGTGTTACTTCTTAAAGGAAACTTTGCAATGATTATGGGATATGCAAACTATAATTTGCCAGACTTATTAAACAAATTCGTTTCTTTGGAATAGCTGCAGAATGCCTCATCTGATCGGCTTCAGACTTTAAACACTGGTGTATTTTACTTAGACAAATATTTGGATAAAGTTTGAACTATGTAGGAGTCAATTTATTAATTTTTAGAAGAAATCGAAAATTTTCATTTACTTACCTATTTTCATACTATAATTGGCGAATGCCTCATCTAACAGACTTCCAGCTTCCAACGCCGATAATTAAAGAATGTAACTTATCCTGAGAATGATTCTTCCAGTTGGTTTGTAACTTTCAAAGTTGGTGTATCTTAATGGATGGTTTTAATTGGTTTCGCTCTGTGTTGGTGCCAGTTTTCCATTTTTATAAAAGAAATTGTGATATTAGCTTCCATGCAGTAAATTGTGAACGCCTCTTCTGACTGACTTAAAATTTTCGATTCTCAAACTGAATTTCATTAAAAAATATTCTATTCTGTATTATTCATTTTGCTGTGTGTTAGGTAGAGGGGGATGGGCTTGTAGGATACGTGGATACCTTTCTTGGATCGCGCAGAGACCGAAAAATGCTATTTTTTTTTTTTCAAGGTTTAAAAGGGTGACCTGTTCTCTGGTCGGGGTCTGCACGGTGGCCGCCTACACCCGCTGCTGAATTGCTCAAACCACTTGTTGGGACGTGACTAGCATAACACCCGAGTAGGGAGGCGAGGTTAGTGGCGAGAAGTGGGGAGAGTGTGGAGGTAGTGGGAAGAGTGTGGAAGTAGTGGAGAGAGTGTGGAGGTAGTGGGGAGAATGTAGGGATAGTGGGGAGAGTGTATAAGTAGTGGAGAGAGTGTGGAGGTAGTGGGGAGAATGTAGGGGTAGTGGGGAGAGTGTATAAGTATTGGAGAGAGTGTGGAGGTAGTGGGGAGAATGTAGGGGTAGTGGGGAGAGTGTATAAGTAGTGGAGAGAGTGTGGAGGTAGTGGGGAGAATGTGGGAGGCAGTTGTACATGACTTTAAGATTCTCACCATTATCATCTCAGGACACAGACAAGTTTCTGTCTCGTCTTAACTGACAAGGGTTCAGCGATTTACTTAATGATGATGATGATGATGATGATGATGATAATGATAATAATAATAATAATAATAATAATAATAATAATAATAATAATAATAATAATAATAATAATAATAATAATAATAATACTAACATCCCTTAGCGCTTGCACATCGTGATCCCTACTCCCAGTCATCTCCATATCAAACACTGGGTCTATTTATATAGCTAGCTTTTGTTCCCCACATTGTAACTACAGAATACAGCAGCAGTACACACCGAAGGATGATACAAAGTAACTATCATATAGAATTGGGTAACATCACACTGTGGGTTTTCACATCAGGGACCAATACACTGAAGGGAGTTTATCTCTGTGTGTTGACGCTGAGAATGTTTTTATAACCCGGTTATAGGGATTAAAGTATTTTTAGCTGGTGGTGTACAATTGATACACAGCCTTAATGACCCTCGTATAGTCGACAGGCTTTAAATCACAATAATCACATAAACCAATCGTACAGGTACACCATATATAAAATACAGATATGGACAGTGAAGCAGACAGAATGATTGGAAATTTGTTCACCTATGTTGATTTTGAGCAATATTGTCAAAAAAGGTCCCTGAAATGCACATGAATGCTCATGAAGAAAAGTCGAAAAAATTTCTGTCACTTGAGAAAGGGAAAAGGGATAAGAATGAGAAGTAATAATAATAATAATAATAATAATAATAATAATAATAATAATTATTATTATTATTATTATTATTATTATTATTATTATTATTATTATTATTATTATCATTATTATTATTATTATTATTGTTATTATTATTAAACGTGAGTGGTTATACAGCCTAAAGGTTACGAAAGAAAATAAATCAATGAATGTATTTATCCCTCTAAAGCCTTAACATTTTTCTTATTAGAATAGCAGAGCTAATGTTAAAATATCATTTAAAATAAACATTTACATGCACTTACTAGCACATATTTCTCACTAATAAAGGAAGACTAGGAATAAATAGAATCAATGTAGAGGAGGCAACTGTGGGAAGAGAGAGGCCAATGGTGCCAATGGTACCCGGAAATGGGGAGGAAATTGTGCCTGTTGACCGAGTCAACAGAAATTTTTGGTTGTGTGTGTTGAAGGTTTTTGTTGGCTAAAACTGTATTTATTGAAGTGTGTTTGTTTGTTTGTTTGTGTGTGCTGTGTGTGTGTGTGTGTGTGTGTGTGTGTGTGTGTGTGTGTGTGTGTGTGTGTGTGTGTGTGTGTGTGTGTGTGTGTGTATGTGTGTGAGTGTGCTGGAGTGTTACTGTGTGTATGTGTGGTTGCTGAAGTCTATTTGTGGGTTTTACAATTATTGAAGTGCCTGGAGTGTGTTCGAAGTTTTGTAGTTATTGCAGTGTTGAAGTTGTGCGTGTGACTTTGTAGTTAATGTAGTGTATTTGTAGCTATTGGAGTGTTTTTGTAGCGCTGTAGTTATTGGAGTGTGTTTGTGGTTGGATAGTTACTGGAACGTGTTTGTGGCTGGGTGATTACGAGAGTCTGCTTCTGGTTGTAAAGTTATTGGAGTGGTTGTTTCTTTTTCATGTTTTACTGGACATCGATTGTAGTGCGGATGTTGGTAGCCGCAATACGTCACTTTTTTTGTTAATGTCAAGTCCCTGACAGGGAACACTAACACAAATACCAACTTTGAAAGCTAAACAAGACAGCCACAGTGTGAGAGGCAGAAGTACTGCCTAGGTCATTCCTTTCCTCGGGAAGGAACCAGACTCTCCTGGCCTTCACGATACATCAGGACAATTCTGAGAATGATGCCAGCACTTCACAGTGTCGGGTAAATAAAGAAATCCAGACATATGTTACTCTTGGGTTTTAGTACCAAAACAAAGATTCTTGTGTTTTCACAGTCTTTATGATACACGTTCTCCAGATTTTGAAGGTAAGCACTGGATCCTCAGTTTTTCTATGTCTCCCATTCTTTTAAAAGGGTATCGGGTGGTAGACATTACCAGTTCTGAAAACTTTAGGAAAGACGATAATTTTGTTCCTGGGTTTCTTGCTTTTGGGCTCCACAGGTATTGGGAAGACTAAAGAAACTAGGAAAGTACGATAGAACTTTTGTTCTGTTTCAACATATTACTGCACACTCAACCTGCTCAACTTCAGTACCATTTCTTGCTCCTACTGCATCGCACTTTCCTTTCCCTGCCCACGAGAAAACGACAGAACCCTTAGCTCTTCTTAAACATGATTGCAAACAAATCATGGAACGGATGGGTTTTGTACCCATGGAGAGTGAGTTCTAAAGCTCAAAGGCCAGTGATAATTATTTCTTTTACTGGCTTGAACAGTAAGCCATGGGAGGCCTAAGTCGAATGTCTGTTTTCTCCACTAAGCTATCATATGTCTAAGACCCTCGTCACCTGAAATTTACCGATTTTTTTTCTGACAAACAAAATACTACCATCACAGCTTAGGGATCGTTTTTCTTACAGAACCAATGTTGGTTGAGGCGAATTTATTTTCCCTGGCGATGATTTTTGAAAATAGTTTTGCTAATGAATATGTTTATATGTTATTCCATCTTTAAAGATGGAATGTTAAAGAAATGTAGCAGAGCGTCTTGATAAAAAGTTCACTGTTTGTTTTTTATAGACCTTTTTTTGTATGTTGCTCGCCCTTCACTCTAATTTTTAGAGATAAATAATCCCTACGAGTTAACAGTAAATCATATTTTAATTACAGCTGAAATAAGGCTACTTTTGGATCCAGGCTGCTCCTAATATGAAAATAAATCGTGTATATATATATATATATATATATATATATATATATATATATATATATATATATATATATATATATATATATATTATATATATATATATATATATATAATATATATAATATATATATATATATATATATATATATATATATATATATATATATATATATATATATATATATATATATATATTATATATATATATATATATATAATATATATACATATGGGAGAAAGGAGATAAACACGTAGAAGGGGAGAAATAATGTGAAAGGGAGAGACTTCAAATCTCTCATAATCTCATAATTTCTTCAGGTCTGGCTCCCTGCCTTCCTGGGGTACCTGAAGGCTTCCCATCTCACCCTACTGTCGAAAACTTATGTAATATCTCATCTCAAGCGAGATCCCTCTCTTCCCTCCCTTCTCAAATTACTCTCTCCCTCTTAATTCCAACAACTTCATCAACCCTCACAACACCCTGCAGTAACAGGTGTTAGTGACTCGCCGTTTGGGCCAGTCTTCACAGAACACTCTGAGCCGTGAACGAAATCTAATAGGACACTTCTGGTTTTCGGGGGAGAGGTGTTTAGGTATCCCCGAAGGGGGATTTGTAAGTGCATACCTGAATTTTTTTTCCATATTTTTTTTTTGTCTTACTCCAACTTCATTTTATTTCGCTCATAACGCGAGAATGTCTTGGCTAATTTTCAGCGCTTGTGTACGGTAACGATGACCAGATTCATGGAACAGTTGGCATCCTGGAATGGCTTTGATAACTTCCAGAGCCCCCAGCGGTGTTGCTTCTTAACTCACAGACGAGTAAAACTGTGAAAATTTGATTCGCGTTTAGTCACCACGATCAAAATAGGTGAGTCTCCCTCTTCTGAACGGCTTCAATATTTAAAGGTTGATATATCTTAGGGCCAGGATAGTACCCATTCAGTTTAGTTTGTGTGTGGGCGAATTTATCAGCGCAATAACTTGTTTTTCTCATAGATTTGCAGCAGCAGTCACGTTCTTATACACACATATGCGTAAGTAAACATCTGCGTAAACATACATGCAAAAGAATTACGTAAATACACATGTGCATACATACATAAATACATGTCTACATACACTATATACATAAGAAAGAGTACAAATATATATAAAAAATTCATACGCACGTACACACGAATACATATTTTTCTGTTTGGTACAGTGAAATTTCATGTACATGTGTGTGTGTGTGTGTGTGTGTGTGTGTGTGTGTGTGTGTGTGTGTGTGTGTGTGTGTGTGTGTGTGTGTGTGTGTGTGTGTGTGTGTGTGTGTGTGTGTGTGTGTGTGTGTAGCAGTCTGGTATAAATGCCAGTTTCTGTTCCTAGGTGTGTTTTTAATGCATCAAACAAGCCGAGAGCTTTCTTAGCATACCTGGTGGAGCAGGTAAAGCTTTTTAAAGTAACTCATAACTATGATCAAGGTGCGTGCTGTTCTGAAATTATCTGAACTGATATTATATCTGATTTGCTTGATATTATATCTGATCTGATCTGATGTTTTATACTACCCTCCAACCATTCCTTCTATGCACTAAGGTAGAGGAGGCTGGGCTTATGGAATACTGACCAAGCAGCGACCGAAATTCATTTAGTTTGGATTCATATCAGCTCTGACGCGTCCTACTGTTCATTTGTTGCATTTCCAATTCGTTATTCGTTATCATAAGATAACGAATAACGAATGTGATAACGTGTTCACAACAAGTAATGTGATAACGTGTTGTGAACTGGATATAAAAGAAGTGGACCCTCTGTTAAGGGTCCTGCTTCTGAAAGCTAATACATGAAGAATAAAATTAATTTAATTCGCTGAGAGCTCCGGCACAACTGAGCCGTGAAGTATTTCAACAGCATTGTCGTCAAGATGTTTAGTATTTCAACAGCATTGTCGTCAAGATGTTTAGTATTTCAACAGCATTGTCGTCAAGATGTTTAGTATTTCAACAGCATTGTCGTCAAGATGTTTAGTATTTCAACAGCATTGTCATCAAGATGTTTAGTATTTCAACAGCATTGTCGTCAAGATGTTTAGTATTTCAACAGCATTGTCGTCAAGATGTTTAGTATTTCAACAGCATTGTCGTCAAGATGTTTAGTATTTCAACAGCATTGTCATCAAGATGTTTAGTATTTCAACAGCATTGTCGTCAAGATGTTTAGTATTTCAACAGCATTGTCATCAAGATGTTTAGTATTTCAACAGCACTGTCATCAAGATGTTTAGTATTTCAACAGCATTGTCGTCAAGATGTTTAGTATTTCAACAGCATTGTCGTCAAGATGTTTAGTATTTCAACAGCATTGTCGTCAAGATGTTTAGTATTTCAACAGCATTGACGTCAAGATATTTAGTATTTCAACAGCATTGTCGTCAAGATGTTTAGTATTTAAACATAACTGTCATGAAGATGTTTAATTAGATTTCATAGGTGAGGTTTAGTCAGCTACCCTCATCCCTCGATTCCATGGTGTCCTCAGTATTTGAAGCCTCTCTCTTTTAACATCTGCATTTGTACATTGTCACAAAAGTTTTACTAAGATTTAGCTTTTATTCTCTAATACCAAATAAAAATATAAATACTAGAAAATCTTAAGTTGATTACTCTACTAATCAGAGATATTATAACATGGAGTCAGTTGTTTTCCATTTATATATATATATTTGCTACTTCTGGATAACGTGTTCACAACAAGTAATGTGATAACGTGTTGTGAACTGGATATAAAAGAAGTGGACCCTCTGTTAAGGGTCCTGCTTCTGAAAGCTAATACTTCTGGATAACGTGTTCACAACAAGTAATGTGATAACGTGTTGTGAACTGGATTTAAAAGAAGTGGACCCTCTGTTAAGGGTCCTGCTTCTGAAAGCTAATACATGAAGAATAAAATTAATTTAATTCGCTGAGAGCTCCGGCACAACTGAGCCGTGAAGTATTTCAACAGCATTGTCGTCAAGATGTTTAGTATTTCAACAGCATTGTCGTCAAGATGTTTAGTATTTCAACAGCATTGTCATCAAGATGTTTAGTATTTCAACAGCATTGTCGTCAAGATGTTTAGTATTTCAACAGCATTGTCGTCAAGATGTTTAGTATTTCAACAGCATTGACGTCAAGATATTTAGTATTTCAACAGCATTGTCGTCAAGATGTTTAGTATTTAAACATAACTGTCATGAAGATGTTTAATTAGATTTCATAGGTGAGGTTTAGTCAGCTACCCTCATCCCTCGATTCCATGGTGTCCTCAGTATTTGAAGCCTCTCTCTTTTAACATCTGCATTTGTACATTGTCACAAAAGTTTTACTAAGATTTAGCTTTTATTCTCTAATACCAAATAAAAATATAAATACTAGAAAATCTTAAGTTGATTACTCTACTAATCAGAGATATTATAACATGGAGTCAGTTGTTTTCCATTTATATATATATATATTTGCTACTTCTGGAAACTCCTGTTACCACTGGAAACTACTGCTGCTACGGTTTGAAGCTCCTGCTGCTGGAAATTCCTGTGGCTGCAAACTGCTGCTGCTGGATATGGCGTTTTGCTATTGCTAGAAGAAATCTACTGCTAGCTCCTCATGTTCCTGCTGGAAACTTCTGTTGTTGCTGGAAACTCCTGCTGCTGCTGGAAGTTCTTGCAGCTAGTGGAAGTTTCTTATACCGTTTGAAACTAGTAATGCTCCTGCTGCTAGAAATACCTAGTGCTACTAAAACTCCTGGAATCTTCTGCTGTTTGAAACGTCGCTTTCTGCTGGAAACCTCTGGTACGGGAAAATCCTCTTTTTTGTTCTGATGAAAACTCCAGCTGTTGCTATTGCTGAAAACTTTTCGTTCTTCTTGAAAATCCTTAGACTGCTTCTACTGGAAATTTTTGTCTGGAAATTCCACCTGTTGATTTTACCCTTCGGCGCCAGAAAAGAGAGACATATTTACGCCAATCGCCTGGAAAATGACTTAGCATGACTTAAGCTGCCGGAAAATGAAACATCTACTCAAGCAGTCGTGGAACAACAGTATGCCGAGAGGAGGCTCATTTTCCTTACGCTGGAATAAAATGAAAGAAACAGTCCATTAAGTTGGGAAACGAGTGAATTTTAGATACTTTGCCACTTTCTCTACCTCCTGTTTTGCGCCACCTTCCCTTTCGTCTACTTTCGTTACCTTTTCTTTCTCCTCCTATACCAGCTTTTATAGCCCTCCTTTTTCTTCTATCTCTTCCTCTCTTCGTCTTTAAAAACTTTCTATTACGCCTTCTTATAATCCTTCTCCCTTTCATTCCTCTAGTTCTAACTCTCTTCCTCTATCTCCTCCGCTTCCTCTTCCTTCTTTCATCACCTCACTGCAGATACATTCCACCATGAAAGAGCTGCCACAAAAGTAATATCTTTCATTCAGACGCCCAGCATTTCTTTCATGCAGATGCCCGCACTTCTTTCATTTAGACGCCAAGATTTTCTTTCATTCAGAAGCCCAGAATTTCTTTCATTCACACGCCCTTCACTTCTTTCATACAGACGCCCCACACGTGTTTCATTCACACGCCCCACACTTCTCGAAACCTAGGATTCAACTTGATTTTCCTGCCGACGTTGTGAAGAAAGTTGGCTCTTCCGCCTCTCTCTCTCTCTCTCTCTCTCTCTCTCTCTCTCTCTCTCTCTCTCTCTCTCTCTCTCTCTCTCTCTCTCTCTCTCTCTCTCTCTCTCCCGCTCTCGCTCTCTCTCTCTCTCTTTCTCTTTCTATCTCTCTCTCGTGCTGAGTAACTCTGCGATATTCGTGATGTTGTCGGTTTTGGCGAAGTTGGCGAGGCTTCCAACTCGCCAACGTTGAGTATCTCTCTCTTGTGTTGGCTACGCTGGCGATGTTAGCCTGGACTCTTTGGCGAAGCCGCTTGGCTATCGTTGGCGAATTTAAGGGGGTTCTGTTTGTTAATGATTTTGTGGAATGTTTGTGGAATGTGCGCCGTTGATGGATTACGTCGGCGGATTGTATATTTGTCGTTTGATTGTGCTTTATGCTTATTTGTGCGTCCGCAGTACGCTATCATTCGTGCATATGTAATGAGAAAACGCAATTTGCATAGGAAGAAGCAATTCATCTCTTCTCCACTCTCTCTCTCCTACCTCTAATCTTTCCTATTCTTTACAGGTACTCAAAATGAAGAGAATGTTTGGTGTGACAAAGAAGGCTGGGGGGAAAATGTAATTATCGAATTGTACTGCATTTCAAAGATCCATTTGATCGCCGACGCTCGCTTCAGCTGGCGTAGCGACCACCTAAAATGCGTTAGCGAGAACGGTTGTGCAGTAGCTGAAAGTAAAACAGGGTATTAACAAAACGGCACACTTAACTAAATATTATGGTAGAATGTTTACAGGCTAAAAATCACAAAAACAAAGCAGTGTTTAAATAAACAGAACACAGGTGGAGGGAAACATTGTACATTATATGTCTAGCAGGAAGCACAGTGTGAGTCCGACACAATGTTCACTTCAATGGTTTCGGTTCCACACCTAAAATGTCATCAGGGAAGCAGTGGATTTAAATGTCAACGCAGTAAAGTGAGTGATAGAAAGTTACACAAGATTGGTGGGAAAAATTCACCAGTGTTGGAGGGAAGAAGTCACCAGTGGTGGAGGGAAGAAGTCACCAGTGGTGGAGGGAAGAAGTCACCAGTGGTG
Source organism: Cherax quadricarinatus (assembly GCF_026875155.1). NCBI lineage: Eukaryota > Metazoa > Arthropoda > Malacostraca > Decapoda > Parastacidae > Cherax > Cherax quadricarinatus. The sequence continues at coordinate 34,754,806 of NC_069425.1, forward strand.
GAGGGAAGAAGTCACCAGTGTTGGAGGGAAGAAGTCACCAGTGGTGGAGGGAAGAAGTCACCAGTGGTGGAGGGAAGAAGTCACCAGTGTTGGAGGGAAGAAGTCACCAGTGTTGGAGGGAAGAAGTCACCAGTGGTGGAGGGAAGAAGTCACCAGTGTTGGAGGGAAGAAGTCACCAGTGGTGGAGGGAAGAAGTCACCAGTGGTGGAGGGAAGAAGTCACCAGTGTTGGAGGGAAGAAGTAACCAGTGTTGGAGGGAAGAAGTGACCAGTGGTGGAGGGAAGAAGTCACCAGTGTTGGAGGGAAGAAGTCACCAGTGTTGGAGGGAAGAAGTCACCAGTGTTGGAGGGAAGAAGTCACCAGTGTTGGAGGGAAGAAGTCACCAGTGGTGGAGGGAAGAAGTCACCAGTGTTGGAGGGAAGAAGTCACCAGTGGTGGAGGGAAGAAGTCACCAGTGGTGGAGGGAAGAAGTCACCAGTGGTGGAGGGAAGAAGTCACCAGTGTGGAGGGAAAAGTCACCAGTGTTGGAGGGAAGAAGTCACCAGTGTGGAGGGAAGAAGTCACCAGTGTTGGAGGGAAGAAGTCACCAGTGTTGGAGGGAAGAAGTCACCAGTGTGGAGGGAAGAAGTCACCAGTGGTTGGAGGGAAGAAGTCACCAGTGTTGGAGGGAAGAAGTCACCAGTGTTGGAGGGAAGAAGTCACCAGTGTTGGAGGGAAGAAGTCACCAGTGTTGGAGGGAAGAAGTCACCAGTGGTTGGAGGGAAGAAGTCACCAGTGTTGGAGGGAAGAAGTCACCAGTGGTGGAGGGAAGAAGTCACCAGTGGTGGAGGGAAGAAGTCACCAGTGTTGGAGGGAAGAAGTCACCAGTGTTGGAGGGAAGAAGTCACCAGTGGTGGAGGGAAGAAGTCACCAGTGGTGGAGGGAAGAAGTCATCAGTGGTGGAGGGAAGAAGTCACCAGTGGTGGAGGGAAGAAGTCACCAGTAGTGGAGGGAAGAAGTCACCAGTGTTGGAGGGAAGAAGTCACCAGTGTTGGAGGGAAGAAGTCACCAGTGTTGGAGGGAAGAAGTCACCAGTGTTGGAGGGAAGAAGTCACCAGTGGTGGAGGGAAGAAGTCACCAGTGTTGGAGGGAAGAAGTCACCAGTGGTGGAGGGAAGAAGTCACTAGTGTTGGAGGGAAGAAGTCACCGATGATGGGGGAAGTCACCAGTGGTGGAGTGAAGAAGTCACCAGTGGTGGAGGGAAGAAGTCACCAGTGGTGGACGAAAGAAGTCATCAGTAGAGGAGGGAAGAAATCACCACTGTTGGAGGGAAGAGGTCATCAGTGGTGGAGGGAAGAAGTCACCAGTGGTGGAGGAAAGAAGTCACCAGTTTTGGACGAAAGAAGTCATCAGTGGAGGAGGGAAGAAATCACCAGTGTTGGAGGGAAGAAGTCACAGTGGTGGAGGGAAGAAGTCACCAGTGTTGGAGGGAAGAAGTCACCAGTGTGGAGGGAAGAAGTCACCAGCGATTGAGGGAAGAAACTAGGCTCAGTTTACAAGGCTGGAACGAGTCTCTTAGGAACTTCTTGCCAACTCCACTGGTAAGTACATTACTGGCGGTCAGTACATCTACTGCCACGTGTGAATGCATTACTGTCAGTCACTATATCTACTGTAAGGAATACATTACAGTTATACACTATCAGGAATATTTAATGAACACCACATCTCCTGGATCCCCATTCATATGACCCGCCTTTCTTATGGCCTACCTTGCTTATGACCTATCTAGTTTGTGGCCCACCTTGCTTATGGCCCACCTTGTTTATGGCCCACCTTGCGTATGTCTATCTAGTTTGTGGCACACTGCTATGGGCCCCACCTTGCTTATGACCTATCTATTGGCACACCTTTGTATGGCCACCTTGCGTATGTCCTATCACTTGTTGGACTACCTGTTTTGGCCCACCTTGCTTATGACCTATCCTAGTTGTGCTCCTTGCCTATGCACCTTGCTTATGGCCACACCTTGCTTATCCTCTACTTTGTGTCAACCTTGCTTATGTGCCACCTTGCTTATGCCTAGTTTATGGCACTACTGCTATGGCCCACCATTTTGTCCACCTTGTTGCCTATCCTTATTTGGCAACTTCTATCCCTTTATGAACTATTAGTGGTGTCCACCTTCTTATGCCACTCTGTCCTGAACCACTTTGGGCCAAATAATGGACTCACTTGGTTTGGAAACTGTATGACGTTACTCAGTTTGTCAACTCCCTTGCTTTAGTCCAGCATAATCCTCTCTACATGTGCTTATGCCACCTTACTTATGGCCACTTGATTATACACGCTTGCTCATACCACCTTTTTATGGCACAAACCTTCCCACCTGCTTATGACTTATCTAGTTTCGTGGTCCCACTCTATGGATTTTATGCTTTACTGCTTTGCCATAGTTTGTAACCACTTGCTTATACCATTTTACGTTGGCGAACTCTTGTTCTGTAAGGAAACTTTACTGTTGCCACTTTGTTACCACTTCTTATTACTTCTAGTTTGCTCTATTGCGTTTCCCCTTGTGTTATGTTCCACCTGCTTATGTCACCTGTTGAGATATGTTTGGACCAACTCCTTGCTTTGCCCATCCTTGCTTAGGCCACCTGCTAATGGCCCCCTGAACTGATGCCCCTTGTTATGGCCCACCTTGCTTTAACTATCTGTTGTGGACATTCTTGGGCCCACCTTTAGCCTACTGCTTATCCCAACACTTGCTTCTATGATACTTTGTGCTAAAATACTTCTAAGCACCCTTGCTTATGGTCCTTGCTTATCCTACTGTTGTGGCACACTTTTGTTGTGGCCCACCTTGCTGGCCCCTTCTTTGATCCCACCTTCTCTATCGACATATTATTGTGTGTACACTTGCTTATGACCCCCCCTTGCCTATGCAAAGTTGATCTATACCTATCTGTCCTGTAGGCAACCTTGCTTAGGACTAGTCTTGTTTAAACTTGTCTTTTCTTTAAGGCATCTAGGTGTAGTTCATAATCTCGTCCCGATCTCCAACTAAGGGCCTGGACAAAACATGACTTCAGCTGATTGACCTTATAAGATGCGGATTACAGTTAATCAGCTTGGAGCACATATCCAGCATTAATTACTGTTGATGTGGTCGCATGTCGTCCTTAGTGTCATGATAATCTAACACGGACTAGGTGATTTTTTCCCTGTTAGAAGCTTTCGTATGAGTATTTGCTACTGTTCGTAGTTCCTGCTCTACGTGTTTTCTTCGCTATCTTTCGGAACTTTGCAGTGGTTGTAACCCTTTGGTGTGTTGTTTAATATTTCGTTGTTGTGAGTCTGTTTGTTGTGTGTGTGGAAATTTGTGCTGTGCTCGTGTTCATTTGTTTTTGTTATGTTTTGTGTGCTTGTGTTCGTGTTTGTGTGTGTGTATTGTGTTTACTGAGTTGTAGTCACCTGTAGTGTTGGGGGTCGAATCAGTCCTGTGTGCTTTCATGGTTCGTGCTGTGCTAGTTGCCCTTGAATGAGCTTTTCTAGGTCTCTTGCTTTAAGCTAATGTATGGAAATTTATGGCCACACACTCGCTTCCCAAACTATTCCGCTTCATGACTACTCTGTGGCTAAAGAAATACTTCCTAACATCCCTGTGATTCATCTGTGTCTTCAACTTCCAACTGTCCCCTTGTTGCTGTGTCCCATCTCTGGAACATCCTGTCTTTGTCCACCTTATCCATTCCACGCAGTATTTTGTATGTCGTTATCATGTCACCCCTGACCCTCCTGTCCTCCAGTGTCTTAAGGTTGATTTCCCTTAACCTCTCCTCGTAGGACATACCTCTTAGCTCTAGGACTAGTCTTGTTGCAAACCTTTGCGCTTTCTCTAGTTTCTTTACGTGCATGGCTAGGTGTAGGTTCCAAACTGGTGCCGCATACTCCAATATGGGCCTAACGTACACGGTGTACAGGGTCCTGAACGATTCCTTATTAAGATGTCGGAATGCTGTTCTGAGGTTTGCTAGGCGCCCATATGCTGCAGCAGTTATTTGGTTGATGTGCGCTTCAGATGTGCCTGGTGTTATACTCACCCCAAGATCTTTTTCCTTTAGCGAGGTTTGTAGTCTCTTGCCCCCTAGACTGTACTCTGTCTGCGGTCTTCTTTGCCCTTCCCAAACTTCATGACTTGCATTTGGTGTGTGTGTGTGTGTGTGTGTGTGTGTGTGTGTGTGTGTGGTGTGTGTGTGTGTGTGTGTGTGTGTGTGTGTGTGTGTGCGTGTGTGTGTGCGTGTGTGATGTGTGTGTGTGTGTATGTGTGTGTGTGTGTGTGTGTATAGTGTGTGTATGTGTGTGTGTGTGTGGTGTGTGTGTGTGTGTGTGTGTGCATGTGTGTGTGTGTGTGTGGTGTGTGTGTGTGTGTGTGTGTGTGTGTGTGTGTGTGTGTGTGTGATGTAGTTCAGCTGGGCTTGTGAGGTCTCTTGGGAGACCTAATTTAACCAATTATATGGTCACACCTTGCCTTGGCAAACGTCTGTCTGCCACGCCCACGTCTGAGGTCTTTTGTTCTTGACGGCGTCAGACCTAGGCGTCAGGTCGTACACGTGGTTGTGGAGGGTGCTTGGACCACGATATAAGCCCAAGGAACAGCTGAGCAGAGGAGATTCGTGCGGAGCACTGGCCTGGGTGCAGAGCTCCGAGCAGAGATTCGAGCGGAGCTGCTGGTGGGGTGCAGGGCTCGGGAGAAGGCTGCTGAAGTCTCTGGAGGAGACTGTTGGAGACATTGGGCAGAGTACTGGCTTCGGGCAGTACTCGTGCTGCATAGGTCTTGGGACCTGTGACTTAGTTTCTGTGATGAACTGTCCTCTGAACTATATTGTAAGTTATATTCATTTTGGTCAAGTTGATTGTATTTTACTGTCTCACTGCTTATGTGTACCACCCCATTTATCTAAACCCCATGATGTACTCCGGTTCCCAAATATATTATTGTACAAGGACTTAATAATAAACTGTGTTTGAGTAGAATAGTAATATTCACTGTCCCCGTTATTCCTATTTCTTATATTTTATTATGTTTAGTTAAAGCAGTGAGAGGGTGAGTAGTGTGGAGTGGTGGGTAGAGTAATGAGAGGTGAAGTTGTAGTCACCAGTGACTTCACATTACCTACCTACCTCCGCACTCATCCCTCCTACTGCCTCGCCTGTCACCTACCTATTGACTCCCTCCTCTTACCCCCATATTCCCCCTAATCATTACCCCCCTACATGTGTGTGTGTGTGTGTGTGTGTGTGTGTGTGTGTGTGTGTGTGTGTGTGTGTGTGTGTGTGTGTGTGTGTGTGTGTGTGTGTGTGTGTGTGTGTGTGTGTGTACTCACCTAATTGTGGTTTCAGGGGTCGAGACACAGCTCCAGGCCCCGCCTCTTCACTGATCGCTACTAGGTCCTCTCTCTCTCTGCTTCCAGAGCTTTGTCATACCTCGTCTTAAAGCTATGTATGGTTCCTGCCTCCATTACATCACTTATTATGCTATTCCACTTCCTGACGACTCTATGACTGAAAAAGCACTTCCTAACATCCCTATGACTTGTCTGAGTCTTCAGCTTCTAATTGTGACCCATTGTTTCTGTGTCCCCTCTCTGGAACAACCTGTCTCTGTCTACCTTATCTATTCCACGCAGTATTTTGTATGTCGTTATCATGTCTCCCCTGACCCGCCTGTCCTCCAATGTCGTCAGTCCGATTTCTCTCAATCTTTCTTCGTAGGACATACCCCTGAGCTCCGGAACTAGCCTTGTTGCAAATCTTTGCACTTTCTCTAATTTCTTGAAGTGTTTGCCCAGGTGTGGGTTCCAAACTGGAGCTGCATACTCCAGTATGGCCTGATGTACACAGTGTACAGTGTCTTGAACGATTCCTTACTAAGGTATCGGAATGCTATTCTCAGGTTTGCCAGGTGCCCGTATGCTGCAGCAGTTATCTGGTTGATGTGTGCCTCCAGAGATATTCTCGGTGTTATGGTCACCCCAAGATCTTTCTCCTTGAGCGAGGTTTGCAGTCCTTGGTCACCTATTCCATACTCTGTCTGCTGTCTTCTTTGCCCTTCTCCGATGTTGATGACTTTGCACTTTTCAGGGTTGAATTCAAGAAGCCAGTTGCTGGATCACGTGTCCAGTTCTCTTTGAAGTCCTGCCTGGTCCTCATCTGATTTAATTCTCCTCATTAACTTCACATCATTTGCGAATAGGGACACCTCTGAGTCTATCCCTTCCATCATGTCATTCACATATACCAGAAATAGCACTGGTCCTAGGACCGACCCCTGTGGGACCCTGCTCGTCACAGGTGCCCACTCTGATACCTCATCCCGTACTATGACTCGCTGTTGCCTCCCAGTCAGGTATTCTCTGATCCATTGCAGGGCCCTTCCTGTTATATGCGCCTGATCCTCTAGTTTCTGCACTAGTCTCTTGCGAGGAACTGTGTCGAAGGCCTTCTTGCAGTCCAAGAAAATGCAATCAACTCACCCCTTTCTCTCGAGTCACACTTCTGTAACTTTGTCATAGAACTCCAGAAGGTTTGTGACACAGGATTTGACTTCCATGAATCCGTACTGGTTATCATTTATAATCTTATTCTGTTGCAGGTGCTCCACCACTCTCCTCCTGATAATCTTCTCCATGACTTTGCATACTATACAGGTCAGTGACACTGGTCTGTAATTTAGTGCCTCTTTTCTGTCTCCTTTTTTAAAAATGGGAACTACATTTGCGGTCTTACATACCTCAGGTAGTTGCCCAGTTTCAAGGGATGTGTTGAAGATTGTGGTTAATGGCACACACAGTATATCTGCTCCCTCCCTGAGGACCCACGGGAAGATGTTGTCCGGTCCCATTGCCTTTGATGTATCAAGGTCACTTAGCAGCCTCTTCACCCCTTCCTCAGTTGTGTGCATATCGTCCAGCACCTGTTGATCTATTCCCTGTTGGTGTCCCCCTCTGTCCTGTCTTCTCAGAGTCCTTCCTGCCTCCACTGTGAATACTTCTTTAAATCTCCTGTTGAGCTCCTCGCATACCTCTTGATCGTTTCTTGTGAGTTCCCCACCTTCTTTCCTCAGCCTGATCACCTGGTCTTTGACTGTCCTCTTTCTCCTAATGTAGCTAAACAGCAGTTTCGGGTCAGACTTGGCTTTCGATACTATGTCATTTTCGTACTGTCGCTGGGCCTCCCTTCTTATCTGTGCGTATTCGTTTCTGGCTCTACGACTGATCTCCTTGTTTTCCTGAGTACTTTGCCTTCTATACCTCTTCCATTTTCTAATGCACTTAGTTTTTGCCTCCCTGCACCCTTGTGTAAACCAAGGACTCGCTTTGGTCTTCCCATTGTTTCTGTTGCCCTTGGGAACAAACCTTTCCTCTGATTCCTTGCATTTTGTTGTTACATAATCCATCATTTCATTTACTGTCTTTCTTACAATTTTTCTGTCCCACTGCACCTCCCGCAGGAAGTTCCTCATACCTGTGTAGTCCCCCCTTTTATAGTTGGGCTTTTCCCTTTCGACTCCTGTTACCCTCTCCACCTGTAACTCTACTATGTAATCAAAACTCAGGACTACGTGGTCACTAGCTCCGATGGGCCTCTCATATGTGATGTCATTAGTGTCTGAGCTACTCAGAGTGAACACAAGGTCCAGTCTTGCTGGTTTATCCTCCTCTCGCTCTCTGGTAGTGTCTCTGATGCGTTGATGCATGAGGTTTTCCAGTACCACTTCCATCATCTTGGCTCTCCATGTTTCGGGGCCCCCATGAGGCTCCAGGTTTCACCCATAACCAGTAACTTTGCTCTGCACGTTTGAGCTCTTCGTGCCACCTCAGCCAGTGTGTCCACCATCGCTCTGTTGTTCTCATCATATTCCTCTCTTGGCCTCCTGCAGTTCTGTGGTGGGTTATACATCACAGCAATGACTACCTTATGTTCCTCAGATTGAATTGTACTTATTATGTAGTCTTTCTCCAATCTCATCCATGCCCTCCATTTCCTCGAAACTCCATCGGTTTTTTATGAGCAGTGCACCCCTCCTCCCCCTCTGCTCTTTCTATCTTACCTCAGGATCTGATATCCCGGTGGGAAGACTGCATCTGTTTTGTCTCAGTGAGTTTCGTTTCTGTGACTGCTATGATGTCCGGGGACTTCTCGTTGATTCTTTCGTGCCATTCCTCGTATTTATTTGCTATTCCATCTGCGTTTGTGTACCACATCTTCAGCTTCTTGTCTATCACAGTGGACCTGGGAGAAGATTGGGGTTGGGGGGCGGGAGCCCTTGGGGGTTATGGGGGTTTGTGGTGTGGGTGGAACTTGTGGTAGGGTGGTGAGGGCAGAGTGCCCGTAGGGAGCTACTGTGGCAGTGGGGTTTGTGATGTGGGGGGTGGGGGCAGAGGGAACAGTGTGTGGGTGTTGGTTGAGATTGTTCAGCTGCGTTGGGGTTTTCAGTGTGGGTGGGGTTTGTGGTGGGGGGGGTGGCAGAGGGAACAGTGTGCGGTGTGTGTGTGTGTGGTGTGTGTGTGTGTTGTGTGTCCCTCTCTCGGGCTGATCCACAAAGCTCCAGTATAAACAAAGAAGACATCACAACACAAGAGTATTGAGCACCTCATCCCGTGTCATGAGATCAAAGACTTTCCAACACAGGTAATGAGATGAGGATTCGACGTACCATTACAGATGTGAACATCTCATCTCTTCTACCCTCCCGCCTATCTTCAACGCTTCGCCTATTCCTGCAGCATCATCACATACCACTGTCTACTTTTTCCTATCCTCTTTCCCCTCTCATTCTCTTATCCTTTTCTATACCCATACCCCTGCCTCTTTCCCTACTACTGTATCTTCTTGCCCTGCACCTTACCAACTCCTGCCCCGACAACAACACTGTAACCTCGGTCTTCCCTCCACAGTAGTTACACCTGTGTTAGTGATCAAATACTTCAGTGTATGATAGACAAAATAGTACCTAAGGATAAGATAGATAGTAATCACAAGCAATATAATAGTAATGTTATACTATTATACTACTAATATTATAGTTATGTAATGAACTATTTATATAAACACTGGTGAACGTTTATCTGAGAGTTATTACCTTTTCCCATTCCTGAACTTTTTTTTCGGTTATTTTTCTACTGAATTTTTATTATTCACTCTCCATCTTTCTTCTATGCTCCCCCGTTCACGATTTTTTTTCTTACTATTCCTCTGTTTCTGGTACTTTTCCATACTTTATCAGGTCTTCAGCTCTACATTACTCACTAACACTTCCCATGCCTACCCATCCATTTATTTATTCCTCTCCTCGTTATTTATTTTATCTTCCTTCTTATTCCATCCCCATTGCTCTTTTTTTTTTTGTTCTTCATCGCATCTCTCGCCTTTTCACTATTATCTACTCTCCCGTTTCCCCTGCACCCTTGCATCGTTTCTTTCCCCTTTCTGCTATCTCGTTTCTCATCTCCCCTTTATCATATTCCTCTTCTTTCTCTCTCTCTCTCTCTCTCTCTCTCTATTACTAGTATTCACAAAACTAACAAGCCTTCCTCTCCTTTCTTCTTTCATCTCTCCCTCTTCCATATCCTCTCTCCTCTTACCTATTCTCTCTTCCCTCGTCCTCTTTCTTCTTTCTTTTCTCCCTCTCCCATCTTCCTTCTCTCTTTTTTCTCTCCCCGTTTAGCCTCTTCCCTCTCCTCCACTTTCATTTTTGCCTCTCATCTTTTTCCACACTTCCATCATGTTTCTCTCTCTCTCTCTCTCTCTCTCTCTCTCTCTCTCTCTCTCTCTCTCTCTCTCTCTCTCTCTCTCTCTCTCTCTATCTCTCTCTCTCTCTCTCTCTCTCTCTCTCTCTCTCTCTCTCTCTCTCCTTTTCCCTCTCCTCTCCCCTCTCGCTCGTCCCTCTCATCATGGATGAACCAGCGTCACGGTCACCTGAGTGTGGTTGAGGTGGTTCACAATTCCGTCCAACCACCACAATATAAATTGGTGCAGAAACTCCTCCGTCAAATATTGAACGAATATTTTGCCTGAATTTCGTGCTGCCAGGAATGTTTTGATTTAAATATATAAAAAAATAATACCGAAAAAAACATGCGTGCATCAGAGTTTTGCATTTATGCATATTAGTATTCAAATGCTTGGAAACAAACACACAGTCACACACGCACATACACACACACACACGCACACACACAAAACACACACACACACACAAAAAAAAAAAAAAAAAAAAAAAAGGGTGGCCCTAGAGGGCGGAAAACCAGAGATCTGGTGGAAAACCAGGGAGGAAAGATTGGGAGTTAGAGCTCCAAAAAAGGGAGGAAGAGTGGGCAAGGAAGATAGAAGAGCTTGGCAAGATAATGGAGGAGCAGATAGGTGAAGAGTGCAGGAAGTGGGAGCTACAAGTCTTATCAGCAGAAACTAGGATACAGTGCTTAGAAGAGAAACTGAAAAGCCTAAAACAGATTAGAGAGACAAATGACAATTCAGATGCAACAACAGGAAATTCTGTGTCAGACACAGACAAGAGGATGGTAAGAAACAAAGGAGATATGCCATACGTGAAGGCCCTATCAGACCCACGTGGGGCCAGGGAAAAGACGAGGTGCATACTAAGATCAAATGACAGGTCCGAAGACAATGAAGGTATGCTATATGCAGAGATTCTAACAGCCAACTGCAATAGCAAGGAACAGCTGATTATGAAAGACAGTTCCCTGAGAATAGAAGTTTCAGATAGGACAGGGACTGAAGGCAAGAACATTTCAATGGAAGGAAACAAAACACCTCAGAGGAAGCAAATGGAGACTCAGTTGGAGGAGGAAAGGGAGTGGTCAGTTTTTATCTACAGGCTCCAAGAAGCCAAGGGGGTCAACTTCGAAGAAATAAAGCAGGAGGAGGAAAAAATGATTGAAGGCATCATGAAAACAATAGGTGAGGACGATATGACCCAGGTGACAAATTTTCGAAGAATTAGGTGGTTTGCGAGTGGAAGGATATGGCCTGTCAAAGTAATTTTCAAGGAAGAATCAGTTCGAACCAGGATTCTGCAAGAGAAAGCACGACTGAGGGACAAGCAGGGGTACCAGAGAGTATACCTCGATCGCGACAGAGCACAAGAAGAAAGGACTACACTGAAAGAGAGGGTACAGAGACACAAGGAGGAACGAGAGGCAATGATGAAGATGAGCAGGACCCAGACACAGGAGGAAGGGGAAACACACCCTGCAGAATCTCCCACCGAAAGACTCAAACCGCGACAATCCCAACGCAAATGAGCAACCCAAACCACAACCCACTCACTGTTCCCTCTTCCAGGAACACCCACATCACAAACCTCACCCCAACAGCTGTCCCTTATGGGCATTTTGACCCAACCCCCATCATCACAAACCCCACCTACACCACAGCCCCCCATAGGCCCCCACCAAGGCTCCCGCTTCCCCTACCCCAATATTCTTGCAGGACCACAGTGATAGAAAAGAAGCTGAAAGTTTAGTACACAAACGCGGACAGAATAACGAATAAAAATGAAGAGTGGCACGAAAGAGCCAGTGAGAAATCCCAGGACATCATAGCAGTCACAGAAACAAAACTCGCTGAGACAATAACAGATGCAATCTTCCCACCGGGATATCAGATCCTGAGAAAAGATAGGAGTAGAGGGGGAGGAGGAGTTGCACTGCTCATAAAAAACCGATGGGGATTTGAGGAAATGGAAGGCATGGACGTGATTGGAGAAAAAGACTACATAGTAGGTACAATTCAGTCGGGCGAACATAAAGTAGTCATTGGAGTGATGTATAACCCACCACAGAACTGCAGGAGGCCAAGAGAGGAGTACAAAGAAAACAACAGGACGATGGTGGACACACTGGCTGAGGTGGCAAGAAGAGCTCACTCGAGCAGAGCAAAGTTACTGGTAATGAGAGATTTCAACCACAGGGAGATCGACTGGGAAAACCTGGAGCCACATGGGGGTCCCGAAACATGGAGAGCCAAGATGATGGATGTGATACTTGAAAACCTCATGCATCAACATGTCAGGGATACTACCAGAGAGAGAGGGGAGGATGAGCCAGCAAGACTGGATCTTGTGTTCACCCTGAGCAGTTCAGACATTGAGGACATCACTTACGAGAGGCCCCTTGGAACTAGCGATCACGTGGTTCTGAGTTTTGATTATATAGCAGAGTTACAAGTGGAGAAGGTAACAGGAACTGACCGGGAAAAGCCAAACTACAAAAGGGGGACTAAACAGGTATGAGGAACTTCCTGCAGGAGGTTCAGTGGGACAGAGACCTGGTAGGAAAATCAGTAAACGAGATGATGGAATATGTGGCAACAAAGTGCAAGGAGGCAGAGGAAAGGTTTGTTCCCAAGGGAAACAGAAATAATAGGAAGACCAAAGCGAGTCCTTGGTTTACCCGAAGGTGTAGGGAAGCAAAAACTAAATGCACCATAGAATGGAAAAGGTGCAGGAGGCAAAGGACCCAGGAAAATAAGGAGATTAGTAGAAAAGCCAGAAAAGATTATGCACAGATAAGGAGGGAGGCCCAGCGACAGTACGAAAACGACATAGCATCGAAAGTCAAGTCTGACCCGAAACTGCTGTATAGCCACATTAGGAGGAAGACAACAGTCAAAGACCAGGTGATAAGGCTGAGGAAAGAAGGTGGAGAACTCACAAGAAACTATCAAGAAGTATGTGAGGAGCTCAACATGAGATTTAAGGAAATATTTACAGTGGAGACAGGAAGGCCTCTTGAGGGACAGACCAGATGGGGACACCAGCAAGGAATATTCTAACAAGTGTTGGATGACATACATACAGATGAGGAGGAGGTAAAGAAACTGCAGGAGGCCAAGAGAGGAATATGAAGAGAGCAACAGAGCAATGGTGGACACACTTGCTGAGGTGGCAAGAAGAGCTCACTCCAGCAGAGCAAAGTTGCTGGTTATGGGGGATTTCAACCACAGGGAGATTGACTGGGAAAACCTGGAGCCACATGGGGGTCCCGAAACATGGAGAGCCAAGATGTTGGATGTGGTGCTGGAAAACCTCATGCACCAACATGTTAAGGACACTACCAGAGTGAGAGGGGAGGATGAACCAGCAAGATTGAACCTTGTGTTCACTCTGAGCAGTTCAGACATTGAGGACATCACATATGAGAGTCCCCTAGGAGCTAATGACCACATGGCTCTGTGCTTTGAATACATAGTAGAGTTGCAAGTGGAGAGAGTAACAGGAGTTGAATGGGATAAGCCTGACTATAAAAGAGGGGACTGCATAGGGTTGAGGAACTTCCTGCAGGAGGTTCCGTGGGACAGAGAACTGGCAGGAAAGCCAGTAAATGAAATGATGGAATATGTAACAACAAAATGCAAGGAGGCAGTAGAAAGGTTTATTTCCAAGGGCAATAGAAACAATGGGAAGACCAGAGCGAGCCCATGGTTTACCCGACGGTGTAAGGAGGCAAAAACAAAGTTCAATAGAGAATGGAAAAAGTATAGAAGGCAGAGAACACATGAAAATAGGGAGATTAGTCGCAGAGCCAGGAACGAGTATGCACAGGTAAGGAGGGAGGCCCAGCGACAGTATGAAAATAACAAAGCATCGAAAATCAAGACTGACCCGAAACTGTTGTATAGCTACATCAGGACGAAGACAACAGTCAAAGACCAGGTGATCAGACTGAGGACAGAAGATGGAGAACTCACAAGAAATGATCAGGAGGTATGTGAGGAGCTAAACAAGAGATTTAAGGAAGTTTTTACAGTAGAGACAGGAAGGGCTCTGGGAAGACAGCACAGAAGGGAACATCAAGAGGGAATACACAAACAAGTGTTAGATGACACACGAACAACCTAGGAGGAGGTGCAGAAGCTCCTAAGTGACCTTGATACCTCAAAGGCGATGGAACTGGACATCTCCCCGTGGGCCCTTAGAGAAGGAGCAGAGATGCTGTGCGTGCCCCTAACCACAATCTTCAACACATCCCTTGAAACTGGGCAACTACCTGAGAAATGGAAGACAGCTAATGTAGTCCCCATATTTAAGAAAGGAAACACAAATGAGGCACTAAACTACAGACCTGTGTCTCTGACATGTATTGTGTGCAAAGTCATGGAGAAGATTATCAGGAGGAGAGTGGTGGAACACCTGGAACGGAACAAGATTGTAAATGAAAACCAGCATGGGTTCATGGAAGGCAAATCCTGTGTCACAAACCTTCTGGAGTTTTATGACAAGGTAACAGAAGTAAGACACGAGAGAGAGGGGTGGGTTGATTGCATTTTCCTAGACTGCAGGAAGGCCTTTGACACAGTTCCCCACAAGAGATTAGTGCAGAAGCTAGAGGATCAGGCGCATATAACAGGGAGGGCACTGCAATGGATCAGGGAATACCTGACAGGGAGGCAACAACGAGTCATGGTACGTGAAGAGGTATCATAGTGGGCGCCTGTGACGAGCAGGGTCCCACAGGGGTCAGTTCTAGGACCAGTGCTGTTTTTGATATATGCGAACGACATGATGGAAGGAATAGACTCTGAAGTGTCCTATTCGCAGATGATGTGAAGCTGATGAGAAGAATTAAATCGGATGAGGATGAGACAGGACTGCAAAGAGACCTGGACAGGCTGGACATGTGGTCCAGAAACTGGCTTCTCGAATTCAACCCAGCCTAATGCAAAAGTCATGAAGATTGGGGAGGGGCAAAGAAGACCGCAGACAGAGTATAGGCGAGAAAGACCTTGGGGTATAGGGAGAAAGACCTTGGGGTGACCATAACACCGAGCACGTCACCGGAGGCACACATCAACCAAATAACTGCTGCAGCATACGGGCGCATGGCAAACCTGAGAATAGCGTTACGATACCTTAATAAGGAATCGTTCAAGACACTGTACACTGTGTATGTTAGGCCCATACTGGAGTATGCAGCACCAGTCTGGAACCCACACCTGGTCAAGCACGTCAAGAAGTTAGAGAAAGTACAAAGGTTTGCAACAAGGCTAGTCCCAGAGCTCAAGGGAATGTCGTACGAGGAAAGGTTAAGGGAAATCGGGCTGACGACAATGGAGGACAGAAGGGTCAGGGGAGACATGATAACGACATACAATATACTGCGGGGAATAGACAAGGTGGACTGTGATAGGATGTTCCAGAGAGGGGACACAGAAACAAGGGGTCACAACTGGAAGCTGACGACTCAGACGAGTCATAGGGACGTTAGGAAGTATTTCTTCAGTCATAGAGTCGTCAGTAAGTGGAATAGCCTAGCAAGTGAAGTAGTGGAGGCAGGAACCATACATAGTTTTAAGAAGAGGTATGACAAAGCTCAGGAAGCAGAGAGAGAACCTAGTAGCGATCAGTGAAGAGGCGGGGCCAGGAGCTGAGTCTCGACCCCTGCAACCACAATTAGGTGAGTACACACACACACACACACACACACACACACACACACACACACACACATGCACACACACACACGTACAGTAGTGATCAGTGAAGAGGCGGGGCCAGGAGCTGAGTCTCGACCCCTGCAACCACAACTAGGTGAGTACAATTAGGTGAGTATACACACACACACACACACACACACACGCACATGCAGGGAGAGAAAGTGGACAAAGGAACGACCGGCGAAGAGGTGGAGGTCAGGAGCTACGACTCGACCCCCTGCAACCACAAATTGGTGAGTACAAATAGGTGAGTACACACACACACACACACAGGAGATGTAACTCGACCCCTGCAACCACAAATTAGTAAGTAGACGAACAAAATTTTGTAAGGTCTCTCAAGATTTCTTTCCACTTCGCTCTGCCTAAGATTACACGTCTCGTTGTTGACAAGTGTCATAACTCTGACTTGTTGTACCCTCGTACGAAACCTGCCTCTGTTATACCTTCATCCAGGTCATTCCACTTCCTGACCACCCTGAGTGCGGAAGAAATACCTGCCGGGTCATCCACCAGTTAAAACATCACTTTTGACAGTGGTGTTTTAACCTGACTGACCAGGCGAGCACCAGACAACTCTTGTCCTTGGTAAAGGAGACTTAATAAAACATACCTGACACGTTTCGACCATGTTTCTCCCTTTCACGTTTCGACCATGTTTCTCCCTCTCACGTTTCGACCATGTTTCTCCCTCTCACCTCCATTGCTATTCCTCCCACTTTCTACCCACATACAGAGCTGTGTTTTTCCCCTCAGTCAGTCTTTCCAAAATACTGTTTTATTTCGCCATAAACTTCGGCTATTGGAAAAACAATATAATAAAATATATCGTGTAATGGGTCCCAATATATTTCATTAATCCATGAAAATTTGTAAATAATTTAATCCTCACGGTTAAAAAGAGGGGAAAAATTGATTTTGTATAGAGTAACTGCCACAGTATCTACCCTACCTGCCCCCACTCCCCACTCGCCCCCAGCTAACCTAGCACACCCCCACCTGCCCCCAGCTAACCTAGCACACCCCACCTGCCCCCAGCTAACCTAGCACACCCCCACCTGCCCCCAGCTAACCTAGCACGGCCCCACCTGCCCCAGCACACCTTCAACTGCACCAGAACAGCAGCAGCAACCTGGTCGACCAAGTTGTTTACCTGGTTGATCCGGTACACCACAGAGGTGGTGATGTAGTTTCCTCTCGATAACGTCTGCGATTCTTTCAGTATTACTTCTGTTATCTGATGGTAGAAGGACGAAAAGCCTTGCAGCAAGGATGTTTACACTGCTGACACTGTGTTGACACTGTTGACACAGTGTTGACACAGTGTTTACACTCTGTTTGCACTGCTGACACAGTGCTGACACTGTTAACACTGTGTTGACACTGTTGACAGTGATAACACAGTGTTGACACAGTTATGACACAGTGATGACACAGTGTTGACAAAGTGTTGACACAGTGCTGACACAGTGTTTTCTTAGTGTGCCTGTGGCATCCTGCTTATCACTGAGTCTGTTTCACACTTCCTCCCATATATCTTACTCCAGTATGTCATCATGGGAGTGTGCAAATTTGGAACCAGTCCCTCCAATATCTCCCATGTGTATTCTATCACTTATCTTTCTTGCATCTCTGGGAGAACATTTCCAGTTATTCCACAGTAACATCAAACACTGATGTTAGTGCTGCAATAACTAAGATCCACTAGTTCACGTGTTCTCTCTAGGCTGGAATACTGCTGTACTCTAACAGCTACTTTTAAGTAAAAGCCTCGTTGATAAGTTCCTGATCACCCGGGAGGCCTGGTTATGGACCAGGTCACGGGGATGTTGATTCCAGGAGCACCCTCCAGGTAGACTTCAGGTAGGTAGATTATCTGGATCCACGAACGTCCACAAAAGTTGTCGTTAGTGTCTGGATCCAGGACCATATTGAATCATAAACATCAAAGAGCACCTCTTACAGTATTTTAAATGCTCTGATGGTTCTACGCAGGTGAGAAACGCATTCTGTATTTTTCTCCTTCTGTTACCTCACCTTCTTTGACAGAGATGTCCACACTGAACAATACTCTAAGCGAGAGGGCACAAGTGAATTGAACAGTGTTATCTTTGGCAGCATTTATTTGAGAGTTCTTATTATCCACCCCGTCATTTATCTGGATTTGGTAACTTTTGCTTTGTGCTCTTTAAAAGGTAGGCCAGTTGACATTGTTATTCTTAGGTCTTTAACATGTTCTTGTTGTTCTATAGAATGACCCTCCTATGTTTTGTATATCGATTCCAGTACCTGCCCTCAGCACACCCCCACCTTCCTTAGCACACCCCCAGCACCTCCTCACCTTCTCCAGCATCCCCAGCACATCCTCACTTTCCTTAGCAATCTCCAGCACCTCTCCATCTTCCCCATCACACCCTCATCACCTCCCCACATTCTTCAGCACCTCCTCACTTTTCCCAGCACACTCCTAGCACCTCCCCACCTTCCTCAGCACACCAACACTTACCCCAGCACACCCACACCTGCCCCAGCACACCCTTACCTGTTCCAACACACCCTCACCTGTCCCAGCACACCCTCACCCGGCCAGTATCGGGTCAGGGCGTGATGAGGCGAGAGTGGCAGCGGTTTATGGCCTCGTAGACACTTCCTGTAACACAGCCTCTGGCACCTCCCCGGAGACTAGAAGCTGGGAGGAGGGGCAAGCGAGAAGCAGGGGTGGACAGAGTGGCAGAGAGGGGAGAGAATTAGGAGAGGAGGGACTGCGAGGGAGAAGAGAGGCTGGGAAGGGAGGGATAAAGGAGCTAGGAAGCGATGGAAGAGAAGCATTAACAGGGAGGAGAAAGGGAGGGAGGCGAATAGGAAAGGGAGGAGAAAGAGGGAAGGGTCGAAGGAGCTATATATATATATATATATATATATATATATATTTATATATATAATATATATATATATATATATATATATATATATATATATATATATATATTTATATAATACATATACAGTGGACCTCCGGTTAACGAACTTTTTTCATTCCAGTAGTATGTTCAGGTGCCAGTACTGACCGAATTTTTTCCCATAAGGAATATTGTGAAGTAGATTAGTCCATTTCAGACCCCCAAACATACACGTACAAACGCACTTACATAAATACACTTACATAATTGGTCGCATTTGGAGGTGATCGTTAAGCGGGGGTCCACTGTATATATATATATGCGTACAACATATGTGATACATAGGCGCAGCAATATGCGGCACATGTGTCCAACGTATTGCCAGCATTTAGTTCACTCTCTGGCACATGACTGCTCGTGTATCATCTTCTGACGACCGAGAATTGGGCCGCCAAGTCAATCTGTCAAATTTACATTTCAAACACCAAACTACCCCCACTCGCACCACCCAAAAAGCTCTCTATGGAAATAGGAAATTAATATGCCAAAATATATAACTGTACACGAGGTTATGAAATATTTTGCATGTTTATGGCCTATTTTGGGGGACCCATTTTTTTCATCTGTTTCAGGTGCTATGACAGTAAATTATGATCGAAGTTCAGTATATATATTTCTTCTGTTTTACAAAGAAGAACAGTGCTTTGTTACATTAAGTGTTGCAGAGCTGGACACTTCACAAGGAAGAACGAGACAGCTACATAAAGTGTTGCACAGCCGCAAACTTTACAAGGAAGAACAGAGATCTGTTATTTTGTGTTGCCCAAATGGCCACTTTTTTCTTTAATAAAGAGAACAGAGCTCTGTTACTTTGTGTGTTGGGGGAAGGGTCACTTTAGAGTCTGTGAAGTGTATAAGTCTTGATCAACAGTAATTTTACTTCATCTTCCTCTCATGTTTTGGGAATGAGTTCGTTTGTCTTGGTAACCTGCTGGAAAATATATTAAAGTCGTTTCTGTAATGCTACAAACAATATGTACGACATTAACAGTTTCTTAGGAGGTTAATTAAGGTTCCACATTAACTGGACAAGCAATATAACACTCTTGGTGCGACTACAGACCTTTATTACAGTGGATTATAAAAGATAATAAAAATCAATTTAAGTTATTGATATTTGCCAGTTTTATCAAATACACAACACACACACACACACACACACACACACACACACCACAACACACACACACACACACACACACACACACACACACACACGATGAAAGGTTGAGGGAAATCGGACTGACGACACTGGAGTACAGAAGGGTCAGGGGAGATATGATAACGACATACAAGATACTGCGAGGAATAGACAAGGTGGACAGAGACAGGATGTTCCAGAGAGGGGACACAGAAACAAGGGGTCACAATTGGAAGCTGAAGACTCAGACGAGCCACAGGGATGTTTGGAAGCATTTCTTCAGTCATAGAGTCGTCAGGAGGTGGAATAGCCTAGCAAGTGACGTAGTGGAGGCAGGAACCATACATAGTTTTAAGAAGAGGTATGGCAAAGCTCAGGAAGCAGAGAGAGAGAGAGGACCTAGCAGCGATCAGTGAAAAGGCGGGGCCAGGAGCTAAGTCTCGACCCCTGCAATCACAATTAGGTGAGTACACACACACACACACACACACACACACACACACACACACACACACACACACACACACACACACACACACACACACACTACACACAAACACACACACACACCACAAACACACACACACACACACACACACACACACACACACAAGCACATAACACACACACACACACAAACACACACAAACACACACACACACACACACACACACACACACACACCACACACACACACACACACACACACACACACACACACACACCCCCACACACACCAGTGAAGGGCGGGCCCGGGAGCCATGAACGCCCCCTTTGGAACCCAAGTTTTTTAGGTGAATTGGTAAGTTGCTACCAAATAAGGTCCCCTTAAAAGTTTTAATCTTTTTTCCATTCATTAGGTTTCTGAGACAGGTGGCCGACATTGCATTTAAAATGTGCCCAGACTGATCATCTCCCGAGAGCGGCACAGTCCCTACCTCCAGGGTAAAAGTCCGACTAACGCTTTCCTCTCAATAATTTCTAAACATTACCTTTTATCGCTCCAACGCATACAAATCCTAAAAATCCACTCCAAAAATCACCCCCCCGAATGCAAAAATAACCGCACAAAAAAAGAGGAAGCTTACGACAAAGTTTCGGTCCGACTTGGACCATTGACAAAGTGTGATTTGTAAAAGGGGCCAGTGGGCCCCGGAAAACGTCGCAAAAGCTTCTCTCTTTATGTGCGGTTATTTGTGTATGTTCCGTCACGGATTGTCCCTTTTTTGTTATTTGCTGAATGCTCAACCCTTTTTTATCATTAAACTTTCACAGTTTTTCCCTGTAACCTTTCTTGGGAACTCTTACAATTTGTTTCTTTCTACCTCATAAAAAATATTTTCTGATCACCCTTTTTCGCTCCATCCTCTCAAATCCCACTCCCCCCCGGAAAACCCCCCCCCCCCACCCCCCTTAATATTTATTTCAACCCAAAATTTATCTTAATGTTTTCACTCCAAATTCGAGTTAGTGGGGGCGAAGGGCTTAACCTGAAAGAGTCAAAACACCTAGGAATAGGTATAAAATTTGATTCAGGGAAGGGATAAATGACCCCCAATCCTAGTTTATGAACAGTTCTGGATTTCAAACACCCCCCTTGAAAATGCTTTTTCCTGAATGAAAATAAACAGATTCTCTATTTCCCAAAGTTGTTTTTGGGCAGAAAAATGATTTAATATTTCAAACGAGAGAATATTGATTTAGCGAAATTTCCCCGCTGTTAACTACTTTTTACTCCGCCCTTAATCTTTTCTAGAACAATTACTTTTGTGCTACGAAAGGTTCTTAAATGCTTACCAAAAGGAAATTTATCATAATAATTGTTTTTAAAGTGGCGAAGTTTAATTCACTTTTAGAGAAAATTGGGGGACGGAGGTGATGATTCCATAATCTCTTGTGCTACAAAACGCACGCATGCGTGTGTTCTCTCAAGAACGTTATTTGTTTTACCTTTTTTACGGAGCGAGGCTACTCCTTTGCCCCGCCGCTTACCGCCTAACGCCCTGCTTTTTTTTTTCTTTGGGTACTTCATTCTTTTACCATTTGGGTACTATCCTAACCTCCTAGAAATTTTGGATATCATTATACTAATAGCACTTGGGTAAGATTATATTTTTTTACATGGGGACTATCATACCTACTTATCTTGGGTAACAATCATACCTACAGCACCTTGGGTAGATCATACCTACCCGCATCTTGGGAACGTTATACCTACTAGCATGCTGATACTGCATGCCCACTAGCAGCTTTAGTACTTCTTTTTTAAAAACCCGGGTAGCCCCTTTGGGAACTATCATAATAAAAATATGGGGAAATATCATAATACTAGCCAAGGATAATTTTTGACACCCCACTTGCACCTTGGGTAAATATCATACCTACTATCCTGATAGCTATTTATACTCTTTTTCAGCTGTGTGGAAATGTTTTTACTTTTTAAAAAAAGTGGGTGTTAAAATTTTTAAAAATTCAAGAATGCGACCCCAAAATTGCTACAGGAGGAAAAAAATGGGTTAAATAAGGTGGGGGGTATGGAAGAGGGGGTGCCGGGGAAGTTTTTTTTTAATTCCCATGTGCAGTGTTTTTATATAGTATGTCAAAAGGGCACAAAATGGTATTTTTTTCACAGCTGTTTTTCCCCTCGCTGCCAAGCTGGGAGGGGAAAACAGGGGGTTTAAAAATTTTTTTCCCACTGCCTTGTAAGAAGTTTTTCGCCATTGGGGCCATGCGCAAGTTTTTTTCCCCTTTCCTGTGGGAAGTTCTTTTAATTTTTTTGAAACAATATCTCTCTTCACAGCCTCGAATGGGGAGGTTTTATAAATGTCGTGGAGGAGGGTTTTTTATCGTGATTAACGTTCTCCTTTGTCACCATTTTTGGGATCTTTCCCCAGGGCATCACTGGTTTCGCGGGCTGGGCTTTTGAATACCTGGGGGGTAGTCTACAATTTTTGAGTCAGGGGGTTTTTGTCTTCGTGAAGGAGACGGGGAGCCAGACTGATATACATGGTGCCTCTAATTTTATCCCTGTCCAAAAAAGACATAAGTTAACAGGGGAACCCGCCCGACCTTTCCCGAGTCCCAAACCACAAAATCTTAGGTTCAATTTAAAGCATGAAGGTGCATAAAATTTTGGATTATGGGTTGCTCTTTAAAGTAAAAATTTTCCCCCAATTCTTGTTCGTTAAGCAGATTACAATTGATAAAATTTTCGTAAGGCAGGCAGGGGGCATGTTGATATAAGGTTTTTTTAGGCCAAGTGAGGTGAATTATCCCTAGAGTGGGCGAGTGTCGTTTCCCACGTGCCGTGAAACGACCCCTGCCGCCCAACCTTCGGTCAAGACCAAATTTCCGTAACATTCAGCCTTGTAAAGAACCAAAGTTTAAATTTTGATCAAAAACTCTGACATTTGTCTTGTAACGAACCAATACCCGGGTCATCAAATTTTATTAGATTGTTTACACTCAGTCGTAATTTTGACAACCCTGTGGAGGAAATATTACTTTCGCTTGATGAACACGTACGGGCTATACAAACTTAGGTGAATAAAAAAGCCCCAAAATTAAAAGGTCAGTCATGCATATACGCGATGGAGTCCTCAGAAGACGAAGACAAAAGATCAATGTTTGAACCACTTTGATTTGTAAGTTGGTATATATATCTGTTTACATCATATATAAACGAGCTACATGTTTCACTGATCTCTACTTGTTCATGTTTCTCCTATATATAAACATTTCTGTATTGCTCTGCTGTGATTACTTTTTCAGCGTTATAAGCAATGTTAATATATAAATATAATGAATTAAAAACGGAAATAATACCTTATCACTTCTCAGAGAGAAAGTCCAAAACCTTAGAAAGATAAAGTGAAAATAAAATAGTAATTAATTATCCAACAAAAATAAGCCAAAAAAAAAAATTCAATGCCTTCATAAAATTAACCAACAATAATTTTGGAAACGTCAACCAAAAAAAATTATATACAAAATACAAATGCGAGTTCATGTATGAAAAATCAAACAATTAATAATCATGAGGTAAGTTACAGCCAATGCAACATCAATAGACTCGTAAATATACACGTCAAAAGAATAAAAAAACTGAGAAATATGTCATTTAAAATATACAAAAGAATGTTTTGACATTAATAAAACAATGTGAGCGGCAGTCATGAATGGAAGCCCGTCATATTTTTTAACATTAGTTTCATAAGATTCAGTTAGGTTGTAACTTGAGGCGACACAAGACTCACTTGAGAGTGACTGCGATAACAGAAGACCTTCTTAGTGGTGACTGTGTCGGTAAAAGACAAAGTCACTGATGACTAGAACCACAAAACACCCTGTCAATACTGATCCACTTAGTGGTGACTTTGGCAATAAAAGCCCAGGTCACTGCTAACAGGAGCAACAAACGATCCAAACAATGGTCACCACTGCAATAAGCCGACCAGCGGGTTTTAGACACGTAATGTAAAAAAAAAAAAAAACTATTTCACACGAACATCGTCCAAAAATAAATCCTTCCTCTGAATGACGTGTCTTCATAATCATATCAACTTATCCTGGATTACTAGAACTCAAAATATCTTCTTGTGAAAATTTCTTCTCTGAAGGAAGTTTGCACTTTTTTCCAATTTGCAGAAATTTTAGTCATATAATATATATATATATATATATATATATATATATATATATAATATATATATAAATATATATATATATATATTGGGAGATTCTGAAGAGAAGTTGCAGAGATTGGTGGATGAATTTGGTAGGTGTGTGGCAAAAGAAGAAATTAAAAGTGAATACAGGAAAGAGTAAGGTTATGAGATAACAAAAAGATTAGGTGATGAAAGATTGGATATCAGATTGGAGGGAGAGAGTATGGAGGAGTGAATGTATTCAGATATTTGGGGAGTGGACGTGTCAGCGGATGGGTCTATGAAGGATGAGGTGAATCATAGAATTGATGAGGGGAAAAGGGTGAGTGGTGACTTAGGAGTCTGTGGAGACAAAGAACTTTGTCCTTGGAGGCAAAGAGGGGAAATGTATGAGAGTATAGTTTTACCAACGATCTTATATGGGTGTGAAGCATGGGTGATGAATTTTGCAGCGAGGAGAAGGCTGGAGGCAGTGGAGATGTCATGTCTGAGGGCAATGTGTTGGTGTGAATATAATGCAGAGAATTCGTAGTTTGGAAGTTAGGAGGAGGTGCGGGATTACCAAAACTGTTGTCCAGAGGGCTGAGGAAGGGTTGTTGAGGTGGTTCGACATGTGGAGAGAATGGAGCGAAACAGAATGACTTCAAGAGTGTATCAGTCTGTAGTGGAAGGAAGGCGGGGTAGGGGTCAGCCTAGGAAAGGTTGGAGGGGGGGGGTAAAGGAGGTTTTGTGTGCGAGGGGTTTGGGACTTCCGCGGCATGCGTGAGCTGTTTAAAGGGAGTGAATGGAGACAAATTTTTTAAACTTACGTGCTTTTGGATTTTGGAGAAAAAGTAACATTTATAAAGGGGGTTCAGGAAAAACCGGCAGCCGACTTGATCCGGAGAGGGGAAGTACAGTCCGCACCCCAAAGGGAGGGGTGTTAATGTTCAGTTTAAAAACTGTAGTTAAAGCACCCCTTTTGGGAAGACAGGATGGATAATGATGGGGAAAGTTTTTCTTTTCGGGCCACCCTGCCCCTTTTGGGGGGAATCGGGCCAGTGTTTAAATTTATATATAAATAAAAATATATATAAATATATATATATAATATATATAATATATATATATATATATATATATATATAAAAAGTTTTCCCTATAATCATTTTTTTTAGTTCTTCATTTAGGGGTAAAATTTTTTTCTCATACATTCCTTACTTTCCGTACTCGTTTCTTTTGGTGAGCCTATTTTTTCTTTTTCCATTTTCATATTTATCCTTTCGCTCTTCTCCTGTCACTCATTCAGGAAAATCCCTGCTCCTCATTTTTCCCTTCCATCTTCTTTTTCTTTTATTTCTTCTCCTATTCCTTCTTCTTCTTCATCACGGAAGAGCAACCTTGATTATGCAAGCAATTGGACGAGTCAGTTGAGTCCTGGACTCCATAACTACTCCATCCTCTTCCCAATTCTCATTCTCCTCTTCGATTTCTTGCGCTATTCATCCTCCTCCTCACCTTCTTTTCCTCCTGTCAGTCGTAGAGGAAAATCCTTGAGGGAAGAGCGGCCTCCATCAGGAAAGCAATACAAGTCATCAGCTGAGCCAGGGACAACAACCACAACAGCTGCTCACAAAGAAACTCAAAATCTGTGAGTCAAATGATGTATTGAGTGAGAGAGTGAAGGTGATACCTCACTTGTAGGTATAGTGCTGAGAGTGAGTGAAGGTGGTACCTCACTTGTAGGTATAGTGCTGAGAGTGAGTGAAGGTGGTAACTCACTTGTAGGTAACAGTGCTGAGAGTGAGTGAAGGTGGTACCTCACTTGTAGATACAGTGCTGAGGGTGAGTGAAAGTGGTATCTCACTTGTAGTAAAGTACTGAGAGTGAGTGAAGGTGGTACCTCCCTTGTAGGTGCAGTACTGAGAGTGAAGGTGGTACCTCACTTGTAGGTATAGTGCTGAGAGTGAAGGTGGTACCTCACCTGTAGGTACAGTACTGAGAGTGAAGGTGGTACCTCACTTGTAGGTACAGTACTGAGAGTGAAGGTGGTACCTCACCTGTAGGTACAGTACTGAGAGTGAAGGTGGTACCTCACCTGTAGGTACAGTACTGAGAGTGAAGGTGGTACCTCACCTGTAGGTACAGTACTGAGAGTGAAGGTGGTACCTCACCTGTAGGTACAGTACTGAGAGTGAGAGAAGGTGGTACCTCACCTGTAGTACAGTTACTGAGAAGTGAAGGTGGTCCTCACCTGAAGGTACAGTACTGAGAGTGAAGGTGGTACCTCACATGTAGGTACAGTACTGAGAGTGAAGGTGGTACCTCACCTGTAGGTACAGACTGAGAGTGAAGGTTGTAAACCAAACCTCACCTGAGGTACAGTACTGAGAGTGAGAGAAGGTTGTACCTCACTTATAGATGTTAATAAGGTGAAAGGAGGTGGTGGTGATACTTCATTCGAATGTCGACAAGCTGCAGTTCACTGGATCAAGAACACCTCACCTCCATAAACGCAAAGAGTTTATATGACTCTAGACTCAGACACGAGGCAAATGAACGCAAGACAGAAATGCTTCTGCATTTATAACGTTGGCTACCTTACATCAAAAAAATTAGTTCACACATGAACGTGGGTGACACAGAGACAGCGTTCTTCGGATGTGTGTGTGTGTGTGTGTGTGTGTGTGTGTGTGTCGTCAAAACGCTGGCTAGCTGGCTAGACTCAGAAAAGGCTGTGGGCTTGTGGGACTTCAGAGTTCATGACTCAGCAAAGAGTCTGGGCTCTTCATGACAACACTACACAACATCTCTCTCTTTTCCGACGGTGGAAACACTTGTTGCTGATTCTAGCTTTTTAGAGGTGCGAAATACAAGACATGGAGCACCCAACACTTCCAGGTCTGCCTCTTGGTATGGGTACACTTCTGTCTATGATCTTCATTGGTTCCCGGTCTAGAATATACTCACCATGAGGTCTCTCTCTCTCTCTCTCTCTCTCTTTTTTACACAGGGTTTGACAAGGTTAAGGATCCCTAGCTTTATTGACAAGCTATTTGCAGGTTGTATAAGTAAAAGGACTCAAGTGCAACTAATGTGACATTTATTGTGGCAACGTTTCGCTCTCCAGGAGCTTGATAAAGCTCCTGGAGAAATAGCGAAACGTTCCACAATAAATGTCACATTGTTCACTTGTTCCTTTTACATTACATATTGTCGGTAATTCTACCAACTTTATTACTATTTGCAGGTTAATGATTCCTAACTTTATTGGCAAGCTAAGAGCTGTTACCTACATCAGCTCATTTGAAAGTATTTTTATTGTTATGAGACATACAAGTAGGGAACAGGATGAAGTTGGAGCCATCTGTGGGCCAGTATTTTCATTTGATCAACTGACTTTATCTCGTTGACATCAATATGCTGTACGAATGATGTCAACGAAATAAAGTCATTTGTCAAATGAAAATGCTGCCCACAGATGGCTACAACTTCATCCTGTTCCCTACTTGTATGTCCTCATACAAAAAAATGCTTTTCAAAAATGAGCTGATATAGGTAACAGCTCTTAGTTTGCCAATAAAGTTAGAATCCTTAACCTGTAATAGCTTGCAATAAAGCTAGAGATCCTTAAGCCTTGTCAAACCCTTCTTTCTTTCTCTCTCTCTCTCTCTCTCATCTCTCTCTCACTCTCTCTATATATATTTATATATAATATATAAATATATATATAGATATATATATATATATATATTTATAGATATATACATATATATA
>NC_069425.1:34785330-34790330 GCF_026875155.1 Cherax quadricarinatus
TTTTTTTCCCCCCCCTTTCTATTTCCCTTGTTAAAATTTTGATTTCCAATTCTTGACCCATTTGGGTTCAGCTTTGCATCCCTGGGCCTAACCCCCTTAAATTCAAAAAGTTCCTTATTAGGAATCGGAACGCTATTCTCCAGGTTGCCGCCCTTAGTGCAGGTAATTGGTTAAAATGGGTGTGCCGCCGGTGATGGCCGGTGTATGGTACAACAAGGCTTTCCCCGGTGGGTCTGTAGATCTTTGTCCATTAGCCTAATCTGCGGGTTTATCTTTGCCCCTCCCCAATCTTATAACTTTGATTGGTGGATAATTCAAAAGAGCCAATTACTGGACAACCAAGTCCCCTCTCCAAGGTCTTTTCGTCTGCTCATCTCTCGATTTAATCTTCTCTCGTCCGTCACTGCAAAAGGGACATTTCAGGTCTATTCATCAGTGTATCACATAATCAAAAATAACTACCAAACTGCCCCTGTGGGAAACCCTCGTAAAGAAAACTTATAATTTATAATAAAATTTTATTATATTTTATATTATTTTTTTACGTTATACCCATTTGGAAATTTTGTGGGAATTTTGTGGCCTTCCTGATTGAAAAAATTTAAATTTGTGTTACTTTGTTTTGTATTAAAATAGGGGTTTGTGATAAAGATTTGCTATGACAATGTGTTTAATTTATAATTAATTAAATCATTTATAATGTAATATATGTATGTATGTATGGAAGAAATCACAGTAAAACGCGTGATTGCAAATGTGAAAAAAATATCACAATGATAATAGGAATAAAACCTGAGCACTTTCATGTGCTCAGACACGTAACATCAGACCAGGAGAGAGAGAACGATGTGACAGTGACAGCCAGGTAGATGTACAACAAAATTACGTTGAATATTGCACCTGGTGAAGACTGACAAGCGAAAGATTATATCTAAGACTCGTGATATCTAAGACTCGTGATATCTGGTCAAGATATGTGAAAGGAAATGCAAAAAAAAAAATGGAATGAAAAAAATATATACATAAAAAGAAACAGAAACAAAGATGTAATGACCGGTTTATTAGCAAGAGGAAAGTTGTGCTTCTGGTGGTCCTTCTTCTATAATTAATTTTCTCATGAAGTGCATGTCATATAACAGGAGAACCTTGGTGCTGGTGAAGAGCTCTTGGTCCCAGTAATCGAAGCTGCCCTTCCCTTAGTCGAAGCAAACCTGGCTGTATCATATTATTAATAATAATCATAATTAATAATAACAATTATAATAATAATAAAAATGTAAGAAGAAAAAAGAAGAAGAAGAAGAAGAAGAAGAAGAAGAAGAAGAAGAAGAAGAAGAAGAAGAAGAAGAAGAAGAAGAAGAAGAAGAAGAAGAAGAAAAAGAAGAAGAAGAAGAAAATAATAATAATAATAATAATAATAATAATAATAATAATAATAATAATAATAATAATAATAATAATATGAAGAAGAACATGAAGCATTATTAATAATAGTAATGGTCTATATTTCATGTATCATTGAATAACAGTACCACTTGTAGGAGGTCATGATGCTCTCCTCTCCTCACTGTAGTTGGCTGTAACAAGTTTTTATCCTACATTATGTGGTATAATGTTAACAACATGGATCTCGTGTCTTCTGTTTTCCTACGAATGTCTATTTAATGTTTTCAAATTTTTACTCTTATTTTTTAAGTTTTTGTGCCCCAGATTTGGCTCGTGTCTTTGATTCTCTCTATTGTGTTGGTTCATTTTCTCCGCTACCTCCTCCTCCTCCTTCTCCGTTTCCCTTTTTATTCTTTCCTTCCATTACACACACACCCACATACACACGAAAACAAACAAACACAAACAGAAATACACACACACACACACACACACACACACACAAAACACACAACACACACACACACACACACACACACACATAAAACACACACACACACACACACACACACCTTTCACATCGCCTTTCTCTGGTATCTTTCCATGGAAGAAGCAATTTACTAGGTAAATTCCCCTGCCAAACTTTCGTGGCCTGGGAAAGCGTCTTAAATGGGACGTTGATGGAGCCGCGATGACGATCCCACGACCAACTTGAACTGTTAGCGTTGCCTGAGAGAGAGAGAAAGAAGAGAAGAAGAGGAGAGAGAGAGAAGAGAAGTGAGAGAGAGAGGAGAGAGAGAGAGAGAGAGAGAGAGAGAGAGGAGAGAGAGAGAAAGATATTGTGTATGTGAGTGTACTCACCTAATTGTGGTTGTGTGTGTGTGTGTGTGTGTGTGTGTGTGTGTGTGTGTGTGTGTGTGTGTGTGTGTGTGTGTGTGTGTGTGTTGTGTGTTGGTGTGTGTTGTGAGTGTGTATTTTTATGTGTGTACATGGCAGTAAATAGAAAAGGTACGTAAATGAAAATTTCAGAGTCCACAGCGGAGGCATCTGCCGAAAATTAATATCCACTTTCATCTTGATTAGAGAAGGTTGAAACCAGGATAATAAAGAGGTCTCTCCCCCCATCCAATCCACCTTCCACCCCACTTTCTTCTCCCACCTTCCACCCCAACTTCCTCCCCCACCATCCACCCCACCTTCCTCCCCCACCTTCCACCCCACCTTCCTCTCCCTCCGGCCACTGCAGACATGACACAGGTGACAAACATCCCACACCGTACTTGAAAAACGGCATGGATTTTATAGAGGAGATAGTGTTGGATGAAGGGCATGGCCAGTGCACTATCTCTGCTTCACAGTATTACTCTTTGTACTTCTAAATACGACTAGTTCTACTTGTAGATACTGCACTGCAGGTGGGAGTGAACCAGATATCCTCAGAAGCTTCAGATCAAACACCAGGATCCCGGTGGCCACTGCAGGACGGGGAGGCAGCATGTGGGTGGGTGTGAGTTGGATCTGACTAGCTTGTGCTGCTGGGTCTGGTGCAGTGCTCCATCCTTGAGTGGAGATGATCAGACTGGGTGGGTCATTGGGCTAATCCGGGGGGGGGGGTCATTGGTCTTATCTGGGGGGGGACATGGACCTGCTCCGCATGGGTCAGTAGGCCTGTTGCAGTGTTCCTTCTTTCTATGTTCTTATGTTCTTAAGAATCCCATGATTGCACAGTATATGGCCGGCTAAACCTTAAAAGACTGAATTGATTTCTCGTCCACATCTTCCACTGGCAGTCTACTTCAACGTTCTCTACCTCTGAGAAGGAAAATTTGCCTACATTTGTGCTAAACCTCATGCCACGGAGTTTTATTTCATTGTTTCGTGCTGTTGCATCACACTGAATTTCACAAATATCCTCGTGCATGAGCATTTCGAACTTGTTTTATATTTTAATAGGTCTTCTCGAAGCCTCTACTTTCTGAGAGAGAACGTGACGAGTTACTGAAATATTTCTTCAAGAGGGCGTCTGAAGAGAGTATAATAGAGAATTAACATTGTTTCAGGAATTTTTGTGTTCAAAATTTCTTGCTGAGAAGCCAAGCATCCTGCAGATCTTGCTGTAAAGCCAAGCATCCTGCAGATCTTGCTGTGAAGCCAAGCATCCTGCAGATCTTGCTGTGAAGCCAAACATCCTGCAGATCTTGCTGTGAAGCCAAGCATCCTGCAGATCTTGCTGTGAAGCCAAGCATCCTGCAGATCTTGCTGTGAAGCCAAACATCCTGCAGATCTTGCTGTGAAGCCAAGCATCCTGCAGATCTTGCTGTGAAGCCAAACATCCTGCAGATCTTGCTGTGAAGCCAAGCATCCTGCAGATTTTGCTTTTGAAACCAACATCCTGCAGATCTTGCAGTGAAGCCAAACAAACCTGCAGATCTTGCTGTGAAGCCCAAAAATCCTGCAGATCTTGCGTGAAGCCAAGCATCCTGCAGATTTTGCTGTGAAGCCAAGCATCCTGCAGATCTTGCTGTGAAGCCAAGCATCCTGCAGATCTTGCTGTGAAACCAAGCATCCTGCAGATCTTGCTGTGAAGCCAAGCATCCTGCAGATCTTGCGGTGAAGCCAAGCATCCTGCAGATCTTGCTGCTTGCAGCTAGACATTGATTTATGTATTTCAGATCATACTCAAATTTTATGATGTTATATCTACGATAAAGCTGACAGTAGAAGTTGATCCCCCGACTCTCTCGACCACTGCTGTCGTTCACTTAAAGAACAAATAAGGCACAATACCGTGACCCGATAATACACAAATAACCCGCACGTAGGAGAGAGAAGCTTACGACGACGTTTCGGTCCGACTTGGACCACTTACGAACTCACACTGTGACTTTGTAAAATAATCGAAACGTCGTCATAAGTTTGTCTTTCCGATGCGCGGTTATTTGTGTAATGTATGTTCTTCATGTATATTAAGAACGCGATTGGCCTGGTACGTGACAAATTTTGGTTTTCCTGAGGACCCATCGTATGTTTCTCCACTCAGGCACCGTTAAAACCACTCTGTTTCTTGGGAGTGAGACAGTCACTGTCTACTAGAGGCCTTATTATGACTTGGACTTGTATCTTGCTATCATATGTTTTTGCACATTCAGAAAACTTAGGAATTTACTTCGGTATTACGAGTAATTCGTCTTTTCAAGACGCGTTTGCCATTTATTGACGTCTTGCCTTTTCTTTTTCTTTAGACGTGCATACGAAGCATGTCCCTCTGGGTTCCGTATTTGTAAAAAACAGCGAAATTATCTGAATGAGGAAATAGTGAAGACGAACTCAGTGAGTAGTTCTGATACAGCCGCAATGTGTTCTACGAGGCTGAGGATCTAACAGGAACGGTAGCCATACACAGATGCTGGGCCAGGAGCTCTGAGTGTGTGTTTCGTATCTGTATATAATTTGTATAGGTTGTACGTTTATATCCTAGAGTATGCAAAGCAATCACAAGGAGAGTTGAATGATAGCTTTAGGCATTTCGTGTTGCAATCGGCACATCATCAGGAGCTTCTAATGTTGCTGAAATGAGTAGGAAGTCCAAGCAGATTAGCTCAGAATAACAATTT
>NC_069425.1:34805330-34810330 GCF_026875155.1 Cherax quadricarinatus
TTCTTGACAGTGCCTCTCCCACTCTATCATCTGCCTCCTTTTGCACTCTCTCACCACTCTCTTTACCTTTCTTTTACTCTCCATATACTCGCTCTTCTTATAACACTTCTGCTTTGTAAAAACCTCTCATAAGCTACCTTTTTCTCTTTTATCACACCCTTTACTTCATCATTCCACCAATCCTCCTCTTTCCTCCTGCCCCCACCCTCCTATAACCACAAACTTCTGCCCCACATTCTAATACTGCATTTTTAAAAACTATTCCAACCCTCTTCAACCCCCCCACTACTCATCTTTGCACTAGCCCCCCTTTCTGCCAATAGTCGCTTATATCTCACCCGAACTTCCTCCTCCCTTAGTTTATACACTTTCACTTCCCTCTTAAATTGTTGTTGCCACCTTCCTCTTTTCCCATCTACCTCTTACTCTAACTGTAGCTACAACTAAATAATGATCCGATATATCAGTTGCCCCTCTATAAACATGTACATCCTGGAGCCTACCCATCAACCTTTTATCCACCAATACATAATCTAATAAACTACTTTCATTACGTGCTACATCATACCTTGTATATTTATTTATCCTCTTTTTCATAAAATATGTATTACTTATTACCAAATTTCTTTCTACACATAGCTCAATTAAAGGCTCCCCATTTACATTTACCCCTGGCACCCCAAATTTACCTACTACTCCCTCCATAACATTTTTACCCACTTTAGCATTAAAATCCCCAACCACCATTACTCTCACACTTGATTCAAAACTCCCCACGCATTCACTCAACATTTCCCAAAATCTCTCTCTCTCCTCTACACTTCTCTCTTCTCCAGGTGCATACACGCTTATTATAACCCACTTTTCACATCCAATCTTTATTTTACTCCACATAATCCTTGAATTAATACATTTATAGTCCCTCTTTTCCTGCCATAGCTTATCCTTCAACATTATTGCTACTCCTTCTTTAGCTCTAACTCTATTTGAAACCCCTGACCTAATCCCATTTATTCCTCTCCACTGAAACTCTCCCACCCCCTTCAGCTTTGTTTCACTTAAAGCCAGGACATCCAGCTTCTTCTCATTCATAACATCCACAATCATCTCTTTCTTATCATCTGCACAACATCCACGCACATTCAGACTTCCCACTTTGACAATTTTCTTCTTCTTATTCTTTTTAGTAATCTTTACAGGAAAAGGGGTTACTAGCCCATTGTTCCCGGCATTTTAGTTGACTTTTACAACACGCATGGCTTACGGAGGAAAGATTCTTATTCCACTTCCCCATGGATATAAAAGGAAAATTAATAAGACCAAGAACTATTAAGATAAAATCAAAGAAAACTCAGATGAGTGTGTATAAATAAATGTGTACATGTATGTGTAGTGTGACCTAAGTGTAAGTAGAAGTAGCAAGACATGCCTGTAATCTTGCATATTTATGAGACAGACAAAAGACATCAGCAATCCTACCATCATGTAAAACAATCACAGGCTTCGTTTTACACTCACTTGGCAGGACGGTAGTACCTCCCTGGGTGGTTGCTGTCTACCAACCTACTACTAAATTGCTGTCTTAGTAAACTGTGATGTCCTGTGATATCCTTCGCACCAAACAGTCACACCGACAGTGCTGCTACTATGACTTGGCTGAAGGCCCACACCAACTGTGTTAGCACTGTGAGTGTTTTGAAGAGCCACGCGAACAGCGCTGGCACTGTGATTGTGTTTAAGGGCCACTTGTATGTCAGTAGCGTGTAAGACACACATCTTGTGGTGGTGTCCAAATATTGAATGGACTCTGGTATTGTGCTCTAGTGCCAGGAATTACTTTCATGACCCCTCGTAACAGTTCTTAGTGTGTCTTGAGTGTGTTCTGAGTGTATGTATGCATATATATATATATATATATATATATATATATATATATATATATATATATATATATATATATTATATATATATATATATATATATATATATATATATATATATATATATATATATATATGTATGTATATATATATATATATATATATATATATATATATATATATATATATATATATATATGTATGTATGTATATATATATATATATATATATATATATATATATATATATATATAATATATATATATATATATATATATATATATAATATATATATATATATGCATACATACACTCAGAACACACTCAAGACACACTAAGAACTGTTACGAGGGGTCATGAAAGTAATTCCTGGCACTAGAGCACAATACCAGAGTCCATTCAATATTTGGACACCACCACAAGATGTGTGTCTTACACGCTACTGACATACAAGTGGCCCTTAAACACAATCACAGTGCCAGCGCTGTTCGCGTGGCTCTTCAAAACACTCACAGTGCTAACACAGTTGGTGTGGGCCTTCAGCCAAGTCATAGTAGCAGCACTGTCGGTGTGACTGTTTGGTGCGAAGGATATCACAGGACATCACAGTTTACTAAGACAGCAATTTAGCTAGACAAGTTGGTTGGTTAACTGGGTTCAATATTTATCGACTACACAGGGAGACTATAGGCTGCATATAGTCTATTTACTGCCAGTTAAGGATGCTCAGTGCTTACTTTAATCCTAAAATCCCTAAAAAGGGGATTAAAGTAAATTCTCATAGCATATATACTGACAGATATTAGTATACTACTCTCAGTGCATATATCCCGTGTTACCAAGACGCTGATATTAAGAATACCTAATTTACAAACATGGAGATTCAAATCCCAAACAACACAATATTTAAATTTTTTATTAGTTTTGAGTTTCATTATTATATTTACATTAATATTTATTTACTTCCCAAAATAATTCTTTGTGAAAGTACATATGCTTTTGTGTTTAAAGTGGGAGGTGTCGATTACTTTATTACTTAATTAAGAGAACGAAATAACAGCGATAACAATTCAAGAGTGAAAGATGCCTCATACTGCAGCCCTCTCCAGCTAATGGACCCTTGAATAAGATCTCCTCCAGAGAGACGCAAGAAAAGTATTTGGGTCATCAGTAGAAGCACTTTACAAGTGGTGCATACAGGCATGAGCAAGAACTTGTTGGGAGGAATGCGAGAGGAGTATTCGAGGCATCAGTAGAGGCATTTTACGCGTGATGTCTGGACCCCTCGAGTTAGACATCGTCCGGAGGAACGCGAGAAGAGTATCTGGGTCATAGGTAGAAGCAGTTCACGAGTGAGTGGTGTTGCATGTAGCATTATTGTGTTAATGTATAAATGTCGGAACACTGTTCTTCCTAATGGCAGTTGATGCTGAATGCATGAGTGTGTGGTGTGTGTGTGTGTGTGTGTGTGTGTGTGTGTGTGGTAGTTCCAGAAGCCATTTCACAGCTCCGTCTGTTTATCACTAGTGATCTGTTTCGCAGATTCCCATTCTTCTTGAATACCAGTCGCACTTGTATCTGTAACTACTTCCTAAATTCACTGCAACATCACTTTGGCTCTCACTTCAAGCTCCTCTCTGTAGCGCTATTTTTTGTTATGCAAACGGGAATGAAAACGTGAATCCAAAGTGTATAGTACGTTAAAAGGTCTTTACAGTACTCGCCAAAGATGCATAGCGCGTTTAAAAGTCTTCACAGTACTCGCTATACAGTCTTGGATGCACTTTTTTCAGTCTTATTTGCAAGAACACGCACTGTAAAAAGGAACCTTAATTGAAGGCTGACTGCATTTGTCATGCATAATGAAGGAGCTTAAAGTAACAGTATAATTTAACTGAGCAGGAAATTACTGCTGTCGAGCAGAGCTTTCTTCTCTTCTTAGAGAATAACAACATTTGAATCTGACTAGAGTTCTGCCAACAATAGTGAAGACATGACCCATGTTGAAGAACACAAGCCGCTTTTGGGGATATTGCACTGTGTACGGTATTATGAAACAACAGCCTGATAAAGCTTTTCGCAGAGGGAAACGTTGTCAACATTAAAGCTGGTTTTGCAAGCATGTCTTCCCTTGACAACGAGAATATTTACGTTCTGACAGATATGTTAGGAAAGTTTTATGCAAACTGTTTTGTAGCCCTCACAGGTGTTTAATGTTTTATGTGAATTTAATAATACTGCACAATAAACAGTTGAGCTGAGGCTCCGAGAGTCTTCCCTAGTGAAGCTAAAAGCTCAGGATGCTAAATACAATGTGAAAATACATTATAAACGTGCCATTATAACACGTAAACCTACATTATAACACATGAAAACACATTCTAAAACGTGAAAATACAATACAGATACATTAAAATACTTACAAATACATTACAACAAGTACAAGTTCATTATAACACATACAAGTGCATTATAATATTTACAAATACATTATAACAAGTATTTATATGTTATGCAGACCATATTTCCGTAAATTTTA
Source organism: Cherax quadricarinatus (assembly GCF_026875155.1). Lineage (NCBI taxonomy): Eukaryota > Metazoa > Arthropoda > Malacostraca > Decapoda > Parastacidae > Cherax > Cherax quadricarinatus. The sequence goes on from NC_069425.1 coordinate 34,809,750, forward strand.
GAAACTTCAACGTCCATTCAGATTATATTTAATTTTACTCTTTCCTGTGTGTGTGTGTGTGTGTGTGTTTGTGTGTGTGTGTGTGTGTGTGTGTGTGTGTGTGTGTGTGTGTGTGTGTGTGTGTGTGTGTGTGTGTGGTTTTTTTTATCAGTTCTCAGTCCAGTAATAATTCAGAAGGCTTGATCCTAGCTAGCTCCCCTGGGGTCCTTGATCCTAGCTAGCTCCCCTGGGGTCCTTGATCCTAGCTAGCTCCCCTGGGGTCCTTGATCCTAGCTAGCTCCCCGAGTCACTGATCCTAGCTAGCTCCCCGGGACCCTGATCCTAGCTAGCTCCGCAGGGTCCCTGATCCTAGCTAGCTCCCCGGGTTCCCGAACCTAGCTAGTTCCCCTGGTCACTGATCCTAGCTAGCTCCCCCAGAACCCTGATTCTAGCTAGTTCCCCTGGTCAATGATCCTGGCTAGCTCCCCTGGAACCCTGATTCTAGCTAGTTCCCCTGGTCACTGATCCTAGCTAGCTCCCCCGGGACCCTGATCCTAGCTAGCTCCCACTGGTCCCTGATCCTAGTTAGCTCCCCCGGGTCC
>NC_069425.1:34815330-34837830 GCF_026875155.1 Cherax quadricarinatus
TAAGGTGACAAAAACTAGGGGGACAAAAACTAAGGGGCCAAAAACTAAAGGGACAAAAACTAAGGAGACAAAAACTAAGGGGACAGAAACTAAGGAGACAAAAACTAAGGGGACAAAAACTAAGGGGCCAAAAACTAAGAGGCCAAAAGCTAAGGGGACAAAAACTAAGGGGACAAAAACTAAGGGGACAAAAACTAAGGGGACAAAAACTAAGGGGACAGAAACTAAGGGAACAAAAACTAAGGGGACAAAAACTAAGGGGCCAAAAACTAAGGGGCCAAAAAACTAAAGGGACAAAAAACTAAGGGGACAAAAACTAAGGGGACAGAAAACTAAGTGGACAAAAACTAAGGGGACCAAAAACTAAGGGCCAAAAACTAAGGGCCAAAAAACTAAGGGGACAAAAACTAAGGGGACAAAAACTAAGGGACAAAACTAAGGGGACAAAAACTAAGGGACAGAAACTAAGGGGACAAAAACTAAGGGGACAAAAACTAAGGGGCCAAATCTAAGGGGACAAAAAATTATGGGGACAAAAACTAAGGGGACAAAAACTAAGGGGACAAAAACTAAGGCTAAAAAAAACTAAGGGGACAAAAACTAAGGGGACAAAAACTAAGGGGACAAAAACTAAGGGGACGAAAACTAAGGGGACAAAAACTAAGGGGACAAAAGCTAAGGGACAGAAACTAAGTGGACAAAAACTAAGGGGACAAAAACTAAGGGGACAAAAACTAAGGGGACAAAAACTAAAGGGACAAAAACTAAGGGGACAAAAACTAAGGGAACAGAAACTAAGGGGACAAAAACTAAGGGGACAAAAACTAAGGGGACAAAAACTAATGGGACAGAAACTAAGGGGACAAAAGCTAAGGGGACAAAAACTAAGGGGACAAAAAAAGGGGCCAAAAGCTAAAGAGACAAAAACTAAGGGGACAAAAACTAAGGGGACAGAAAGTAAGGTGACAAAAACTAAGGGGACAAAAACTAGCGGGACAAAAACTAAGAGGACAAAAACTATGGGGACAAAAACTAAGGGGACAAAAGCTAAGGGGACAAAAACTAATGGGACAGAAACTAAGGGGACAAAAACTAAAGGGACAAAAACTAAGGGGCCAAAAACTAAGGGGCCAAAAACTAAGGGGACAAAAACTAAGGGGACAGAAAATAAGGAGAAAAAAACTAAGGGGGACAAAAACTAAGGGGACAAAGCTAAGGGGACAGAAACTAAGTGGACAAAAACTAAGGGGACAAAAACTAAGGGGACAAAAACTAAGGGGACAAAAACTAAAGGGACAAAAACTAAGGGGACAAAAATAAGGGAACAGAAACTAAGGGGACAAAAACTAAGGGGACAAAAAACTAAGGGGACAAAAACTAATGGGACAGAAACTAAGGGGACAAAAGCTAAGGGGACAAAAACTAAGGGGACAAAAACTAAGGGGCCAAAAGCTAAAGGGACAAAAACTAAGGGGACAAAAATTAAGGGGACAGAAAGTAAGGTGACAAAAACTAAGGGGAAAAAAACTAGCGGGACAAAAAACTAAGAGGACAAAAACTATGGGGACAAAAACTAAGGGGACAAAAACTAAGGGGACAAAAACTAAGGGGACAGAAACTAAGGGGACAAAAACTAAAGGGACAAAAACTAAGGGGCCAAAAACTAAGGGGCCAAAAACTAAGGGGACAAAAACTAAGGGGACAGAAAATAAGGAGACATAAACTAAGGGGACAAAAACTAAGGGGACAACAACTAAGGGGATAACACCTAAGGGGACAAAAACTAAGTGGACAAAAACTATTGGGCAAAAACTAATGGGACAAAATCTAAATGGACAGTAACTAAGGGGACAATAACTAAGAGGACAGTATCTAAGGGGACAAAAACTAGGGGGATAATAATTAGGGGACAAAAACTAAGGGGGCAAGAATTAAGGGGACAAAACTAAAAGGGATAAAACTAAAGAGATGAAAACTGAAGGGATAAAAATTAAAAGGAATAAAAATAAAAGGGAATAAAAATTAAAGGGGATAAAAATTAAAGGAGGTAAAAGCTAAAGGGATAAAAACAAAAGGGACAAAACTAAAGGGGAATAGAAACTAAGGGGATATAAACTAAAGGGTAAAAAGAACTACGAGATGAAAAAGATAAACTATATAACAATGAAAGAATAGAACTTGTGTTAATTGATTCAGTCCTTAAATAAAGTCCATTCAGCACTCTTCTGACTCATACGGATTTAGTGCTTTTCAGTGCAATATATAACAACAATACTAATAGCAATAACAATGCATTTCTTTAAAGTGACTGACAGGATATAGGCGTTTCCTCACTCTGATAAATATAATTTTCACCATGGGAAGAGCTAAACCCGTAGGAGTAATTGATGTAACCAGCTCTGAGCTGATCAAATTCCTTGCATCAAGAGGCCTTCACCAAAGTTTGTTTAATAACACCCCCTCAAAGTCTATTTAAATGCCAAGAGAATCATCAAGTGCTAACAGTAAGTGTCAGGGACTCAAGACTGTTCAACAGCCTCCCATCACACATAAGGGAGATTACCAACATACCCCTGGCTTTCTTCAAGAAGGAGCTGGACAAACACTTAAAGTCAGTTCCCGATCAACCGGGCTGTGGTTCGTAAGTCGGTTTGCTTGCGGTCGAAAGTAACAGCCTGGTTGATCAGACCCTGATCCACCGCCAGGCCTAGTCATGGACCGGGCCGCGGGAGCGTTGACTCCCGAAACACCCCTCCATGTATACTCCAGGTAAGTGGTGACCGATCTGGCCGCCGCACATAGCGAACGAAGGATCGAGCCTTCATGGCTCCTCGCGCCCAATGATCCGCAAGGGTTTTAATCAGATTTGTCACTGTTGGGATTGTTTCCAAGCCTGTCTGTCTGTCTGCTCGTTTCCCCGTCTTCCCGTCTGCCACTCTGCCCGTTTACCCTCGAACAGTCTGCTCCTCTGTCAGTTTTTCCCGTCTGCCAGTCTGCCCGTGACTTCCGGTCTATCATTCTGCCTATCATTATGTCCTTGGTCTTTCAGCGGAATACCGAGCCCGTAACTGGAAAGCGAACTGACAGTTTCAGTTGAAATTTGCTTCCACTACTGGGCGAGGGGCAAGGAATAAAAGAATTCGATTTTGCTTGAGGTACATAAAAGTGGAGTTGATTTTGTTCTACAATAGAGCCCTGAGCTCTAGTGGCTCGCATCCATATAAAGTTAAAACAGTTTAATATTTTTTTTGGGGTTACATTTACGGCAGTTGGGGACAAGAGTTGTACTCTCTTATGCGTTTAAATACATAGTTTTTTTCATTTATATTAATGTAAAATTAATAATTTTGTACCAAAAGAACCTTAGAAAACTTACCTAACCTTATTATAACAAGGACAATTTAATTTAGCGTAATCCAACTAAATATATTATAGATAGTTTTATAATAATATAATAAAAAAATAAACACAATGCAATTTTTGCGAAATCTTGCATAAATAAATTTTCGTAAGTACATGTACATGGTATACAGTCCTAGATGACATCAATTACATACTACTATATAGAAAGCCCTTTGTTATGCAGAGCATTTCTGACAAATTATGTATTTTGTCCCTACCCATTTTACTGATGGGTGAAAATGGACAGCAGGTGTCTTAAGAAAATACGTCCTAATGTTTTCCAGCCGTACCGTGGATTTGATCTCCGGACCTCAGCGTGAGAGCTGAATCTAGCGATCGAGCTGTGTGTGTGTGTATATATATACATACAAATATATATATATATATATATATATATATATATATATATATATATATATATATATATATATATATTTATATATACACACACATTCACAAAACAACCACTGTGAAAGAATAGAGAAATTCCAAGGGCTTTCGTGACTACTCACATTATCAAGGAACAATGCATTGTTCCTTGATAATGTGAGTAGTCACGAAAGCGCTTGGAATTTCTCTATTCTTTCACAGTGGTTAATTTGTTATATATATTATATATATATATATATATATATATATATATATTATATATATATATATATATATATATATATATATATATTATATATATATATATATATATATATATATATATTATATTATATATTATATATATATATATATATGCAAAACAACACTCTGAAAGAATAGAGAAATTCCAAGCGCTTTCGTGACCACTATTCTTTCAGAGTGGTTGTTTTGCATATTTTGAAAATCACCTGTTACTGTGATCTTATTGCATATATATATATATTATATATATATATATATATATTATATATATATATATATATATATATATATATATATATATATATATATATATATATATATTTATATATATATATAGTTTCAATAAACCGGCAGTATCCACCGAGGTAGGGCGACCTTAAACGGGCAACGAAGATTTTTTTTTTTTTTAATTTTTGAATTTATACAGGAGAAGGGGTTACTAACCACGTTTTCCCTGCATTTCAGTCGCCCCTTACGACACGCATGGCTTACGGAGGAGAATTCTTTCCATTTTCCCTTTTATATATCGGGATGAATGTTTCTATGCTATGAGTTTTTCTTGATCCTTATTTTTCAGAAATAAATTTATTGATTGGTGGTGAATAAGTTACATTCTGTCTTAATGGCACTGGTGCAGTCGATAGGCTTTAAACCCAATTAAACAACCAGCTGAAATGCTGCAGAGGAATAAAACACTCGCACAAATAGAATGCGTTGGAATAAGAAGAAATAGACTGGAATGCTGCGGCAGAAATAGACAGGAATGCTGCAACACACTAAAAGACTGACAGAAAAGTCTGTGAGTCCAAGAGTGGAAAAGCTGAAGCCAGTACTTTACACAGAGTCCAGCAGGAAAAAGGTCCGAATCCTGGCTGGGTGAACGAATTGAATGGAAATGTGGGGAGAGGATCAACAGAGTAGAGTTTGTTACACGCAGGGCTGGAGCGTGTTGGGGACGGGTGGCGGGGAGGGGTGGTTTGGAAGGGTTGTTGGGATGGGTGGTGGGGAGGGCTAGTGGGGACGGATGGTTGTGAGTGGTGATGGGGAGAGGTAGTAGGAAGTGGCTAGAGGAAAACAGGTAGAGAAGGTGAAGAGTAGAGGTGAGGGTGGGAAGGAAAAGATAAGACAGAGGTGGGGGCTACAAGACTGGGAGAGGAGCCCTGGAATCAGGTTCTCTCTAGACATACTCACCGTCCAATTTATAATCTCACTCATTTATGCCTATGTTGAACTTGTATACCTCAGTTATATCTCCTCTTATTCTACGACTTTCAAGAGTGTGAATTCTATAAGATGCAGAATTAGGTACATGTGCTACATCTGGGTATCTTTACTTGTAAACATTTTTGCCATCCAGTAGCTTTATCAATACAATTCAAGGACATTATGTGATGATTGTAGAATGGCGAAACGTCTACAAATAAAAATATCTAGATGTTGCACATGTGTCTAATTCTGCATCTTGTCTGCATTGTATAACATTCTTGTGCAACTGCATTGTATAAGATCTCATGTAAACAGGTCGCTGGGGCTTGTAGGTACTTTTTGCCGTACAGAAAACACTTATCTAAAAAAAATGTCTCTAATGATGTAATATTTCGTAATTTTCCTTAGGTGAACTAAAATAATTAATTACTTGGATTTCGTTTGTTTCTTCTCATGTAAAGACCAACAGGAAATAGTTGTTAAAAATCGAGCACATTTCTTCCTCATTATCGGTAAGCTCTCCAGAGTAAGTTTTAAGTGGACCCAACTTTCTCTAATCTCTGTTCAATATACTTGGAAGAAACCTTTCGGATTTATCTTCGAGTCTTGTGCAACTTTAATTTCTTAGTCTTGTTTAGCTTTTCTCATCTCTTGTTATACCTTTTTATATGAACATTTTCGTCATAAAGTATTCATCTTTATCGATTTATGTTCATAAAAAATGTTTTAACCTCGTATTAATCCATTTGGGATCTTTTTTTTTTTGTTTGATCTGATATCTCTGTGATGGAATATACAGCATATTTTTGGCACAGCTTCTAGGATATTATTAATTTTCTATACTGGCAGTTATCTTCGTTAGAACTTCGCTGATAACCACTGGTGAAGGTATTCCACTCTATATAGCCAAGTGTTCCTTAGTCCATTGTAATCGGCCGATCGAAAATCTGGGACCAGTAATATATTTATTCCTAATAACTAACTTCCACGAAAAATTGAAAGTCTTAGATTTACGGCCAAGTATTTGGTGACCCCCGATTTTTTGGGGTTTCCCAAAAATCGGTCAAGCAGGTTTTACTTAAGGGTTGGATCTATAAAAAACCGTTTTAAAAAAAACCCTTGGGACTGCCTTACAAAACCGTTGGAAAAAGACTTCCGTAAAGTTTTCATTTTAGTAGGCTAAAATTTAAATATCCCCAAATTGAAATAGGTTTTAGTGAGTTGAGTGTACGGTGATCATTTTTTTTTTTTTTTAGTTTTTTGCCCCCCGAAGTGGCTAGTTTTATTGTGCCCCCCCTACCCTTTTGGGACTTTTTAGGCGAGAGCATATGGAAAACACAAAAGGCCTGGGAAAAACTAGGCCCCAAAGGGGTTAACGGGAAATCCATTTGGAATTTATTTTCATATCTTAGTTCACTTATCTCTTACAAGAAAATTTGGGAAAAATTTGCTTAGTATATCTGGTATCTTTTTTTTCTTTATAAGATATTTTGGAAGGGTTTCCCCATAGGTTATTATACGGGTCTGTCTCTGTTTTCCTAAATTTAAGGGGGAAATTTAAACCCAATAGTTTTCAAGAGAGGGGACCATTGCCTGAAAACTTTAATTTAAAAATTTATTTTGTTATTCATTGTGTGTTCCCAAACTCCCAGAAGTACTTGTAACCAACCCTAAGTTGGCCACAAACAACATCAGTCGTTGTTACTTTGCAAGTTGCTCCAAAAACCCATATTATCACGTTCTGTTATCATAGTGGGTTTTTGATTACTCGGTTTGTTTAACTGCATTACTATAAAAATCATTTTCATTATTATTTTCTTCCTAATATTTTTCTAATGTTGAACAGTTATCCAAAGTTTATTTTCCATTCTCCTTTGGGGTCTCTTCTTGGTTTACCATATCAACTTTTTCATAAAGGAGTAACCCAATGTGTGATGGGACCCTAGCAATTGTACTTTTAATTCCTTTTTTCCCAAATTTTTGGTTTTAAAACTTTTTCCCCAAATGAGCATGTTTTTGGGAAAGTCATTAAAATGGTAAAGGGGCCTTTCCCAATAAAGACATAGAATCTTTTAATGATGTTTGATTCAAGCTCAGTGTTGGTTTAGCTTTGCCCCTTTTGGTTTAAAAAACCCAATTCAGTTTGCATTTTTGGGAGGGCCCAGTTTTTTAATTCAAATTTCCAAATAAAAATTTTTTATGTTTTAACTAGGGGGGGTTTGGAACAAGAGCAGATGCACCCCTCCCCAGAAGACCCCTTTTTAAAACCCAAATCGTGTATTTTTAACTTGGTTATTTATTATACCGGCTAGGGAGAAATTTTTTTGGGGGAGCATTTGGGCTCAAACAAGAGTTTAAGGAAGGGTTACTAGCAATGAGCTTCTTGGGGGGACTTTTTAGGTTTGTAAATTTAATGAAAAAAAATTCTTCCATGGGGGGTGAAATGCTTTTTTTGCCCCCATTTATACAGTTCTTAGGTTATAAAACTTAATGTTTTTAAAAATTTTTCCACAATTTTTTAGTTCTGTGTGTTTTTATTTTGAAAAATTTGGGGAGTTTCACTGTGACGGGTGTCTGCTTCGTTTCCCCAACATTTTAAAAAGAGCTACAGTGTTTTTTTCAACAATCCTATCACTGAATAGAAATTTCCCAAGCCCCTTTCATTTTAAAAAAAAACTTTTTAGTTTGGGAACACCCAAAATAACCCTGGAGTTCTTTTTTAAATTCACCCCAAAGGGTCGGAGAAAATCTTTCTCTGGGCTAATATCAACAGGGGAAAGCGCAAAAATTCAATTAAGGCCCTAAACATAGGTATGTAATCATTTTTCCCCCCCATTCTAAACATTGCACCATAGTTGGGATTGTACCCAGAAAAGCTTTGAGAGCTTTTAAACCCAAAAGTTTGCTTTTTCTTGTTTATTTGGGGTGTATAGTGGTTTTAAAAAAGGGGTTTAATTACCCCAAAGATTCTGTAAGTTTTAAGAAGCAAAAATTTGATTTCCCCTTTGCAAATAGTGGGGGGGGGGGGATGTCGTTTGTTGTTAATATTTTTGGGTTTTAAAGAGGAAGATATTATAAAGGCTAGTCGATTAAAAATTGGGTTGAATTCATTAAGAATGGAATTCATCTTCTTATCCCCTTGTTGTAGGGTTTATGAAAATAAAAAGCATAGTTTAAGCTATATTTTTAAAGGGGGCGGGTTTTGGAGCATTTAGGAGGGGCATTAATCAGTTTTTAAAATTTCCCATGGGATTAAAAAAAAACCTCCCCCCTGCGGTGGTACCTAAAGAATTTCTTTAATCCCTTCTGAACCCTTGGGTTTAAAAGGAAAGAGGATACTCTATTTGACGGGTTTATCCTATTATCCGCAGATTTTAAGTTTCCACCAAAAATTAAATTTTGGTAGTTCATGTAAAGTTATGGGTTTTCTTTTCCCGCAATATCAATTGCAGATTTTAGCCCAAGGGAAAAAGTGGTTAAAAAAATAGTAGGGTTTGTGTCCCCAGTGGGGGAAAGGGGGAAAAATAAGTTCTGCCACTTTTCCCTTTCATAAAACCCCTTAGAGGTGGGGGGGGAAAGTTGAGGGTTGTTTCTGTGGGTACGTTGTTAAGAATCATTCTTTAAAAAATTTTTTAAAAAAGAAAATGTTAAAGGGGGGGAATGGGCCCCTAAATGTATAAAGGCTGTTTTGGGGTTGGGGGTTTGGGCAAATGAGACTATTGGTCCGGGGAAGAGGAAGAACGTCCAATTTTAATGGTTTATACAGTCCCCAAAAAAAAAGGGGTTTTCAGGTCGTCCCTTAAAATTTTGAAAATTTAATAGGTTATTTCATGCTCTCCAGGAGCGGGGTTGTTCTACTTTTGGGTTTAAATTTGAAATTATCAAATTTTCATTATGGGGTTAAAGAGGCAATAAATTCTTTCAAAATTTTGGCCCCAAAAAAATTTTAATCGTTTCAACTTTTCTTCAGAGTACTCTCTAAATTTTTTTCAAATATGGGGAAAAGGCTTTCTTGCCGGGAAATGTTTTGGACCATTCATTTTTTGGGTCATTTGCTTTTCAAGGGGAAAAGGGGAAAAAGGGAAAACATTCCCAGTTTTTTTCTGGTTTTTTTAAATTTTCCCTTTTCCCAACCCAAACTCAAGGGGTTGGCCCTTTTTTAATCCACAAACCCAAATTTTCCCCCCATTCTGTTCCCAAGTTTTTTCCTTTCTTTTCCTTGATTTGTTAGTGCACCCTTGGAACGTTAGAGCAGGTCTGGGGTTTTAAAATTCCCTTTTAGCTTTACCAATCCTCCTAGCTGAAGGGTGTTAGTTGCGTAGCTGTGGTCATTTTTGTTTTAAACCTTTGGTTTTTATTGTTTTTTATAGTGGATTGTCTTTTTTTCCCTTTTTGCCATTGATCGGGTGAGAAAAAATCCAATAGTGGAAAATTAAAATTCATCTTTTAAATTTTTGTGTGCCAATGGGCTCTTTAATTCTTATTCCTTTTGACCCAAAAGTGGTTAATAAAAATTGTCTCTGGGGTTTGGTTTGAGAATAAGTTTTTCCCCCTTCTGTATTTAGCTCCTTTTAATTTTGGGGGGGTTGGGTCAAGATTGACAGTTGTTAGTCTTTGGGGAAGGGATAGATAGAAGATTTCAACCCATGACAGGTAAGCATTTGTTTATGAAAATTAAAACCAAAACCCCAGATCTAGGGATGCCACCCTATATTTTGGTAGGCTCAGTTTTTGTGCCCCCAATTCGAACATTATCTTTTAAATTTTGCAATCTCCCTGTTTAGTTCCCTTTGGGGTTTGTTTTTGACCACCAATATTTTTATGTTGGCATTAAAAAACTAAGAATTTTTGGTTGGTTCACTATTGATGCGAAATTTGGGAAAGCATCAGGTTTGAAGTGGTTTGCTGGGGAAAAGAGGGTTTAAAAAAGTTTTTTGGAAAAAAACGCCCCGCATATCCCTTTGGCCCCCATGTACTGCATGTTAAACCCACTTGCAAGGAAAAGGGGTGAAGTGGTAAGTTCTTTCTGAATACATCACCAAAAGTTTTGGGTTTACCCGGGGTTTTAAGTGCCCTATCCCGGCAAATTGGTTTGGGGGTGCTCCCTCTTTCAAAATTTCCTTCCTTTTAAAAAGTTTACATAAATTTTTTGGTTTGCCTAAAAATGATGTAAGTTTAGGCAACCCCTTTTCCCGATGGAAACAAAAGTTCCAGAAAAGATTTTTTAATTTTTCCAAATTTTAGGAGTTATTACAAAAATTTTTGCTCATTAAAAAAGGTTTTTTTAAAAATAAAAATGCCCTTTTACTGCGGTTGCAGCACTTAAGAGCAAATTGCAAAAGGGTTTTTCGTCTTTATTTTTCAGGACCTTTATTTTTAAGCATTTTTCCGGGATCTTGGCAGGCCCGTTAAAAGGCAAGTCTTTTAAAGGGAAGGAAAATATTGGGGTTCTTTCTACAAATTTTGGAAATGAACGGGATTGCTGCATTTTGAATTTTTCACCATGCTCAATTGAGAGAAACTCCCGATTTTCATATATTTATTTAAAAATTGTATGATCTGTTCAAAAGCTCAATTTTTTTCTGGGGGAAAATTTTTTATAATTGAGGAAGGGCAGGGAATTTCCCAAAGCCCCTTTGGAGGATGGCACTTTTGGGTTAGTGCTTTTTTTTAACCCTTCACCTTAAAAAGGTACCCTGGGGTTTCATTAGTGTTCTTGGGTTTTTTCATTCATTGCAGTCGGTCCTGTGAAACTGATCATCTCCAATTTTTAGGGGGGGGTTTCCGTTTGGGTGCCCTTTTGATGTTGTAGTTGTGTGTATTGGGAGAAATGACAAACTCATCCCCCTAAATTTAGGGGTAGCCTAGGTATCTGTTTGTGGCCCGCCAGTAGTTCCAAATGTGTAGCAGGGGTGGCTTGGGTCCTCACAGCTGGTGGGTGTTTAAAGGGATTTGGGAAACACCAGAATCATTTGCAGTGAGGTGGGGTTCCTTTTCACACTTTGCAGGGTTCAGGTTTTCAGTCTGGGTGTGGTTTTGACTGGATGGCCTCATCCTCGTTTTCCCTTAAAGGGGGTGTTTCAGGTTTTTTCATCGAAGGTTTTTTGGGTTCTTACTGCCCCTTCCCTTTTGGGAAACTGTAACCCCCAAGTCTTTACAGTTAATACACTTAAATTTTTGGCTGTCAGGGCCTACTCATCTCAGATGACGCACTTAGGAAGCTCCAAGGACACACGTCACAGCACTTTTCTACAACAGAGTTCTGAAGCTTGATTTTCATGACATTGAATGACCAACTCGAGTTTTGGGCCGGTTTGTGGATAATAATAATATATAATAATTAATAATAATAATAATAATAATAATATAATTAATAATAATAATAATAATAATAATAATAATAATAATAATAATAATAATAATAATAATAATAATAATAATAATAATAATAATAAGAAGAAGAAGAAGAAGAAGAAGAAAAAGAGTGTCTTGAAAAAATTAATTCCAATGTTTATCTTGCTTTCATGTCTTTTTCTGATTCAGTATTATCCTGGTTGCATTGTTCTCCATCTGGCTTCTACTACTTCCTGTTGCATAAAATAGTTTCTCCTATTAATTCATGATTTTCATCACCTTCCTTCCCTGGTGTTCCTCTCCTTCTTTCTTCTTCTCATAGTGGTTTACACTAATAATAAATTCTCATTTTCTTAAATCTTCCTTCTCATATTGACCTCTCTATCTCTTATTACTTCTCTTCCTCTTTCTTCTCTTTGCCTCTTCTCTCGGCCTCGCCTTCTCTTTGCTTCCTCTTCTAGCTGCCTCTTCTCCTTTCTGAGGCCATCTTCCACACCTAAGGATCTCATTCCCAAAGCCTCTTGTCCACAATGCCTTGATCCACCCATTGCGAAGCCTCATAATCCTCTTTGATTAAGTCTCGACTCCCTCAGCTCAGGTTCGATATATTAATATGGCTCGAATTCCCGAATTTCGGCGACAACCGCTATCTTAGACCGGACTTAACAAGGCGTGAGAGGCCGTTGAAGGGAGGTGATGCGAGGACTTTGTAAGCAACCTGTGCTCACATTCACCACGTTCATTTTCTTACGCAATTCCCGATTTCAATTTCTAACTGTTCACTGTAGCTATCAAATAATATTTTAGTTATTTTAGGTTAGGTTGGGTTCGGTTCGGTTAGATGAGGTAGGAATTTTTTTGTGGTTATGCTGGGTTAGGCTAATTGGGTTGCGTTAGCAACCCAATTAGCCGTGTCTGGCAACGCAGATGAGCATTACACGGTGGCATTCAAGTCTGTACGAATATCATTCTGTTGTAAAAAATAATACACATTAGTATCAGTACTCTCAAAATAAACAAAACGCAAAAGACCAGTAACAAGAGTGCAAGCACGTAACGCGTAGCATAGCAGAGTGTTAAACTAATATTCCAAATGACCCGAGTTCAATTTCCTGGCTGTGTGAGACATGTGGAAGGTCGAATTACATCTTGATTTCTGTTCAAATAGCTGTAAATAGGTTCCCTGAGTGTTAGTCATCTCAAATCCACTTACATTGTTTACTTAGCAGTAAACAGGTACCTGGGTGTTAGTCACCTTACATCAACTGCTGTTTACATAGTTGTAAATAGGTTCTCTGGCTGTTAGTCATCTTATATTCACTGATCTTGTTCACTTAGCAGGTACCTGGGTGTTAGTTGTCTGGTGTTAGTCCTAATCTTGTAGGTAGAAGTGTACATTGAACTGGACTTGGATTTAAAATGATCTACGTAGGCTTATAAATGTTATGGTAACACCGACATACTGTGGAAAGGGACATTTGTGTACAGTTCTGGACATTTATTAAAGTAAACGTTTCGTCACACAAAACGATTCCTTTAATAAATGTCCTTAACTGTACACGAGTATTCTTTTGCACACGAACTAATGAGACATATAAGCTTTTAAACTATGAAATTGAACGTCGTGATGACATTAACGATTATTAAGATTTAAAGAAGCGGAGAAGGAAGGGGAAAACGAAGAAGAACAACAGTACTGTAAGTTTATTCAGGTTTACACAAATACAGTTACACAGATTATCATACATAGCAGCATATGTGTAAAGAACCTAGGGTAACCCAAAAAGATAAAAGTGACTTATTTCCAAAATTAAAGGTTGAGGAAGGCCTTTGAATAGCACTGTTTCCAGTTGTTGTTTGGTATATAAGATTGTGTTGTGGAGGTAGTAAGGTTGGCTGTCATGGCCTCCCCATGTTTATCATACACTGGGTTGAAGCAACTCTGTGTAAAATGTCTAATGTTGATGATAAATTACCGTCTTAATCCATTACATAAGATTAATGACTGCGTAGAGACGGGGGAGAGGCGATCAAGGGCTTGTGCTCTGATGCTTGGTGAAAGGCTCTTGATCCAGAGAACTGGAGCTACTTTCATCTTGATAAGCAAGATACGTTTCGCCTACACAGCAGGTTTCTTCAGTCGAGTACAGGGGAGGCTGTAGAAGCAGCAGAGATGTCAAGACGATATGCATCTGCCTGTTCTGTACGCGACTGAAAAAGCCTAGTGTGTAGTCGAAACATTTCAGATGTGTCTTACTTATCAACGTTGGCACTATATACCATTACCAAATTCACTTTCATCTTGACGTAGGGTTGTTTTACGTACTTTTTTAAGTACTTGGTATTCCAAGTACTTATAAACACACTATTTGTTTCCCTCTACCACACACAAAAAAAATATTCCTTTCCGTTATAATTTGCATAGTTTGTGTAGGTTGTCAATACATGTGTCTTCATGAGGATAATCATTCACCTTGAAGATTCTTCGGGTGTCATGAAAATGTCGAGGGGTATCTTGTAAACCTGTGTACCTTGTAAATGCTCAAGGTACATTGAAAAAAAACATGGTTTTTAAAAATGCTTCCTGTGCTTTGAAGATACCCCTGAAAGTACCTCCTTCGCTTATAAAGTGCTTTGTTTACCATGTAAATGCTCCTTGAAAATACTAATGTGCCTTAAAAATACTAGTGTCCATTGAAAACGATCCACTTACAAGAAAAATGCCTCATGTACCTTCAAAATGCCCCATATACCTAGAAATGCCTTCTGAGTCTAGAAGGCAAGTATCGCAACATTTTCCAGTACCTTGAAAATGTGTTTTCAGTTTCAGGGTGGTAAGTGGAGTGAAATACATGAGGAAGTGTTTGATGAAAACTCAATACACAGTTTTAAATGTAGGTACGATAGGGCCAAAGAGGCCAGGAACCAATGCTCGTGATTTTAGCTCGAGACCCCAGCAAACACAGCTGAGTTTCACCCGGAAAGTACAATTAAAATGACCATAATACACGCTCTCTCTTTCTCTAGTAGCGACCAGCGAAGAGGCAGGGCCAGGAGCTGTGACTCGACCCCTGCAACCACATACAAGTATGAGTACACACATATTACCATTTATCCTTATTTTCATCCGTATCAACATTGTCATTACTCCTGGAAGAGTTCATAGACCACGTATTTCCACAAATACCGACCATCTTGCTACTAACCAATTTTTTTGGTCCCACTGACGAACATTTTCCTGCTGGAAACAATATGACAGCCACAGGAGCACAACAAGAACTTGTACATAACGAGGGGTGAGCAAATTAAAATTGATTACTGAGACAGCAGGTGGGTGAGGCTGCCATGTGGGGGAATTAGTGACAGGTGGGAGATATCAGTGGAATGTCTCTTTTTATTTTCCCACGTCATTTAAACCTGCTAGTGTAGGGTAATAAAATATGCACAGCAACACTTAAGTGAGTTTTATTTCGTACCAGGCACAATTATCATACATAGTAACACAATGTGCAAATTACCTAGGATAGCCCCCTAGGAAAGTCTGAAAAAGTTATTTAATTCCGCTGGGATCCAAGTAATATCTTATTATTTAAAGCCTAGCTATAAGATGCAGCACAAGAATAACATAGACAGTATGAGAACAACACAGACAGCACGATAGCAACACAGACAGCACGATAGCAACACAGACAGCAACACAGAGTGAACTTTATGACCCCTTTCTCACAAGTGGCAGTCAGCAGAGTGAGTCTGAGGACCCTTTCACAAGTCCCGTCAGCGGAGTCTGTGGGGTAAGTGGCCACAGATGTTGACGATACAAACAGAGCGTGTGTCGTAATGTTTACCTTCCTCCCCAGCCTCCTCCCACGGCATATTACTAAGATGAATCACTCACAAACATCCCCCAGGTTAGCGCAGATTGTGGATTCATCTTGCAATATTCAAAGTGATGGCCTTGCATGCGACTCTCGTGCATTTTAAAGTTGCCTTTCCAAAAAAAAAAAAAAATAAGAATTTTTCATTCTAGAAGTGGCTGTTCACACAAATTGCTGAACTTTTTCACCGTTTCTTCAGTAACAGATTTTTGTATGTGAATACTCTTGAAGTAAATATCTGGGACGCCTAGTTGCGAGGGGTCGTGTGTCTGTCAGGTTGTTTACGCACAGAGGATCGAGCACGGGTTTAAGGAGATAAAGAGAGAGAGGGATAGAGAGAGAGAGAGAGAGAGAGAGAGAGAGAGAGGAGAGAGAGAGAGAGAGAGAGAGATCAGGCAGGTTGGGTAGGCTGACCTCAGAGGTCATCAACTTGCAAATGTTGTGTCGGAAATGTTGGTGATGGATCGCATCCTGTCCGTCACACCGCGCCCGATACCCTCATGCTTAATATCTCTCATCCTCCAGCTCTTTCACGCTCAATATCTTTCAGCGTTAGCGCTGCTCATGGTAGAATCCCAACAGATGCCAAGCATGAGAGCGGCGAGAATTTTCAGCTGGTTCACCAGCCCTTAGAAAATAGGGAAAATTTAGAGCACACTGCAGTAATATTAAGTAACTGTTTGAAGCGAGAAGTGGGAGGCGCGTTTCCCTTTGAAATAGGAATGAGGGAGACAGTTTTTTTCTATTCTTCTGAGCGACGAAAATGGGGGATATAGTTTTCGAACCTAGACAACGTGTCTTGGACATCTATAATTGTGTCTTGGACGATCTATAACTGTGTACTCACTGGAGCGCAAGCGAGAGATATATCATAATCTACACCTGGAAGATTCTGGAGGGACTGGTTCTTAATCTGCACACAGAAATCACTTCCTACGAAAAGCAAAAGACTTGGCAGGCGATGCAACATACCCCCAGTGAAAAGTAGGGCATCATTGGTACACTAAGAGAAAACGCAATAAGTGTTCGGGGCCCAAGACTGTTCAACAGCCGCCCACCAGCAATAAGGAGCATTACCAGTAGACCCTTGGTTTTCTTCAAGAGAGAGCTGGACAGATACTTAAAGACGGTGCCGGATTAGCCGGGCTGTGGTTCGTACGTTGGATTGCGTGCGGCCAGCAGTAACAGCCTCGTTGATCAGGCCCTGATCCATCGGGAGGCCTGGTCATGGACCGGGCCGCGGGGACGTTTATCCCCGGAATACCCTCCAGGTAGACTCCAGGTAGGTGTTTTGGACGTTTTATAACAGTGTCTCGGACGATGTTCAGTTTCCTTCTGAAGGTGTTCCATATTTCACCCATAAAAACTGAGATTTTTGTTTTCCTTTCCATAAAAATTATGAAAGCAAATTGCGTAACGTTGTCTCTGGAACACATTTTTTTTTCTGGCAGCGAGCATCTTATCTTTACTTAAAAAAAATATATATATATAGTTTGCCGTACTTGAAGCTTCTATAAGGTATCCCACACCTCTGGAACCATAACCATGGATGAGTTTTGGAGTGACCAACAAGAGGAATCCTCGATCTCACTCCGTAAGAATTTCCATCTCTGGAGGCACTTGAAGAGTTGTTCTATGCGGTATCGAATGCCTTCGTAGTGCTAAACTCGTTTTGTTGCTCGTCACTTAAGTAGCTCAGATTCCTTTGATCAAAAGTTACGACGCAGCCACTTGGTGTGTGATGATCTTATCTAACCTCGGTAAACAGATTCTTATTCCCTTAATTCTGCTGAATGTTGCCACTGATGCTGCCTTCCAACTTTGTTTCTCCTGTTATCATCTCTTGAACATCAGGGAAATTAGTATTCATGGGATGGTTATCCTTCCTGAGCCCCTTTACCTTCCATTTCAATGATGCAAATTATAGTTAGCGTCTGGGTTTTCTCTGCATGTTAGATAAAGTTGATATTGCGCCCGGGTCGTGTGTGTGTGTGTGTGTGTGTGTGTGTGTGTGTGTGTGTGTGTGTGTGTGTGTGTGTGTGTGTGTGTGTGTGTGTGTGTGTGTGTGTGTGTGTGTGTGTGTGCGCTTGCTTGCTTGCTTGGTTGTTTGCTTGCTTGCTTTCGCACTACACACTTTTACTCCTGCTTTTGTGGAGCCTCTCTGACTCGGTAATAGCCACTGCTGGCTCTCTAATAACAGCTGCTGGCACTCTAATAACAGCTGCTGGCACCCTAATAACAGCAGCTGGCTCTCTAATAGCAACTGCTGGCTCTCTAATAACAGCTGCTGGCACTCTAATAAAACCTGTTGGCTCTCTAATAACACAAGTAAAGCCAGAGACCATTTACATGCACAGTCTTCCTCTTGGGTATTCAGGAATAAGCTTTCCCGCATATTTAGATGATATTCCTTCCCGCAACCCCAAAACGGCACTGGGCCCATGAAACCAGCAGCTAGCCCCAGGGAAACCAGGCAGCTAAAACCAATTTCCCCAGGCAGTCACCCCATTACCAGGCAGCAAAGACCAGGAAAACGGGCAGCTGGGGAATAGTACCCGGGCGGCTAAAACCAGAAACCAAAGGCAGCTAAAACCAGGTCCCCGGGCACTAGACAAAGTACCAGGAAAGCTACCCCAATTTACCAGGCAGCAAGACCAAGTCCCCACAGCGACACCATCCCAAAGGCATTAGACCGGGCCCAGGCAGTTAGACCAAAACCGGGGGCCATTTAAAACCGAAACCGGGGCATTTAAGACCCATACCGGGCAGTTTAGACCAGTAACAGGCATTTAAAACCAGAAACCAGGCAGCTAGAAACCAGGAAACCAGGCGGGTTAGAAACCAGTCCCCAGGCTTTGGGACCAGTACCGGGCAGTTAGACCAATCCCAGGCAGCTAAAACCATTACCACCCCCCCTTTAACACCATTACCGGGGCAGTTAGACCATACCGGGGCAGCTAAAACCAGTACCAGGCACCCAAACCATAAAAAGGCAGCTAACCATTACCAGTCTTTTAAAAACCAGCCCCACGCCCCTAGCCCAGTACCGGGCATTAAAAGCCCAAACCAAAAGGCAGGCTCCCCCCATTATTTGGCAGCTAGCCCAGAACCTAGGCATTTTAGGGGAAATCTCCAGCAGTTAGACCTACCAAGAAATTTAAAGACCACACCAGGGCCAGCAGCCCAAAATACCGGGGCATTTTAACCTTTACCAGCATTTAGACCAATACCAGGCAGTTAGCCCAGAAACCGGCAGTTAGCCCATACCGGGGCCAGTTTAGACCAGAAAACCAAAGGGGGCCAGCTAAGACCAGATATCCAAAGGCACCCCCCTAACCAGTACAAGCAGTTAAAATAAATTCCCAAAGGCATTTTAAAACCCATTTAAAACCAAAGGCATTTAAACCCCACCCAACCAGGCAGTTAGGGGCAGGTACCATGCATTTAATACCATCCCAGGCAGTTAGATCAGCACCAGGCAGCTAACCATTACCGGGCAGTTAGAACCAAAACCCCGGGAAGGGCTAGACCATACTGGGGCCCAACCCTAGCCCCACCCACCAGGCAGCAAACCCCAGAAACCGGGCAGCTGACCATTACCAGGCAGCTGCCCAATACCGGGGCGTTAGACCATTCCCCGGCAGTTGGGACCAGTCCCAAATCATTTAAAAACCAGCACCGGGCACTAGACCAGTCCCCCAAGGCATTTAGCCCAATCCCAAACAGTTAGCCCAAAGTACCAGGCATTTAGGGGGCAGTACCAGGCAGCTAGACCGTACCAGGCATTTAAACCATACCAGGCCATTTAACAAAAAAACTACCCCTTTTTTTACAAAAAAAAACCAGGGCAGTTAAAACCAGTCCCGGAAAGGCAGTTAGCCCCAGTCCCCAAGCATTTAAAAACCCGCCCCGGGCAGCTAACCAAACCAGGCGGGTTAAACCTTTAACCATGCATTTAAAGACCAGTACGCTAGGCATTTTAAAACCAGTACCAGGCAGCTAGCCCCCGGTACCAGGAAAGTTAACCATTTCCGGCAGTTAGACCCTTTACCTTGCATTTTAGCCAGTACCGGGCAGTTTAGACCTTTAACCAGGCAGCTAGCCCAAATCCCCCAGGAAATTAGCCCCATACCGGCAGTTAGCCCCGTACCGGGGGCCCAGAGACCATCCCAAAGGGCGCTAGCCCATTTCCCGGAAAGCTAGAACCATCCCGGGGAATTTGACCAGCCCCAGGCATTTAACCAGTACCGGGCGGGTTTAAACCATTAATTCCAGGCGGGTTAGCCCAAAGCCCCGGGGCGTTTAGACCAGTCCCCGGGGGAGTTAGACCCATTACCAGGCGTTAGCCCAGTACCGGGCAGCTAGAAAAAGAAACCGGGCCCGCTAACCATTACCGGGGGGCATTTGCCCAAAGCACCGGGCCCCATTTAGCCCATAACCGGGCAGCTAGCCCAGTACCAGGGCATTAAAACCCCAGCACCAGGCAGTTAAGACAATTTCCCCAGGCAGTTGGGACCAAAACCAAAGGGCAGTTAGACCAGAAAACCAGGCAGTTAGGCCAGTACCGGCAGTTAGACCAGTACCAGGCACAGACCAATACCAGGAAAACAACCAAAACGGAAATTTAGACCAGAAAACCGGGCAGTTAGACCATTACCGGGGCAGTTTAGCCCCATACCAGGCGGGTTAAAAAACCAGCATCGGGCAGCTAGACCATCCCGGCAGTTTAGAAAGTACCAGGCGGGTTGGGACCAGCACCGGGCCCAGTTAAAACAAGTCCCAAAGGCAGTTAGACCAAAACCAGGCTTTTTAGACCATCCCAAAGGCAGTTGGGCCCGGGAACCAAGGCAGTTAGACCAGTAAAGGCAGCTAGCCCAAAAACCCCAAAACTAACCCAAAAAACCAGGCATTTTTAGACCAGTACCGGGCATTAGACCATACCAGGCATTTTAGACCAGTACCGGGCAGTTAGCCCAGCACCAGGCAGCTAAAACCATACCGGGCTTTAAAACCCAAATTCCCAAGGCATTTTAAAACCATTAAACCAGGCAGTAGACAAGCCCCTGGCAGTTAGCCCCAAAACGGGGCAGTTAAAACCAGTACCGGGCAGTTAGACCAGTCCAAAGGCAGTTAACCAGTAGCGGGCCTTAAAGACCAGAAACCGGGCCATTTAAAAATAAAGGCACCAGGCAGCTAGACCAGTCCCCAGGCAATTAACCAGAACCAGGAAAGTTTAGACCATTATTTAGGGGGCAAAAACCAGCACCAAAAGCTAGACCAGTCCCCGGGCAGCTAGACCGTAAAAAAGGCAGCTGCCAAATTTACCAGGCAGTTAAAACCATACCGGAAATTTTTGGGACCATTACCAGGCAGTTAGCCAGCACCAGGAAAGCTAGACCAGTACCAGGCTTAACCAGACCTTTCCCTTTAGACCGTACCAAGGGCAGATAGAGCAGTACCAGGCAGCTAAAACCCATCCCGGGGCATTTAACCATACCGGGCCCATTAAACGAGTACTAAGGTCGGGGTTACACCAGAAACATGCAGTTAGACCATTTAGGGGGGCCCGTTAAAACCGGGTCCCAAAGCAGTTAGACCACACCAGGCACTAGACCAGAGGCAGTTAACCAGTACCATGAAATTTAACCCGGAAAACCAAAAGGCATTTAAAACCAGAAACCAGGCAGCTAGACCAGTACCAGCAGTTAAAACCAGTACCAGGCATTTAAAAAGCCTTTTTACCATGCAGTTAGACCATCCCCAGGCTTTAAAGCCGGGGCCCCGGGGCCCGGGCAGACCCAGTACCAGGCAGTTAACCATCCCAAACAGTTAAACCCAAAACCGGGCCCGTTAAACCAGTACCAGGCAGCAAAACCAGACCATGCAGCTAGACCATCCCAAAGGAATTTTAGACCAGCCCCAGGATTAGACCAGTACCCAATCATTTAAAGCCCAAATCCCAAAAGGCATTTTTAGCCCACCCACCGGGCATTTTAGCCCCAGTACCGGCAGTTAAGCCCCAGAACCGGGCATTTAAAAACCTTTACCAGGCAGCTAGACCAGAAAACCAGGCACTAGCCCAGTACCAGGCATTAACCACACCAGGCGGGTTTCCCAAACCCCCCCCCAGGCACCCTAAAACCAAAAAAACCAAGCATTTAAAACCAGCACCAGAAATTTTTAAGACAAAAACCGGGCAGTTGACCAGTCCCAAAAGGCAGTTAGCCCAAGTCCCAAAGGCAGTTGGGCCGTACCGGGCAGTTAAAAAAAAACCCCGGGCAGCTAGCCCCAATACCGGGCCAACTAACCATACCAGCATTTTAGCCCCTTTACCGGGCATTTTTAGACCCATTCCCCAGGAAAGTTAGCCCCGTCCCGGGCTTTTTAGACCAGCATCAGGCAGCTAGACCAGAAACCAGGAAACAGACCAGTACCAGCAGTTTGGGGACCACACCAGGCAGTTAGACAAGTACCGGGGGCATTTTAAAACCAGTACCCGGAAAAGTTAGACCAGAACCACAGTTGGGCCCAAACCCCCCAGGCATTTTAAAAGCCCTTTCGGCGGGCAGACCAATACCAGCAACTAGACCTTTAACCGGGCATTTAGACCAGTCCCAAGGCAGTTAAACCAGTACCAGGCATTTTGACCAGTACCGGTTAAAAGCCCCAAAGTTAGCCCCGAGAACCGGCCGTTGGGGGGACCAGAACCAGGGGGTTATACCCATAAACCAGGCATTTAGCCCTCCAATCCCAGGAAAGTTAACAATACCAGGCAGTTAGACCAGAAACGGGCAGTTAAAACCAGTCCCAGGCAGTTAAACCAGTCCCAAAAGGCATTTTTAACCAGTGGGCGGGCAGTTAGACCATTACCAGGCATTTAAACCAGTCCCAAAGGCATTTTAGACCAGAAACCGGGCAGTTAGACCAGTACCTGGCCCGCAAGAAACCAGTACCGGGCACCCTAGACCAGTACCGGGAAGTTAGACCACACCAGGAAAGTTAGACCTTTACCCAAGGCATTTTAGACCAT
>NC_069425.1:34847830-34855330 GCF_026875155.1 Cherax quadricarinatus
CCTATTCACGCCGAACACAGGTGTATTTGTGGCAGTGAAGACGCAGAGCGATTGCCGGATGCCCAGCAGTAAGGGAGCCATCCCATCTATGCAGATCAGATGGCAGCCAGAAGCGTCCAGATGGTATCACACTTCAAGCCAGGACAGACAGTAAGCAGGTGGTGTGGGATTACACATGTGGATCTACCTTGGCTGATACCTATCTCCAATACACCAGGGAAGAAGGAGGGGCAGCTGCCAGCTTCAGAGAGTCTCAAAAGTCTAGAAAATATGGTGAACTTGCCCATCATTATATGTTTGTTCTCATAGGCTCAGAGACCCTTGGCTCATGGGGAAAGAGTGCATCTAAGTTCCTTAAGGAGCTAGGCAAAAGACTCATCAAGGTAACTAGGGATCCCAGGGCAGCAAGTTTTCTGTTCCAGCGACTGTTCAGAGGGGTAATGCCTGCTGTATTTTGGGAACGCATCCCAGCTCTGAAGAGCTGAATGAGATTTTTTCATTATAATCAGTGACAAACACGTAACAATATGTACTAGACATGTATCTCTCACATCTCATGTATTGTATATGCCATCTTTATATCAACAATGTATCTCTTAAACCTTTTGTACCACATTATGTAATAAAATATACCTACTGGTAAAAAAAGAATGAAAAGATGGGGTAGTAGTGGAAGTGGAATATTCAAACGGCTTCTGGAAAAAATACAAATATTCTTCCTTGAAGCCTTTTTATCCACTTTTCCGAGGCTATGGGTCCCACAATTTACACCAGAGGTGGACCCCCTCATATGTATATATAAATATATATAATATATATATATATATATATAAATATATATATATATATATATATATATATAAATATATATATATTATGTATATTATAAAATATATATATAAAATATATTAAAAATTTTTTATAAATATAATATATATATAATATATATATATATATATATATATATATATATATATATAATATATGTCGTGCCGAATAGGCAGAACTTGCGATCTTGGCTTTAAAAAGCAACGTTCATCTTTCCATATAGAACCCAATGAAAATTTGTGTATGCAATAATTTCGCCAAAATCATTCTGAACCTAACGAAAAAATCTATTTCAATGTGTTTGTTTAGTTTTAAATTATTTTAAACAAATCAAAAAATATATTTAGTTGGGTTAGGCTAAAATAATTTGTTCTTGTTATAATAAGGTTAGGTAAGTTTTCTAAGATTCTTTTGGTGCAAAATTAAAAATCTTTACATTAACATTAATGAAAAAAATATATCTTTAAACGTATAAGAGAAAATTTTAGAAAGGATTTAAATGAGTTCTTGCTAATTGACCAGTTTTACATATTCGGCACGACATATATATATATTATATATATATATATATATTATATATATATATATATTATATATATATATATTATATATATATATTATATATATATATATATCTTTCTTTCAACACACCGGCCGTATCCCACCAAGGCGGGTGTGCCCAAAAGGAAAAACGAAGTTTCTCCTTTTACATTTAGTAATATATACAAGAGAAGGGGTTACTAGCCCCTTGCTCCCGGCATTTTAGTCGCCTCTTACAACACGCATGGCTTACGGAGGAAGAATTCTGTTCCACTTCCCCATGGAGGTAAGAGGAAATAAAATAAGAACAAGAACTAGTAAGAAAATAGAAGAAAACCCAGAGGGGTGTGTATATATATATGCTTGTACATGTATGTGTAGTGTGACCTAAGTGCAAGTAGAAGTAGCAAGATATACCTGATATCTTGCATATATATATATATAATATATATATATATATATATATATAATATATATATATATATATATATATATATATATATATATATATATATATTATATATAGATATATATATATATATAATATAATAATATATATATACAAATATATATATAATATATATATATATATATATATATATATATATATATATATATATATATATATATATAAATATATATATAAATGAAAGGGGGTTAAGGCAGCCGGGATTGATGGGATAAAGATAGAAATGTTAAAAGCAGGTGGGGATATAGTTTTGGAGTGGTTGGTGCAATTATTTAATAAATGTATGGAAGAGGGTAAGGTACCTAGGGATTGGCAGAGAGCATGCATAGTTCCTTTGTATAAAGGCAAAGGGGATAAAAGAGAGTGCAAAAATTATAGGGGGATAAGTCTGCTGAGTATACCTGGTAAAGTGTATGGTAAGAGTTATTATTGAAAGAATTAAGAGTAAGACGGAGAATAGGATAGCAGATGAACAAGGAGGCTTTAGGAAAGGTAGGGGGTTGTGGACCAGGTGTTTACAGTGAAACATATAATTGAACAGTATTAGATAAGGCTAAAGAGGTCTTTGTGGCATTTATGGATTTGGAAAAGGCATATGACAGGGTGGATAGGGGGGCAATGTGGCAGATGTTGCAAGTGTAATGGTGTAGGAGGTAGGTTACTGAAAGCCGTGAAGAGTTTTTACGAGGATAGTGAGGCTCAAGTTAGAGTATGTAGGAAAGAGGGAAATTTTTTTCCC
Source organism: Cherax quadricarinatus (assembly GCF_026875155.1). NCBI lineage: Eukaryota > Metazoa > Arthropoda > Malacostraca > Decapoda > Parastacidae > Cherax > Cherax quadricarinatus. The sequence continues at coordinate 34,850,407 of NC_069425.1, forward strand.
AGTAAAAGTAGGCCTTAGACAAGGATGTGTGATGTCACCGTGGTTGTTTAATATATTTATAGATGGGGTTGTAAGAGAAGTAAATGCGAGGGTCTTGGCAGAGGCGGTGGATTAAAAGATAAAGAATCACACACAAACGGGAGTTGTCACAGCTGCTCTTTGCTGATGACACTGTGCTCTTGGGAGATTCTGAAGAGAAGTTGCAGAGATTGGTGGATGAATTTGGTAGGGTGTGCAAAAGAAGAAAATTAAAGGTGAATACAGGAAAGAGTAAGGTTATGAGAAAAACAAAAAGATTAGGTGATGAAAATTGAATATCAGATTGGAGGGAGAGAGTATGGAGGAGGTGAATGTATTCAATATTTGGGAGTGGACGTGTCAGCGGATGGGTCTATGAAAGATGAGGTGAATCATAGAATTGATGAGGGGAAAAGAGTGAGTGGTGCACTTAGGAGTCTGTGGAGACAAAGAACTTTGTCCTTGGAGGCAAAGAGGGGAATGTATGAGAGTATAGTTTTACCAACGCTCTTATATGGGTGTGAAGCATGGGTGATGAATGTTGCAGCGAGGAGAAGGCTGGAGGCAGTGGAGATGTCATGTCTGAGGGCAATTTTTGTGGTGTGAATATAATGCAGAGAATTCGTAGTTTGGAAGTTAGGAGGAGGTGCGGGATTACCAAAACTGTTGTCCAAACGGCTGAGGAAGGGTTGTAGAGGGGGTTCGGACATGTAGAGAGAATGGAGCGAAACAGAATGACTTCAAGAATGTATCAGTCTGTAGTGGAAGGAAGGCGGGGTAGGGGTCGGCCTAGGAAAGGTTGGAGGGAGGGGGTAAAGGAGGTTTTGTGTGCGAGGGGCTTGGACTTCCAGCAGGCATGCGTGATTGTGTTTGATAGGAGTGAATGGAGACAAATGGTTTTTAATACTTGACGTGCTGTTGGAGTGTGAGCAAAGTAACATTTATGAAGGGGTTCAGAGAAACCGGCAGTCCGGACTTGAGTCCTGGAGATGGGAAGTACAGTGCCTGTACTCTGAAGGAGGGGTGTTAATGTTGCAATTTAAACTGTATTGTGAAGCACCCTTCTGGCAAGACAGTGATGGAGTGAATGATGGTGAAAGTTTTTCTTTTTCGGGCCACCCTGCCTTGGTGGGAATCGGCCAGTGTGATAATAATAAAATAATATATATTTATGTATATATATATATATATATTATATAATATATATATATATATATATATATATATATATATATATATATATAATATATATATATATATATATATATACATATGTATATATATATAACATATATATATATATATATATATATATATATATATATATATAATATATATATATATATATATATATATATATATTAGTTTTGTGTGTGTGTGTGTGTGATGTTAATTCATAATGCAGACTCGTGCTTCCATTCTGGTTATAAATTAAATTTGTTAGAATTTTTTGTTTGATAGCGTAACTAGCTCTTTCTTCTCATCCCTTATCCTCCCTTTCTTCCTCCTCCCTTCTGTTCCTTCTTCCTCTTCCTCCTTCCTCTTCGTCCCTCCTTCTCCTCCCTCCTCCTCCTTCTCCTCCTCTTCCTCCTCCCTGATACCACCGTCGACATGAAGACTCGGCCATTTTGCTGCCCTAAATGATGTTCCCGTTGGTGGTCTCATCCGCTGATATTGATGCTGCCCGTTAGTAAAGCTGTTAATATTGATGCTGCTCGTTAGCCAAGCTGTTAATATTGGCGGATGAAAGCATATTACGTCATAAATCAGGTGGCAGAAGCGGTTAAGGCAGTATGGTAGCTAACAACCATTGGGTTGGCCGACTCTCTCTCTCTCTACCACAGTTGTTGAGACCCGAGTCAGACCTGACTGATCCAGCGAGAAGCCAGGGAATCCATTCCTTATCCTAGATGTATTTGATCACAACACCGTAAAATCATTCGCTGATGACACCAGAATCCCTGAGAATGGAGTCCGTCGCTTTTTTCGTACATTTGGTTTCCTTAATTAATAAATCTGTCTCAGTTACTGTATTTTCCGGCATATAAGGAGCATGACAAAAGTGTCTTAACGGTAAAACAGTAATCATATTCCAGGGTTAATAACCCTCTTTACATTTAAGCGTATTCCAAAGCCTGGTCTTGATCATGACCTTGAGCATATAAGGCGCAGGGTGATTTTCCAAGACTTTTTGTTAGATAAAAGGTGCGCCTTATATGCCGGAAAATACGGTAAATATTATTGAAACCGAAAAATGGAAAGGTCTTCAGTTTTGTCACTCTCTGCTTCATTTCACTCTCCTTCTACCCTACTTTGGAGCCAGTCTCATCCGTTTAGATAACTGTGGGTAGTCTTCAGTCGAGTTGGTAGTAGATAGTCCTCAAAAGGGAGCTCTACAGATTCATCAAAACAGTCCCTGATCAACCGGGTTGTGGTTCATACAACGGCCTGTAAAGCGGCGGGTATCAACAGTTTGATCGATCAGGCTAGTAACCAGGAGGCCTATTCTGAGACCGGGCCGCAGGCGCGGCGTCCTCCGGAAGTGACCCCAGGTAAACCCCCGGTAATATGCCTTTCCCTTGTACTCTAATATTCCATGAGTACTTTTTAACGCCTATGACTCAGCTGGGTGTCCAACTTGTGTTTGTGTTCCCTGACCTAGTGTTTTCTTTTGCATTCTACCTTTCTTCAACTGATCTTTGCCCCGGAGTATTTTGTATGTTGTAAACATACGGGCCAGTCACTGTATTTCAACATCATTGTAGTCTAGTGTCGGCTCTATTTTCGAAAGTTCTTGTTGGAAAATTATGAAGTGACAGTCAACTGGTTTGGTTAGATGTTTGATTCTCTTCAGCAATTTTTTCTCTTTTGCTTGACATTCATCGTTTGTTTTAGAGGTCGGATTTTTAATTCCCCTGATCATGGTAGTTATATGAGCCTGGAAGGTGAGAGCCATAGCGAAGAAAATAGAAGGAATTGGATGTCATAGTAGTGGTGATGAAGGTGGGTGTTGGCTACAGTAATAACGACGGGGTGGTACTTCGTGGTCGTTGGTAGGGTCGTTACTCCCTGGTCGTTGGCGCTTCAGAATGACCATCAGTTCACTTGACCTGATGGCCTGATCAGGTGCTCACCTGGAAGCGTAAGGGCAAATGGGGTGGAGTTGGGAAATAGGTGAAGGAAGGCTCTGGAGGGAAGAGGAAGTGGATTTATGGGCTAATTGAAAAATGAGAACAAGGAAAAGTGTTCAGGTGTTTTTGCTCTGTAATTTATTGAACAATGTTTTTATATGCAATACAAATACAAACTGCATAAACGTTTATAAAAATCAAAACGTCTAATAGCAACCATCAGGATTTAGAACAAGGCGCCATGCCTCGGTAAGCAAACGAATAACGCCAGAATTGTTGTTGATCATAGAGCCGACTTCCTTGAGAAAACCCGTAGTGTTTTCTTCCCTATAGGAAAGGATTTCTAATACTGAGTTTACCCTCTTTCCTATATGTTCATAAGCACCATCTTCCCTATGATTATAATCATAGGAAAAACTGGATATAGATGTTGATCTCCCTTATCAGTTTTCGTAATTTTGTCCAAGTGATTTTACACTTTGCATTGTTCAGACTTTACGACACTTTCGTACAAGTATATATATATATATATATATATATATATATATGTCGTGCCGAATATGTAAAACTGGTCAATTAGCAAGAACTCATTTAAAATTAATTCCTTTCTGAAATTTTCTCTTATACGTTTCAAGATATATTTTTTTCATTAATGTTAATGTAAAAATTTATAATTTTGCTCCAAAAGAATCTTAGAAAACTTACCTAACCTTATTATAACAAGAGCAATTTATTTTAGCCTAACCCAACTAAATATATTTTAGATTTGTTTACAACAATTTAATATTAAACAAAACCAATGAAATATATTTTTTTCCTTAGGTTCAGAATGACTTTGGCGAAATTATTGCATACACAAATTTTCACTTGTCCTATATGGCAAGATGAGCGTTGCTATTTAAGCCAAGATCGCAAGTTCTGCCTATTCGGCACGACATATATATATATATATAATATATATAATATATATATATATATATATATATATATATATATATATATATAATATATATATATATATATATATTATGAATTGCTGTATATTTCGACACTAACTGGGATCCATAAGGGGGGCAGCAAAGCAGTAGCTAAGAACTATAGACCAATAGCTTTAACGTCCCACATCATAAAAATCTTTGAAAGAGTTCTAAGAAGCAGGATAGCAAACCACTTGGACTCCCAAAAGGTGCACAGTCCAGAGCTACATGGTTTCAGAGCAGGTCGCTCCTTCCTCTCGCAACCATTGGACCACTGTGATATGGTCTTAGATGCACTGGAAAACAAATGGAATGCAGATGTAGTAGATTTTGCAAAAGCCTTTGACAAGTGGGATCATGGTGTAACAGCACACAGAATGCATGCTAAAGGGATAACTGGCGAAGTAAGCAGATGGATCTCCAAGTTTCTAATCAATCGAGCACAAAGAGTAGTGGTAAACAGAATTAAATCGGAAGCTGCCATAGTGAAGAGCTCTGTTCCACAAGGCACAGTACTCGCCCTATCCTGTTCCTCATTCTCATATCAGACATAGACAGAGATGTAAACCATAGCACTGTATCATCCTCTGCAGACGATACAAGGATCTGCTTGAGAGTGTCATCCATTGAGGACACGACAAATCTCCAAGAAGATATTAACCAAGTTTACCAATGGGAAACGGTGAACAATATGATGTTCAATGAAGACAAATTCCAACTACTCCGTTATGGAAAACTGGAGGAAATAATAACTAGTACTGAGTATACTACAAACTCTAATCGCACAATAGAGCGGAA
>NC_069425.1:34860330-34870330 GCF_026875155.1 Cherax quadricarinatus
TTCAGTGGTGGGGTAGGTACTATCCGGGGGCAAGATCTTTCAGTGGTGGGGTGGTACTATACGGGGGAAGATCTTCATGTTGGTGGGGTAACATCGGGGGCAAGATCTTCATCGGTGGGAGGTACTATCGGGGCAAGATCTTCAGTGTTGGGGATACTTCCGGGGGGGCAAGGGTCTTACTGTGGTGGGGTACTATCCGGGGGCAAGGTCCTTCAGTGGGTGGTGGTACTATCCGGGGGCATATTTTCGTGGTGGGGTATCTCCGGGGGCAAGATACTTCAGTGGTGGGGGGGTACTATCGGGGGCAAGATCTTCAGTGGTAGGGGTTAACTTTCCGAGGGCAGGATCTTCAGTGGGAGGGGTACTCGATACGGGGGCAAGATCTTCTGTGGTGGTTGGGGTACTATTCCGGGCGGCAAGAATCTTCTGTGGTGGGGTGCTATCCCGGGGGCGGGATTCTTCAGTGTGGGGTACTATCCGGGGGCATGATCTCAGTGGTGGGGTACTATCGGGGGCAAGATCTTCAGTGGTGGGGGGTACTATCCGGGGCACGATCTTCAGTGGTTGGGGTACTATCCGGGGGCAAGATCTTCAGTGGTGGCGGGTTACTATCCGGGGGCAAGATCTTCAGTGGTGGGGTACTATCTGGGGGCAAGATCTTCAGTGGTGGGGTACTATCAGGGGGCTGGATCTTCAGTGGTGGAGGTACTATCGGGGGCAAGATCTTCAGTGGTTTGGGTACTATCCGGGGGCATGATCTTCAGTGGTGGCGGGGTTACTATTCCGGGGGCAGGTATTCTTCAGTGGTTGGGGGGTGGTACATATCCGGGGGGTAAGATCTTCAGTGGTGGGGGTATCTATACAGGGCGCGACAAGATCTTCAGTGGTGGCGGTACTATCCTGGGGTAAGTTCTTCAGTGGTGGGGGTACTATCGGGGGCAAGGTATTCTGTGGTGCGGGTACTATCCGGGGGCAAGGATCTCCAAGTGGGTGGCGGTACTATACGGGGGAAAGATCTTCTCAGGGTGGGGGTACTTCCGGGGGCAAGTACATTTCAGTGTTGGGGTACTATCCGGGGGCAAGATCTTCAGTGGTGGGGTACTATCGGGCTGGCAAAGATCGTTCTGTGCTGGGGTACTATCCGGGGCCAGGATCTTCAGTGGTGGGGGGACTATCGGGGGGGCTAGTTTGTCTTTGGTGGGGATACTATCCGGGGGCAAGTTTTTCAAGTGGTGGGGTACAATCCGGGGGCAAGATATTCAGTGATGGGGTTCATCCGGGGGCAAGTTTTTTCAGGGGTGGGGGGGGGGTACTATCGGGGGCAAGATTTTCTGTGCGTGGGGGTCTATCAGGGGGCAAGATTTTCAGTGGTGGGGTACTATCAGGGGCAAATTTTCAAGTTTGTTGGGGGATGAAGGTACTTTCGGGTGGTGCAAGTTTTTCAGTGGTGGGGGTACTATACGGGGGCAAGATTTTCAGTCTTGTGGGCGGGTAACTCTCCGGGGGGCAAGATTTTCAGTGGGGGGGGGGCGGGGTATTACTATCGGGGAGCAAGATTTTCAGTTGGTGGGGTGTGCTATCCGGGGGCAAGATTTTCAGTGGTGGGGTATATACCGGGGGCATGATTTTCAGAGTGGTGGGGTACTATCTGGGGGGCAAGATTTTCAGTGGTGGGGGGGTATAGGGTTCTATATGGAGGAGCACGATTTTTCAGTGGTGGGGGGGGTAACTATCGGGGCGGCATGGATTTTCACAGTGGTGGGGGGCGTACTAGTACTGGAGGGCAAGATTTTCAGTGGTTGGGTTACTGCCGTGGTGGCAAAGATTTCAGTGGTGGACGGGGTTTACATACGAGGGGGCTAGATTTTCTGTGGTGGGGCACTATCGGGGGGGGGGGGGCAAGATTTTTCAGTGGCGGGTACTTATCCGGGGGGCAAAAATTTTAAGTGGTGGGGTACTATCGGGGGGCAAGATTTTCAGTGGTGGGGTACTATCCGGGGAAAGATTTTCATTGGTGGGTAGGGGTACTTTCGGAGGGCAAGATTGTCAGTGGTGGGGTACTATCGGGGGGGGGGCCAGATTTTCATTTTGGGTGGGGTTCTATCGGGCGGGCGGCAAAGATTTTTAGTGGTGAGTTTTCCTATCGGGGGGCAAGATTTTCAGTGGGGGGGTGCTGTGGGTGCTATCGGGGGGCAAGATTTTCAGTGCATGGCGTTACTATCGAGGGCAAGAGATTTTCATGGTGGGGTATATCGAGCTCGTGGGCAAGATTTTCATTGGTGGGGTACTATCGGGGGGCAAGATTTTCATTGGGGGGCCGTACCCTGTCGGGGGGGCAAGAGATTTTCAGTGGTGGGGTACTATTGGCTGGGGGGCAAGATTTTCAGTGGTGGGGTACTATCGGGGGCAGTTTTTCACTGGTGGGGTACTATTGAGTGGTTACTGGGAGGTTACCTGGTGGTTATTCCGGGGATCAACGCCCCCGCGGCCCGGTCCATGTCTAAGCCTCTCGATGGATCGGCTTGATTCAACTAGGCTTGTTTACTGTCGGCCGCACGCAATTCCAAGTAAACGAGCCACAGCCGGCAGCTCCCGGCATGATTTCTAGGTATCTGTCCCAGCTCTCTCTTGGAAGGCAGCCAGGGGTCATTGGCAATTCCCCTAATGCTTGATGGGAGGCTGTGGAACAGTCTTGGGCCCCGGACACTTATGGTGTTTTCCCTTAGTGTTCCAATGGAGCCTCTACTTTTTTATTGGAGGGGGCATATTTTGCATTTCGCCCTTGCCCAGTCTCTTTACTTTCGTAGGGAACGTGATTTCTGTGTGCAGATTTGGGAACCATTCCTTTCCTGGGATGTTCCAAGTGTGATTATGATATATCTCTCCCTCCTGCGTCCCCAACGGTAAAAGTCAAGTGCTTCCAAGCGTTCCCAGTGTTAAGGTGCTTGACGTACTTATACGTGCAGGTTAAAGGATCTCTGTACACTCTCTAGATCTGCGATTTCACCTGCCTTTGAATGGAGATGTTAATGTACAGAAGTATTCCAGCCTAAAGAGAAATCAAGTGATAGTTGGATTTGAAAAGGATTATCTTTGGCCTTGGCATTCTCTCGTTTTGAGCGTTTCATTATCAATCCTATCAATTTTCTTTGCACGTGCGATCGTGGGCACTGTTATGAGCCCTTGTTTGAAAGTTGAGATCCTCAGGACATTACTACTCCCAGGTCCCTTACATTATTTGGTCCGCTTATTTGTTATGGCCAGAGTCTGTAGATATACTCGTTCTAGTTATTATCTCCTCAAGTTTTCCATACAGGGATGTAGAGTAGTTGGATATTTGTTCTCATTGAACATCATATTGTTACCGTTGCCCCCATTCTGGGGAAAACTTTGTTTATATCTTTTTGGTGGTTAACATCGTCCTCGGCAGATGACAGCATCATGCAGAGATCTAGTATAATCAGCAAAGGATGATACGGGTGTGTGATTGTGTATCTCGGTCTATGTCTGACATAGTGAATGAGGAATAAGATGGCCCGCGAGTACGGTGCCTTGTGGAACAGTGGCTCTTCACCTAGGGCAGCCGCCGATTTAACGCGGTTTTGACCACTACTCTTTGTGTTCGATTTGGTTTAGGAAGTTGGAAGATCCATCTCCCAACTTTCCAGTTATTCCTTTAGCACGTATTTTATGGGCTATTACGCCTATGATCAGCTTTTTCTCTTCAAAATGCCTTTTGCAATGTCTGTGTAAATTTTAAATCTGCATTCTGATTTTCTTCCAGTTGCATCCAAGGGCCATCATTTCATAGTAGATCCAGTGTTGTGAGAGGCAGGAGCGACCTACCCTGAAACCATGTTGCCCTGGAATGTGCAGATTTTGGGAATCCAGGGTGATTTGCAATCCTGCTTCTTTGCACTCTTTCAAAGATTTTTATGATGTGGGGATATCAGGAGCTATTGGTCTATAGTTCTTAGCTAATGCTTTGCTGCCACCTTTATGGGTGGGGCTATATCGTCGTTTTAAGTGGACTGTGGAATTTCACCCATGTCCAAGCTCCTCATCCATAGCGTTACTTAGGCACGCGAAAGAGGGGTTTCTTGCAGGTTCTTTATGAAAACGAGTTCCACGAGGTTCTGGGCCCGGGGTGAGTGCGTTGGGCATGTTGGTCAATGGCCTTTTTCGAAATCTATCGGAGTTACGGTAATGTTCGTAAATTCCTGGCATACGTTTAATGGAGTTTTGAGGCTCATTCATGATGGAAGCATTTGGGTCGTCTGATCCTCAGACCGATTAGTGGTTCACTAAACACAGAGTCGTACTGGGATTTCAATTTTTGATCTCAATTTCCTTGTTGTCATCTGTGCTAAGTTCCCATCCTGTTATGTAATAAGGGGCCCGTACTAGATGAGGTATTTGCCTTGTTTTTGGCATATGAAAAGAAATTATTTTGAATTTCTTTCAATTTCACTAATAGCTTTTAAGCTCCATCCTGTCTCTCTGGTTCCTGTAAGAGTCATTTAACTTAAGGTCGATAGTTTCACTCCCTGGTCCCAGGCGCATCTTTCGTGTATCAGATATTCTAGCACACCTGAGGAGCTCAGTGACTCTTTATCGTCTTCTGTAGAGGGAGACAGCATCTTGCTCTCTCCAGTTTACTCCTGCTCTTCTTCTTTCTTAGGGGAATATGCCTAAGACACATGCTTCAGCTGACAAGGAAGTTGTTTTTCAAGACACGGTTTGGGATCCATGTCATTTAGAATATTTTCCCAACATGGTTTCGTTTAGGACATTGTTTACCCTGGTCCCAGTTGGATGTTCTTGTTGTTGTGAAGTTGTTATTTTGTGAAGAAACCTTCTCAGGTACATGCATTCTGCTGATCAGGGACCCTATGCATGTACGTCTGGACTTCGATTAGTTTTTGTGATACGGAAATTAGATGTTTTTGATATTCGTCAGGTCTCTTATCATGTCCTCATTATTTGTGAGATTGTTAAGGTCAAGTGTGGTTTTAGTCTTGTTGGCTCCACTATCTCCTGGCTTTATTAAAGGTGTGTTTTATTTGCAGGTGACTTAGTAGTCATGTGTGTTGTGACCTTTTCATCTGCAGCTACCTCCGGGGGATTGTATCAGCTTATAACAATATTTGCTACATTATTCCTTTTTGTATGACTTTTGGGTTGAAATCACCCATGCCAGCAAGTTATTTGGGGATGGAGCTGGAAGGTTTTCCAGTCTGGAATCTATTTTCAGTAGCTGTTCCTTGAAAACGGTTGTGTAGGTTGTATCTGGTGGCTAATATACAACCACATATGACTAGGTTTTGGTTTCAATCTTTATTGATAGAACTTCTAACTACCTCATTGTGGTGTTCAGCAAACTCCGTGCAGATGAGGGGGACTCTTTGAACATTACAGGCCATTCCCCCATTGTTGCCTGTTCATTCTGTCGCATCTAAAAAACGGTTTGTAACCATTATCCAATTTTCACTGTCAAAGTGGATCTTTTGTGTGAGTCTCTTGAATGAAGGCTACAAAAACATATTGCATTGTGACTCATCTATGAAGGCCACTGATTAAAAAGGTATTTTGTTGTTGGTGGATGGCTTTAAGGCCCTGTATATTAGCAATATGAACGAGGTTGTTGTTCTGTGTTTGTTGGGGGGACTTTGTTACTGCATACAGTAGTCCTGCCCCCTAATTCTGGAGCGGACTTGGGTGGCCACTGGCTGCGACCTCCAGGTCCAACATGGCTACATTGGTGGTGGACTACTATTTTTGTTATTTTCCTTCCATTTTCTTTTTTCCTGTTTCCTGCCATCTCTATAAAAATTCACCTGGAAGTTGGGTTGTCGTAAGCTATATTGTTTGTCTTGTGGGGTCTGGCTCTGGTCTCCCTTTTAGATCTGGTATGCGGGAGTCGTGTTGTAATACTGCTTCTGGGAAGGACAGAGGGAGAAGGGGACAATTTTTGGGTTGAAGAAAAGTACAGGAAGGATAAAATGAACGACCACCACTCCTTTAGACAGGAGGTCGCTACAGTTATGTGGGGGGGGGGAAAAAAAGATGTTTCATTGGTGAGTTACTGTCGGGGGGGGGGGCAAGCAAGATTTTCAGTGGTGGGGCGTACTATCGATGGGGGGCAACTAGATTTTCAGTGGTGGGTGTACTGTCGGTGGGGGGCAAGAGATTTTACACTGCGTGGGGGGTACTAATCGGAGAGCATGATTTTCCGGTGGTGGCGGTTAGTATCGGGGGGGGCAAGATTTTCAGTGGTGGGGTTACATCGGTGGGAGGCAAGATTTTCAGTCGTGGGGTGGGTACTATCGGTGGGGCAAGATTTTTAAGTGGTGGGGGTACTATTTGAGGGGAGATTTTCAGTGGTGGGGTACTTCGTGGGGGGGGCAAGATTTTCACGTGATGGGGGCCACTATCAGTGGGGCAAGATTTTCGTGGTGGGGGTGGCGGGTTAACTATCGGGGGGTATGGTTTTTTTGTGAGTGGTGGGGTACTATCGGAGGGGGCAAGGATTTTCAGTGGTGGGGTTACTATCGGAGGGCGCGCAAGAATTTTCTGTGGTGGGGGTGCTATGGGGGGGCAATATTGTTAGCGGTGGGGGGGGGGGGTACTATCGGGGGGCAAGTTTTACTGTGGTGGCGGGTACTATCGGGGGGGAGATTTTCAGTTGTGGGGGTTATACTATCGGGGGGCAAGGATTTTCAGTGGTGGGGGTACTATCGGAGGGGGCAAGATTTTCTGTGGTGGGAGTGCTATCGGGGGGCAAGGATTTTTCAGTAGTGGGGGTACTATCGGGGGGCAAGATTTTCTGTGGGGGCCGGTTACTATCGGGGGGGCAAGATTTTCAGTAGTGGGGTTCTATCGGGGTGGCAAGATTTTCACGTGGTGGGGGGTACTATGGGGGGGGGAGATTTTTAGTGGTGTGGGGGTTACGCCCTACACCCCTACATCCCTACACCACCCCAACTCCCTCATCACTCCTCCCACCTGACAACCTGATCACCACCCCACCTTCTCCCGCATCCACCTAACATACCACTGACTAGTGGTCCCACAACAGCACAAAATTTAATTGAGGTTTTTGGAGGAAGTTGGTGTTGGTCGGCGCTTCTTCGTCTCCTCCACACAATTGCTGTTTTAATTACCTCGTCAAAATTGGAAATGGAAATGATATGCAGTGTTAGGATTGGCGAGATAATTGTCTTTTGTACTGATCCCCGGCTGCCTTTGTTACCCGGGTGGATTCGAACAAAATTCGAACATGGATTTTCGGGGATTTTAATGTGTAAATGCAAGAAGCGGTAGGCACACACCGAACCCGCAAAATAAAACTCAGAGATTCCTGAAAAATGTAGAATAAAAAATGTAAAAAATGGTTAAAATGGATCCCTTTTAAAAAAAGCTTGCTAATTGTTTTTTTGAAGTCCAAACCCTGTGGGGTTTATTTCAAGTAGGGAGTAGTGGAGTCTTGTGAGCTTATTAAATAGAAGGTGGTCAGTCTATCAACTACAGGAGAGACATAAGATTCATGTATTTGTATATTTATGCTAGATATGTGGTGTAGCAGGTGGAGATAACGCTAGGTGTGAGCGGGGCCCACTAGTATTTCTACTTCCACTAGCGCATCACACTCAACTGTGACGTCCACTCCAGCTGCTACACCTCTTCTAGCACCAAATACAAGTCTCTAGCCTCATGCCTCTCATTTAGGATAAGGGATGGATCGCTTTGTATTAATTAAGACTGTTGAATTGATCACAAGAAATTTCACTTCTTCGACTGCTTCCAATCGCCTATAATCGACGGAAGAAGCCCACTGGGAAGCCAGTAGGTGGACTTCATACCAATGGACCGTAAGAAGGTATTTGATCACTGTTTTGACGCCAGGAGTGGACCTCCCTACAACCTGGAAGTGAAGAAACTTATATCATTATAAAATACGTGCGATGGCGCGCAGAAGACCGGGTCGACGTAGACCACACGTCAAGGACAAAACGACAATGCCAGACCCTAGGAGTACTGTCCTACAGAGATTAGTATAGCTTCTTATAGCATAAAACCAGTGTTTTTAAAAGAGCGAAAAATCCTGCGTAAATATGTTCGTGTATGGAACGATAAAACTATTCAGATTATAAAAATAGAAAAGACAACATGCAAGATACTCAAAGGACTTGATAAAAGAGACTGACAAACATGAGAATATAAGGAGACAAGAATAAGGGGACAAGATGATATTTAGAGATAAAAATGCACTATAGAATTGCCAAGAAACATGCTCTTGGGGTGTTTCCTGGGGTGGATGGGGAAAGAGGATAAATGGCCAAGTTTCATATGTACTTTTAAGTATAAATGGTTTGACTTGATCCACAAGGCAGGGAATAAATGAAAGACCTATCAAATTTAACATTCCAAACAGGGGTCGGATTCTCGGCTCATGGTCGAGATTGACCCTGTAGCAGCAAAATTAGGTAATTGCCCACATAAAACAAACGTACTAACCACGGCTTCAATAGCGTCATCTAGACAGGCAACAGTGACAGCAAAATTGAAGCAGAGCAAGGCTCGAATCGCAGGCGACTTCAATCTATGATGAAATAGATTGGGAGAATTGAGAAATCCACGGGGGGGATCTAAGGGCAGAGCGCTCCCTCCTCTGGAGCTTCCGCAAGTCAAGGAACCGCCGCCAGAGGTTCTAGGAGTGTTCTAACTCTAGTTCTCTACATGAAACCTTAATGTATTTAAACCCCTTTTCATACTGCATCTTCGTGGAAGCCTACTTTTACAGACACCTGTCATGGGCACAAGTTTTTTGTAGATAAATGGTAATCCTTCAAATGTTGTTTCCATACGTTGACACGTTTCCTGCAGGTTTATCCAAATTAATACTCGCAATTTTGAGATAGCCTCCCGAAGAACTTTCCAATTTTGAGATAGCCTTCCGAAGCACTTTCCAATTTTGAGATAGCCTTCCGAAGCACTTTCCAATTTTGAGTAGTCTTCGGAAGCTACTTTCCTATTTGAGATAGCCTTCCGAAACACTTTCCAATTTTTGTGATAGCGTTCAAGAAGCCCTTCCGGTCTACTGGTTCTAGTAAATCTTTCCTTTTAGTAAACATTCATTGGGAAGGGAAAGAGGTTACCTCGCCAACGAAAACAGCTGTCTTCTGTGGGGATGTCGTCGAATACAGTGGTGTTCACCTTACCGAAAATATTGTAGTCTTCAGTCGATTTGTGGAGACCTAAATAACGTTATTCATAAATGTTTTTAGGATCAATTCCTTTATATTCTAAGCAGATGGATGATTATTGGAGAATGGCTACTAATATGCACCAGCGTTCTTTTATCTCAATAAGGCAGACTAAAGCTTTTTTATTTTTTCTTTATAATGTTCTAAACATGGATTGAAACGTCATTGTACGGTTTCTGACGAGAAACGTTGGCCTCTCCTAAATTGTCCCTCTCCTAAGAATTTTTTTTGTGAACCATCTAGTGTGTAATTATGTCATTAGAAGACATATTATATATATATATATATATATATATATATATATATATTATATATATATTTTAATTTTTGTAACTCGGACAAGTGGTATTTAATCAACAACCACACTACGACTAGCCGGGGCGATCGAACCCGTGTTGTTTTACCCGCTTCGTTGAAGCATGTCAAAATTCACGACGCTCTAAACAACTGGGCCATACAATACTATTTGTCCATGTGGATCATCGCCTCGTGAATTTTGGACTTGCTTCTAAACGAAGGCGGGCTAAAACAAAACACCGTTCGATAACCCAGCTTAGCTACACTGTGTTATTTTGTTATGTATATAATATATATATTTATATATATAATTATATATATAGTTTATATATATATATATTTATATATATATATATATATATATATATATATATATTTTTTTAAAATATTTCTATTATATATATATATATATATATATTTATATATATATATTATTA
>NC_069425.1:34875330-34887830 GCF_026875155.1 Cherax quadricarinatus
GGGTACTATCCGGGGGAAAGATCTTCAGTGGTGGGGTAGGTACTATCCGGAGGGGTAAAGATCATTCAGTGGTGGGTACTATAAGGGGGTTAAGATCTTCAGTGGTTGCGGTTACCTATCCGGGGGCAAGATTTCTGTGGTGGAGGGACTAAAAAAAAAAATATGTTTTCCGGGGGTATAAGATCTTCAGTGTTGGGGTACTATCGGGGGTAAGATCTTCTGTGGTGGGTTGTTACTATCCGGGGGTAAGATCTCTCACGGGGTGGGGATACTATCCGGGGGTAAGAACTTTCGTGGTTGGAGGGTACTATCAGGGGGCCAGGATCTTCAGTGGTGGGTTACTATCCGGGGGCAAGATCTTCAGTGGTGGGGTACTATCAGGGGGCAAGATCTTCAGTGGAGGGGTACTATCCGGGGGCCAGATCTTCAGTGGTGGGGGTACTACCGGGGGCAAGCTCTTCAGTTGTGGGGTACTATCCGCGGGGCCATGATCTTCAGTGGTGGGGGTATATCCGGGGGCAAGAATCTTCAGTGGTGGGGTACTATCCGGGGGTTAAGATCTTCAGTGGTGGGGGTTCCTATCCGGGGGGCGGCATCGATTTTCAGTGGTGGGGTACTATCCGGGATAGCGGCTAGATCTTCAGTGGTGGGGTACCTATCGGGGGGCATGATCTTCAGTGGTGTGGTACTATCCGGGGCGGCAAGATCTTCAGTGGTGGGGTACTATACAGGGGGGTAAGATCTTCAGTGGTGGGGTACTATCCGGGGCAGATTTTTCAGTGGTGGGGGTTACTATCCGGGGCGGCAAGATCTTCGGGTGGGGTTACTATCCGGGGGCAAGTTCTCAGTGGTGGGGTTTCTATCCGGGGTGTAATGAATCTTCAGTGGTGGGGAGGTACTATCCGGGGGCAAGGTCTTCAGTGGTGGGGTGGGGTAACATATCCCCGGGGCAAGTCTGCAGTGGTGGGGTATTTACGAGGGGTTTAAGGATCTTCAGTGGTGGGGGTACTATCCGGGGGAAGGTCTTCAGTGGTGGGGGGTACTATCGGGGGCAAGGTCTTCAGTGGGTGGGTTACTATCCGGGGCAAGGTCTTCAGTGGTGGGGTACCTAGCCGGGGACCAAGATCTTCAGTGGTGGGGTACTATCCGGGTGCGTAAGTCTTCAGTGGAGGGGTACCTATCCGGGGGCAAAGGTCCAGTGGTGGGGGTACATATCCGGGGGCCATGATCTTCAAGTGGTGGAGGTACTATCCGGGGGGTAAGATCTTCATCTGGTGGGGAACTATCCGGGGGAAAGGTCTTCAGTGGTGGGGTTCTATCCGAGGGGGCAAGGTTAGTCAGTGGTGTGTGGCGTTACTTATCCGGGGGCAAGGTCTTCAGTGGTGGGGTAGGTACTATCCGGGGGCAAGATCTTTCAGTGGTGGGGTGGTACTATACGGGGGAAGATCTTCATGTTGGTGGGGTAACATCGGGGGCAAGATCTTCATCGGTGGGAGGTACTATCGGGGCAAGATCTTCAGTGTTGGGGATACTTCCGGGGGGGCAAGGGTCTTACTGTGGTGGGGTACTATCCGGGGGCAAGGTCCTTCAGTGGGTGGTGGTACTATCCGGGGGCATATTTTCGTGGTGGGGTATCTCCGGGGGCAAGATACTTCAGTGGTGGGGGGGTACTATCGGGGGCAAGATCTTCAGTGGTAGGGGTTAACTTTCCGAGGGCAGGATCTTCAGTGGGAGGGGTACTCGATACGGGGGCAAGATCTTCTGTGGTGGTTGGGGTACTATTCCGGGCGGCAAGAATCTTCTGTGGTGGGGTGCTATCCCGGGGGCGGGATTCTTCAGTGTGGGGTACTATCCGGGGGCATGATCTCAGTGGTGGGGTACTATCGGGGGCAAGATCTTCAGTGGTGGGGGGTACTATCCGGGGCACGATCTTCAGTGGTTGGGGTACTATCCGGGGGCAAGATCTTCAGTGGTGGCGGGTTACTATCCGGGGGTAAGATCTTCAGTGGTGGGGTACTATCCGGGGGTAAGATCTTCAGTGGTGGGGTACTATCAGGGGGCTGGATCTTCAGTGGTGGAGGTACTATCGGGGGCAAGATCTTCAGTGGTTTGGGTACTATCCGGGGGCATGATCTTCAGTGGTGGCGGGGTTACTATTCCGGGGGCAGGTATTCTTCAGTGGTTGGGGGGTGGTACATATCCGGGGGGTAAGATCTTCAGTGGTGGGGGTATCTATACAGGGCGCGACAAGATCTTCAGTGGTGGCGGTACTATCCTGGGGTAAGTTCTTCAGTGGTGGGGGTACTATCGGGGGCAAGGTATTCTGTGGTGCGGGTACTATCCGGGGGCAAGGATCTCCAAGTGGGTGGCGGTACTATACGGGGGAAAGATCTTCTCAGGGTGGGGGTACTTCCGGGGGCAAGTACATTTCAGTGTTGGGGTACTATCCGGGGGCAAGATCTTCAGTGGTGGGGTACTATCGGGCTGGCAAAGATCGTTCTGTGCTGGGGTACTATCCGGGGCCAGGATCTTCAGTGGTGGGGGGACTATCGGGGGGGCTAGTTTGTCTTTGGTGGGGATACTATCCGGGGGCAAGTTTTTCAAGTGGTGGGGTACAATCCGGGGGCAAGATATTCAGTGATGGGGTTCATCCGGGGGCAAGTTTTTTCAGGGGTGGGGGGGGGGTACTATCGGGGGCAAGATTTTCTGTGCGTGGGGGTCTATCAGGGGGCAAGATTTTCAGTGGTGGGGTACTATCAGGGGCAAATTTTCAAGTTTGTTGGGGGATGAAGGTACTTTCGGGTGGTGCAAGTTTTTCAGTGGTGGGGGTACTATACGGGGGCAAGATTTTCAGTCTTGTGGGCGGGTAACTCTCCGGGGGGCAAGATTTTCAGTGGGGGGGGGGCGGGGTATTACTATCGGGGAGCAAGATTTTCAGTTGGTGGGGTGTGCTATCCGGGGGCAAGATTTTCAGTGGTGGGGTATATACCGGGGGCATGATTTTCAGAGTGGTGGGGTACTATCTGGGGGGCAAGATTTTCAGTGGTGGGGGGGTATAGGGTTCTATATGGAGGAGCACGATTTTTCAGTGGTGGGGGGGGTAACTATCGGGGCGGCATGGATTTTCACAGTGGTGGGGGGCGTACTAGTACTGGAGGGCAAGATTTTCAGTGGTTGGGTTACTGCCGTGGTGGCAAAGATTTCAGTGGTGGACGGGGTTTACATACGAGGGGGCTAGATTTTCTGTGGTGGGGCACTATCGGGGGGGGGGGGGCAAGATTTTTCAGTGGCGGGTACTTATCCGGGGGGCAAAAATTTTAAGTGGTGGGGTACTATCGGGGGGCAAGATTTTCAGTGGTGGGGTACTATCCGGGGAAAGATTTTCATTGGTGGGTAGGGGTACTTTCGGAGGGCAAGATTGTCAGTGGTGGGGTACTATCGGGGGGGGGGCCAGATTTTCATTTTGGGTGGGGTTCTATCGGGCGGGCGGCAAAGATTTTTAGTGGTGAGTTTTCCTATCGGGGGGCAAGATTTTCAGTGGGGGGGTGCTGTGGGTGCTATCGGGGGGCAAGATTTTCAGTGCATGGCGTTACTATCGAGGGCAAGAGATTTTCATGGTGGGGTATATCGAGCTCGTGGGCAAGATTTTCATTGGTGGGGTACTATCGGGGGGCAAGATTTTCATTGGGGGGCCGTACCCTGTCGGGGGGGCAAGAGATTTTCAGTGGTGGGGTACTATTGGCTGGGGGGCAAGATTTTCAGTGGTGGGGTACTATCGGGGGCAGTTTTTCACTGGTGGGGTACTATTGAGTGGTTACTGGGAGGTTACCTGGTGGTTATTCCGGGGATCAACGCCCCCGCGGCCCGGTCCATGTCTAAGCCTCTCGATGGATCGGCTTGATTCAACTAGGCTTGTTTACTGTCGGCCGCACGCAATTCCAAGTAAACGAGCCACAGCCGGCAGCTCCCGGCATGATTTCTAGGTATCTGTCCCAGCTCTCTCTTGGAAGGCAGCCAGGGGTCATTGGCAATTCCCCTAATGCTTGATGGGAGGCTGTGGAACAGTCTTGGGCCCCGGACACTTATGGTGTTTTCCCTTAGTGTTCCAATGGAGCCTCTACTTTTTTATTGGAGGGGGCATATTTTGCATTTCGCCCTTGCCCAGTCTCTTTACTTTCGTAGGGAACGTGATTTCTGTGTGCAGATTTGGGAACCATTCCTTTCCTGGGATGTTCCAAGTGTGATTATGATATATCTCTCCCTCCTGCGTCCCCAACGGTAAAAGTCAAGTGCTTCCAAGCGTTCCCAGTGTTAAGGTGCTTGACGTACTTATACGTGCAGGTTAAAGGATCTCTGTACACTCTCTAGATCTGCGATTTCACCTGCCTTTGAATGGAGATGTTAATGTACAGAAGTATTCCAGCCTAAAGAGAAATCAAGTGATAGTTGGATTTGAAAAGGATTATCTTTGGCCTTGGCATTCTCTCGTTTTGAGCGTTTCATTATCAATCCTATCAATTTTCTTTGCACGTGCGATCGTGGGCACTGTTATGAGCCCTTGTTTGAAAGTTGAGATCCTCAGGACATTACTACTCCCAGGTCCCTTACATTATTTGGTCCGCTTATTTGTTATGGCCAGAGTCTGTAGATATACTCGTTCTAGTTATTATCTCCTCAAGTTTTCCATACAGGGATGTAGAGTAGTTGGATATTTGTTCTCATTGAACATCATATTGTTACCGTTGCCCCCATTCTGGGGAAAACTTTGTTTATATCTTTTTGGTGGTTAACATCGTCCTCGGCAGATGACAGCATCATGCAGAGATCTAGTATAATCAGCAAAGGATGATACGGGTGTGTGATTGTGTATCTCGGTCTATGTCTGACATAGTGAATGAGGAATAAGATGGCCCGCGAGTACGGTGCCTTGTGGAACAGTGGCTCTTCACCTAGGGCAGCCGCCGATTTAACGCGGTTTTGACCACTACTCTTTGTGTTCGATTTGGTTTAGGAAGTTGGAAGATCCATCTCCCAACTTTCCAGTTATTCCTTTAGCACGTATTTTATGGGCTATTACGCCTATGATCAGCTTTTTCTCTTCAAAATGCCTTTTGCAATGTCTGTGTAAATTTTAAATCTGCATTCTGATTTTCTTCCAGTTGCATCCAAGGGCCATCATTTCATAGTAGATCCAGTGTTGTGAGAGGCAGGAGCGACCTACCCTGAAACCATGTTGCCCTGGAATGTGCAGATTTTGGGAATCCAGGGTGATTTGCAATCCTGCTTCTTTGCACTCTTTCAAAGATTTTTATGATGTGGGGATATCAGGAGCTATTGGTCTATAGTTCTTAGCTAATGCTTTGCTGCCACCTTTATGGGTGGGGCTATATCGTCGTTTTAAGTGGACTGTGGAATTTCACCCATGTCCAAGCTCCTCATCCATAGCGTTACTTAGGCACGCGAAAGAGGGGTTTCTTGCAGGTTCTTTATGAAAACGAGTTCCACGAGGTTCTGGGCCCGGGGTGAGTGCGTTGGGCATGTTGGTCAATGGCCTTTTTCGAAATCTATCGGAGTTACGGTAATGTTCGTAAATTCCTGGCATACGTTTAATGGAGTTTTGAGGCTCATTCATGATGGAAGCATTTGGGTCGTCTGATCCTCAGACCGATTAGTGGTTCACTAAACACAGAGTCGTACTGGGATTTCAATTTTTGATCTCAATTTCCTTGTTGTCATCTGTGCTAAGTTCCCATCCTGTTATGTAATAAGGGGCCCGTACTAGATGAGGTATTTGCCTTGTTTTTGGCATATGAAAAGAAATTATTTTGAATTTCTTTCAATTTCACTAATAGCTTTTAAGCTCCATCCTGTCTCTCTGGTTCCTGTAAGAGTCATTTAACTTAAGGTCGATAGTTTCACTCCCTGGTCCCAGGCGCATCTTTCGTGTATCAGATATTCTAGCACACCTGAGGAGCTCAGTGACTCTTTATCGTCTTCTGTAGAGGGAGACAGCATCTTGCTCTCTCCAGTTTACTCCTGCTCTTCTTCTTTCTTAGGGGAATATGCCTAAGACACATGCTTCAGCTGACAAGGAAGTTGTTTTTCAAGACACGGTTTGGGATCCATGTCATTTAGAATATTTTCCCAACATGGTTTCGTTTAGGACATTGTTTACCCTGGTCCCAGTTGGATGTTCTTGTTGTTGTGAAGTTGTTATTTTGTGAAGAAACCTTCTCAGGTACATGCATTCTGCTGATCAGGGACCCTATGCATGTACGTCTGGACTTCGATTAGTTTTTGTGATACGGAAATTAGATGTTTTTGATATTCGTCAGGTCTCTTATCATGTCCTCATTATTTGTGAGATTGTTAAGGTCAAGTGTGGTTTTAGTCTTGTTGGCTCCACTATCTCCTGGCTTTATTAAAGGTGTGTTTTATTTGCAGGTGACTTAGTAGTCATGTGTGTTGTGACCTTTTCATCTGCAGCTACCTCCGGGGGATTGTATCAGCTTATAACAATATTTGCTACATTATTCCTTTTTGTATGACTTTTGGGTTGAAATCACCCATGCCAGCAAGTTATTTGGGGATGGAGCTGGAAGGTTTTCCAGTCTGGAATCTATTTTCAGTAGCTGTTCCTTGAAAACGGTTGTGTAGGTTGTATCTGGTGGCTAATATACAACCACATATGACTAGGTTTTGGTTTCAATCTTTATTGATAGAACTTCTAACTACCTCATTGTGGTGTTCAGCAAACTCCGTGCAGATGAGGGGGACTCTTTGAACATTACAGGCCATTCCCCCATTGTTGCCTGTTCATTCTGTCGCATCTAAAAAACGGTTTGTAACCATTATCCAATTTTCACTGTCAAAGTGGATCTTTTGTGTGAGTCTCTTGAATGAAGGCTACAAAAACATATTGCATTGTGACTCATCTATGAAGGCCACTGATTAAAAAGGTATTTTGTTGTTGGTGGATGGCTTTAAGGCCCTGTATATTAGCAATATGAACGAGGTTGTTGTTCTGTGTTTGTTGGGGGGACTTTGTTACTGCATACAGTAGTCCTGCCCCCTAATTCTGGAGCGGACTTGGGTGGCCACTGGCTGCGACCTCCAGGTCCAACATGGCTACATTGGTGGTGGACTACTATTTTTGTTATTTTCCTTCCATTTTCTTTTTTCCTGTTTCCTGCCATCTCTATAAAAATTCACCTGGAAGTTGGGTTGTCGTAAGCTATATTGTTTGTCTTGTGGGGTCTGGCTCTGGTCTCCCTTTTAGATCTGGTATGCGGGAGTCGTGTTGTAATACTGCTTCTGGGAAGGACAGAGGGAGAAGGGGACAATTTTTGGGTTGAAGAAAAGTACAGGAAGGATAAAATGAACGACCACCACTCCTTTAGACAGGAGGTCGCTACAGTTATGTGGGGGGGGGGAAAAAAAGATGTTTCATTGGTGAGTTACTGTCGGGGGGGGGGGCAAGCAAGATTTTCAGTGGTGGGGCGTACTATCGATGGGGGGCAACTAGATTTTCAGTGGTGGGTGTACTGTCGGTGGGGGGCAAGAGATTTTACACTGCGTGGGGGGTACTAATCGGAGAGCATGATTTTCCGGTGGTGGCGGTTAGTATCGGGGGGGGCAAGATTTTCAGTGGTGGGGTTACATCGGTGGGAGGCAAGATTTTCAGTCGTGGGGTGGGTACTATCGGTGGGGCAAGATTTTTAAGTGGTGGGGGTACTATTTGAGGGGAGATTTTCAGTGGTGGGGTACTTCGTGGGGGGGGCAAGATTTTCACGTGATGGGGGCCACTATCAGTGGGGCAAGATTTTCGTGGTGGGGGTGGCGGGTTAACTATCGGGGGGTATGGTTTTTTTGTGAGTGGTGGGGTACTATCGGAGGGGGCAAGGATTTTCAGTGGTGGGGTTACTATCGGAGGGCGCGCAAGAATTTTCTGTGGTGGGGGTGCTATGGGGGGGCAATATTGTTAGCGGTGGGGGGGGGGGGTACTATCGGGGGGCAAGTTTTACTGTGGTGGCGGGTACTATCGGGGGGGAGATTTTCAGTTGTGGGGGTTATACTATCGGGGGGCAAGGATTTTCAGTGGTGGGGGTACTATCGGAGGGGGCAAGATTTTCTGTGGTGGGAGTGCTATCGGGGGGCAAGGATTTTTCAGTAGTGGGGGTACTATCGGGGGGCAAGATTTTCTGTGGGGGCCGGTTACTATCGGGGGGGCAAGATTTTCAGTAGTGGGGTTCTATCGGGGTGGCAAGATTTTCACGTGGTGGGGGGTACTATGGGGGGGGGAGATTTTTAGTGGTGTGGGGGTTACGCCCTACACCCCTACATCCCTACACCACCCCAACTCCCTCATCACTCCTCCCACCTGACAACCTGATCACCACCCCACCTTCTCCCGCATCCACCTAACATACCACTGACTAGTGGTCCCACAACAGCACAAAATTTAATTGAGGTTTTTGGAGGAAGTTGGTGTTGGTCGGCGCTTCTTCGTCTCCTCCACACAATTGCTGTTTTAATTACCTCGTCAAAATTGGAAATGGAAATGATATGCAGTGTTAGGATTGGCGAGATAATTGTCTTTTGTACTGATCCCCGGCTGCCTTTGTTACCCGGGTGGATTCGAACAAAATTCGAACATGGATTTTCGGGGATTTTAATGAGAAAAAGCAAGAAGCGGTAGGCACACACCGAACCCGCAAAATAAAACTCAGAGATTCCTGAAAAATGTAGAATAAAAAATGTAAAAAATGGTTAAAATGGATCCCTTTTAAAAAAAGCTTGCTAATTGTTTTTTTGAAGTCCAAACCCTGTGGGGTTTATTTCAAGTAGGGAGTAGTGGAGTCTTGTGAGCTTATTAAATAGAAGGTGGTCAGTCTATCAACTACAGGAGAGACATAAGATTCATGTATTTGTATATTTATGCTAGATATGTGGTGTTGTAGCAGGTGGAGATAACGCTAGGTGTGAGCGGTGCCCACTAGTATTTCTACTTCCACTAGCGCATCATACACTCAACTGTGACGTCCACTCAGCTGCTACACCTCTTCTAGCACCAAATACAAGTCGCTAGCCTCATGCCTCTCATTTAGGATAAGGGATGGATCGCTTTGTTTTAATTAAGACTGTTGAATTTGATCACAAGAAATTTCATTCTTCGACTGCTTCCAATCGCCTATAATTCGCGGCGGAAGAAGCCACTGGGAAGCCAGTAGGTGGACTTCATACCAATGGACCGTAAGAAGGTATTTGATCACTGTTTTGACGCCAGGAGTGGACCTCCCTACAACCTGGAAGTGAAGAAACTTATATCATTATAAAATACGTGCGATGGCGCGCAGAAGACCGGGTCGACGTAGACCACACGTCAAGGACAAAACGACAATGCCAGACCCTAGGAGTACTGTCCTACAGAGATTAGTATAGCTTCTTATAGCATAAAACCAGTGTTTTTAAAAGAGCGAAAAATCCTGCGTAAATATGTTCGTGTATGGAACGATAAAACTATTCAGATTATAAAAAATAGAAAAGACAACATGCAAGATACTCAAAGGACTTGATAAAAGAGACTGACAAATGAGAATATAAGGAGACAAGAATAAGGGGACAAGATGATATTTAGAGATAAAAATGCACTATAGAATTGCCAAGAAACATGCTCTTGGGGTGTTTCCTGGGGTGGATGGGGAAAGAGGATAAATGCAAGTTTCATATGTACTTTTAAGTATAAATGGTTTGACTTGATCCACAAGGCAGGGAATAAATGAAAGACCTATCAAATAACATCCAAACAGGGGTCGATTCTCGGCTCCTGGTCGAGATTGACCCTGTAGCAGCAAAATTAGGTAATTGCCCACATAAAACAAACGTACTAACCACGGCTTCAATAGCCGTCATCTAGACAGCAACAGTGACAGCAAATTGAAGCAGAGCAAGGCTCGAAATCGCAGGCGACTTCAATCATGATGAAATAGATTGGGAGAATTGAGAACTCCACGGGGGATCTAAGACAGAGCGCACCTCCTCTGGAGCTTCCGCAAGTCAAGGACCTCGCCAGAGGTTCTAGGAGAGTCTAACTCTAGTTCTCTACATGAAACCTTAATGTATTTAAACCCCTTTTCATACTGCATCTTCGTGGAAGCCTACTTTTACAGACACCTGTCATGGGCACAAGTTTTTTGTAAGATAAATGGTAATCCTTCAAATGTTGTTTCCATACGTTGACACAGTTTCCTGCAGGTATCCAATTAATACTCGCAATTTTGAGATAGCCTCCCGAAGAACTTTCCAATTTTGAGATAGCCTTCCGAAGCACTTTCCAATTTTGAGATAGCCTTCCGAAGCACTTTCCAATTTTGAGATAGTCTTCCGAAGCACTTTCCAATTTTGAGATAGCCTTCCGAAACACTTTCCAATTTTGAGATAGCGTTCAGAAGCCCTTCCGGTCTACTGGTTCTAGTAAATCTTTCCTTTTAGTAAACATTCATTGGGAAGGGAAAGAGGTTACCTCGCCAACGAAAACAGCTGTCTTCTGTGGGGATGTCGTCGATACAGTGGTGTTCACCTTACGAAAATATTGATAGTCTTCAGTCGATTTGTGGAGACTAAATAACGTTATTCATAAATGTTTTTAGGATCAATTCCTTTATATTCTAAGCAGATGGATGATTATTGGAGAATGGCTACTAATATGCACCAGCGTTCTTTTATCTCAATAAGGCAGACTAAAGCTTTTTTATTTTTTCTTTATAATGTTCTAAACATGGATTGAAACGTCATTGTACGGTTTCTGACGAGAAACGTTGGCCTCTCCTAAATTGTCCCTCTCCTAAGAATTTTTTTTGTGAACCATCTAGTGTGTAATTATGTCATTAGAAGACATATTATATATATATATATATATATATATATATATATATATTATATATATATTTTAATTTTTGTAACTCGGACAAGTGGTATTTAATCAACAACCACACTACGACTAGCCGGGGCGATCGAACCCGTGTTGTTTTACCCGCTTCGTTGAAGCATGTCAAAATTCACGACGCTCTAAACAACTGGGCCATACAATACTATTTGTCCATGTGGATCATCGCCTCGTGAATTTTGGACTTGCTTCTAAACGAAGGCGGGCTAAAACAAAACACCGTTCGATAACCCAGCTTAGCTACACTGTGTTATTTTGTTATGTATATAATATATATATTTATATATATAATTATATATATAGTTTATATATATATATATTTATATATATATATATATATATATATATATATATATTTTTTTAAAATATTTCTATTATATATATATATATATATATATTTATATATATATATTATTATAAATAATGCCGCGCCCGAACAGGTTTTGTTTAAAACTCGTCAATTAGCAAGGAAACTCATTTAAAATTAAGTCCTTTCTAAAAATTTTAAGCCAAAATTCGCGGGTGATGATTTTGTTGTATGTTCTTTTGTTGTATGTTTTGTTTGTTTGTTTTTTTGTTTGGTTTTTAGTGGTGTGGTTTGTGTGTGTGTTTGTTGTTTTTGTTTTTTTTTTTGTTTTTCTGTTTTGTCTTTTGTTGATATGTTTTGTGTTTTGTATTGTTTTTTCTTTTTGTCTATGTTGTTTTTTTTTTTTGTTGTTTTTGTATTTTGTTGTAAGTTTTTTTTTTGTTTTTGTTTTGTGTTTGTTGGTTTTTTGTGTGTTTTGTTTGTGTGTTATTTTTCTGTATATCGTGGTGTACTCACTGTTGTGGTTGCAGGGGCGATTCACAGTCCTCGGCCCCACCTCTCCACTGGCCGCTTTACTCGGTCCCTCTTCCCGCCTCCATGAACTTTATCATACCTCGTCTTCTTAAAGCGATGTTATGGATCCTGTTTCATACATCACTACAAGACTGTTCCCCATCCTGACAACTCTGTGATGAAGAAATACTTCATAACAATCCATGTGGTTTATATCTGAGTCTTCAGGTTCAAAACTGCGACCCCTTGTTGTGCGTCCCATCTCTGGAAACACCTGTCTCTGTCCACCTTGTCGATTCCTCTCAGTATTTTATATGTTCGAATCACTTCCCCCCTAATTCTCCTGACTTCCAGTTTCGCCAAGTCGATTCCCCGTAACCTCTCCTCGTAGGACATACCCTTAGCTCCCGGGAACTAGTCTTGTTTCAAACCTTTGGCACTTTCTTAGTTTCATTACTGCTTGGCTAGGTGAGGGTTCCAAAACTGGCGCTGCATACTTCCAATTTTGGCCTACGTTACACTGTGTACAGAGTTCCTGAATGACTCCTTATTTAGATGTCGGAAAGCTGTTCTGAGGTTTGCCAGACAGCACCCATATGCTGCAGGAGTTGTTTGGTTGAATTGCCCCCTCAGGAGATGTTTCCGGTGGTTATACTCACCCCAAGACTTTTTCTTGATTTCCGGTTTGTAGGCTTCTGGCCCTAGATTGTACTCCGTCTGTGGTTTTCTTTGCCC
>NC_069425.1:34890330-34905330 GCF_026875155.1 Cherax quadricarinatus
AACCCTGTTCCTTTTAAAAAATGGGCTTGGCTTAGAATTTCAATTAGAAAAATTGTCCCCATCGGGCTGGAGACCGAAACGCCTAAAAGGAAGTAGTCTAATACAAGAGAATGCAGAATGTTTCTTGAAGACAAAAAATTACGAATTTTCATCCTTTTTTCTTCTAAAGGGAAAGTTTTAAAAAAAAATGTTTGTTGACGACTCGCCTTTTGAAATGAACTTTTCCTTTCAAAACAAAGTTAAGAAGCGATACTTAAAAGCGAAATTTTTTTTTTTGGGGCCCCCCAAATAAAGGCACTTTTCTACATGCTTGTTTCTTTGTCAACAATATTTATCGTACACTAAAAACTTTTAAAAACGTCGCAAAACCAATTTGTAACTAAATTTTCTTTCCGGGTGGGAATTTTTTTTTAAATTAGTGGAAATTTTTAAGGGGTTTTAAGGGAAGTAGGGGGGAATGAGGGATAATTGCGGTTATTTTTAACCAGGGGGTTTGATAAAAAATTTGGGGGTTTATTTTTACCTAATTCATGTGGGAATTCTTGATTTTAAAGACCTAAAATGTGGATGGTAAAGGGGATTTTTAACCTGCCCGAGAAACAGGCTCGTTGAACAAAAAAGTTCACCCCCTATCAAAAAATTTTTTAAATTTCCTTTTTTTAAAAGGCCTCTCACTGTGTATACAAGAGGCATACCGCTCGTTTTTATAAATGTTTGTATTCGGGGGTTTGCAAAACACCCCAAAGACCTGTATGGCTGAGTTTTGGGGGAAAAATTAAATATCAGACTTGCAGAAAGGTCGTGTGGTGTCTAAACATGAGAGTTTGACTCGACCGGGATACTTACTGGTCGACAAATAAAATAAATTGACTAAATTAGATTGACAAAAAATTAGTTTAATTCGGTTGCCCTAAACTGACTTTGGATGATTGGGAAAACCCGGATTTTTTGGACTGACCTTGACCTACTCTGACGGGACCCCCCAGATTTGCCCCAAAATTTAAACGCCCTAGAAACTCTGTTTGGGCCCTCCCCCTCAAAACCCTTTCCCCTTCCGTCATTTTTTCCCCCTCATTTTTTTCCCTCCCTTCCACACCCCACTTTTTCCTCCCCCCCTTTCTCTCCCTTTTTCCCCCCCTCCAACCACACCCCCAAAAACCACACAAAATCGGGAAAAAATACTGTTCATTACTGCCTACACTGCCAAGTTTAAAAATTTTAATTTTTGGGAAATATTGGGGTAAAAAAAAAAGATCCCCTTGAATGTCGCGGATTATTAACAGATTTCCCATAAATACTCGAAAATGATCACGAGGCCAATTATCGTGACTTTTTATTTTTCACACAGATTTTTTTTTTTAGGCTAAAATGAAGCTTTTTTTCCCCGTCAGTTTTTTTCAAAGCCCAAACATATCTAAGTTTTTATTACCACCCCCCCCCCGGGTATGAAAACGCCCACAACAGGCCCACTGATACCAGGTGCCTACTTTTCTTTTTAGGTCAAAAAAGAGACAGCAGGTGAAAGGAAACATGCCCAACGTTTCAACCTGTTTCCAGGGGTCGAACCACGGACACTCAGTATGTGAACCCAAGTTCGCTCGAATCCTCATCACCCCCACTGAAAAAAATTTTTCCTACGTTCATTTTCGATTTCCACCCCCCTATCGAAAAATGCCTTTAGAAGCAAAAATGTCACTTTGCTAGTGTTCGAGATAGCGGGTTTTTCCTTTCAACTGTTTTAAAAGGGGGCGCAGTTGGGCCCTAAAAAACCTTTTAAAAAAAAATACAGTTGGGTTAAACCTTGAGAATAATATATATAATATAAAAATATAAATATATAATAAAATATAAATATATATAATATATATATATATATAAAATAAATATATACAAAATAATAAATATTGAGGTCCCGCATTCCAGCTATAGAGGTGGACTTCCCTATATTCCCATAATAATATATATATATATATATATATATATATATATATATATAAATATATATATATTATTATATTTTAATATATATATATATATATAAAAAATAAATATATTTTTATAAAATTAAAATATATAAATAAATAAAATATGTCCCTGCCGAATAGGCCCGAACTTTTTCGATCTTGGGTTTAAAAAGCAACGCCATCTTGCCAAAATAGGACCCAAATGGGGAAAAATTTTTTATGCAATAATTTCGCCCAAAAAACCCTTTTGAACCCAACGAAAAAAATAATTTCACGTGTTTGTTTTTGTATTAAAATTTCTGTAAACAAAACTAAAAAAATATTTAAATTGGGTTAGGCTAAAATAAATTGTTCTTGTTAAAATAAGGTTAGGGAATTTTTTTAAAATTTTTTTTTTGGCAAAATTATAAATTTTTTTCATAAACATTAATGAAAAAAAAATATCTTTAAAAAGACAAGAGAAATTTTGAAAAAAGGACTTAATTTTTAAAAGAGGGTCTTGCTAACTGACCAGTTTTTTCATATTCGGCACGACATAAAATAAATATATATATAAATATGTTTGTGCCCAATATGTAAAAAATGGTCAATTAGCAAGAACTTATTTTTAAAAAAAAGCCCTTTTTAAATTTTTCCCCCTTATACTTTAAAGATATATTTATTTCCCTTTTAAAGTTAATGTAAAAGTTTTTTAAATTTTTCACCAAAAGAATCTTTAAAAAATTACCTAACCTTTTTCATAAAAAGAACAATTTTTTTTTTTAGCCTAACCCAACTAAATATATTTTTTGATTTGAAATTTCAGTAATTTAATACTAAACCCCAAAACAGTGAAATAATTTTTTTCGTTAGGGTTTAGAAAGATTTTTCCGAAATTAATTTTTTTCCCTACATAAATTTTCACTTGTCCTATAAAGGCAAGATGACATGCTATTTAAGGGCCAAAATCGCAAAATTCGCCAATTTGGGAGAAAAAATATATATGTTATTTTATATTTATATAATATAAAATATTTTATATAATAATATATAATATAAAAATATATATATATATATATTTTATATTATATGTTAAAAAAAATTATATATATATAAAAAAAATATATAAATTAAATATATATATATATATATATAAATATATAAAAATATATATATTTTATATATATATATATATAGAGTGTGGGGTGTGATCTTAAAATCCCTCTGAAAAATTTTGCCCTAATTTTTTGCGTGGGTTTAAAAAAAAAATATTTCCCGAGATTTTATTTTTGGTAAATTTCGACGCATAATATTATATTCTTTAAACCCAAAAATAACTTTTTGGGCAAAAAATAACCCAAAATTAAAATTTTCCTCAAGGCTAAACTCCCCTTTTTATTTAGCTAAGTAAGAATGGTTTTTAAAATAAAAAATTCCCCGTATGTATATTTGTTTTAACGGTAATTTTAAAATTTAAAAAATATAATAGAAGAACTAAAATCTCCCGGTTTTTAAAAAAAAAAAAAAAATCGAGAAATTTATAATGGGTAGGGAAAGCCTTTTTAGCTTTTGCCCAGCTGGGAAATCTTCAACATGATATAAGCTTTTTGGAAAATTTTTTCGTTCTAAAACAAACCGACGGTCACCAAAAGAATTCAACATAAGTTTTTCCAGCATAGGACCAACAGATGTTGTCTAGCACAAGACCAATATATGTTGTGACCACGAGCAGTATATATTCTGACCATCATCAGCATATGTTGTGCTAACCGAAAGGTTTTGGGGTTTTTCTGTCTCTTCTCCCGTTCTACTTTCTGTGTTGTCGGTTATTCTTAAGTTCTGTTTAACATGTTCACTTTCTATCATCCTGTTTCAACAGCCGACCAAAAAACACCATGAACTTCAGATAGACTGAAGTTGTGGGTGACAATTTAGCCATTCAGTTTGTCGAGTTTACACTAACCCACCCCAAGGAAATTCCTTTATATCGGTGAAGGACTGTTGATTTTAGGAAATGGAAGCTACCTTCTTTTCCGGGATCAATCTCATTTTTTCCCCCATTCCGCTGTACCCATCATCCAACCCCTCCCCCCCCGTCCTACTGACTTAGCTCTTCAATATGATTGTAAGTGTAGCAAAAAGTGCCCTTTCCTATTCACCTAAAATCATCGACAACTACTCCCCGGTAAGTCATCCTCGGGTTTAACTACTGTCGGGTCATCCATCCCCTTTTCGCACGTAATCGTCATCTAAAACTCATTATCTCTGACCTTAATGACAATTAACGCTTTTCCCCGAGGACCAAACTAGCACTAATAACTCGACTACCGCCACCAAACGACCTTTCCCTGGGATTTAATCAGCTATCCTGAAGGAGGAGCTCAGGTGAGGCGGGAAAAAAAGGCGATGTATCCACACTGCTCTTCGTGTTCCCTGGTTTCAATTTTTGTTTAATGATGGCTGTGTGTTTGCTGTGTTTACTCTTGTTCTTTTACTGAATTCAGTCGTTTTGTGTGTGTGTCGTACTCTTTCTTTTTTGTGGTTGCAGGGGTCGATTCACACTCCTGGCCCAGCCTCTTAGCTGATCGCTACTAGATCCACTCTCCCCCTGCCCCAAGGGTTTTATCGTGTCCATCTCCGCAGTGACTTGTTTCTATGTTGTTTCGTTCTATTGAGCTCTCTGTTTCTCTCTCTCTCTCTCTCTCTCCTCTCCTTCTCTTCTCTCTCGTCTCTCCCCTCTTTCTCCTCTCTCCTCTCTCCATTACCTCAAAAAATATACGCTAAGGACTGAACATGCAAACATCATCACCCAAGCCAATCCAATTCTCCCGAAAAGTCGAGCCTGAAGAAGTCAATTTGAATAAGATATCGGGGAAATGGAAGTTTTTGAGCAGTTTTAAATCCCGGGCCCAGATTGAGAAACACTATCCATGGTTTTGCGGAGTAAGACTCGGATTTACTTCGGTAAAAGAGGATGGTAAGATAGCGCGCGAGGAAGAAATTTCCTCCAGCTACACTAGTGGTGTGTGGAGGCGGGGGTGGGGTGTTGGGGGTGTGTTTGACGCGGGTGAAGGCGCTCTTGATCAAAGGAGATGGAGCTATCTTCCGATTTCTTTGACCAAAGTCTGATTGCCCCTCATTTCCCCAGGTGCTGTGTAATGCCTGCGGGTTTTTGCGCTTTAACGCGAATGTAAATATAGAATTATAATAATGTAAAAATTTAATAATAATTAAATAATAATAATTAATATAAAATAAATAATAATAAATTTTTAATTATAACGATGAGCTACTTTTGAAATGCTTTTAATTAATGTAGATTCAAATGCTAATTAAAATTCATATGCAAATTATTGTTATTATTAAAAATCATTATTCTTATTAGTGAAGGCGCTAAGCCCGTAGGAGTCCACACGGCGTCTGTGAAATGGAAAAGGTGTCTCCAATTCCTTGGATCGAAAAACCCTTCACCGCATTTTGGCGTAACCTTTCATTCTCTTTTAGGTTATGTAGGTTAGGTCAGGGTTTTTCAGGAACAGGACAGGTATTGCTGACTCGGGTCTTAGTTATATGCTGACCCGCAGCTGGAACTTTTGGTATCTGACCAGATATTCAGATAGGCCAAAAAATGTATATCTCTCAGTAGTATATACAAACATTTTTTGTATATCTCTGAGCGTATATAACCCCAGAGATGTATATCTCGCTGTGTCAATCTCTGTGTACATACCCTGAGAGTTTAAAGTTAATCCCTATTCCAGGGACTAAGTACCCCGAGTGATGGTATACATTTGACATGCAGGCTTAATGACCCTCGCGCAGACGATAGCTTCAAGTCAAATAAACCAACTAACAATGTATACCGCTGAGGAATGTGCGGAAGCACAGCAGTGAATCTGTGGATGTGATGTACGTATGTTGTCCATAACACACCCAAAATAATGGAAATGCTAAACACACATGGAAAAGGCAGATGGCAACGTCATAACACGTGGAAAACTGGAGTGAAATGGTCATAGCACAGAAGAGGGGAGACGAAAGGGTTATGACGTAGAAAAGGGAGAATGAATCATAATATAAAAAACGGGAGATGAAAGGGACGTAACATAAAAAATGGGAGAGTAATAACACTCAAAATGGGACATAGGAGTCAGTAACACAGGTGTGTAAAACAAAAGATGATAGGGACAAAACACAGAAATCGTTGTGAAGAGAGGGCCTTAAGACATAGGAAACAGTAATAGAGTCCTAAACATGCTTAAAAAAAGGAGAGATAGAAGGGAAGTAACAGAAGCTTGCTTGAAGAACACAAATATGAGAGGGCCATCTCATACAGAAAACGGGAGATGGAGGGTCAGTAACACAGGCGTGGGGGGGGGACTCGCTTCATCTACTTACCATTTAAATTGTTGCCGTATTTTAGTTCACTGTCAGGGAGCGAGGCCGTATTTCAGGGTCGTAATTCAGCTGAAACCCCAGACTGTAATTGTAGGGCTTAAGTAATCCTACAAGGCGAGCCGGAATTACTGCCGCTTCCCCACACTTCCCCCCAAATTGGAAAACTGGACCAACTTTGTTGTTGAATAGTTGAAATATTTAAAAAAAATGGATAGCCTTTTTCATTCGTATTTCGAATACCAAAACAAAAACTAGTTGGAAACTTTTGTGTTTATCTTTATTTATTTTTAGAAATACGCATTTATTACGAGCTCTGAGCATATTAAATTTAAATTTAGACATAACTTCAAAAATTTCCCGTAATGAGAAAGAGGAGGAAGACCCGAGAAAAATAATGGTAAAATATCGATAATTACCAAAAATTACGAAGTTCAAATGATGCGAAAGGGAATCTTCTCTCGTTAATTATGGTTTAACTCGAAAATGTATACACAAAGACCATTATTTACCTGCTGCCGCCGGGAATTATCATATAGTATCACAATTAAACTGAAATAATTGCATTATGATTTTTGTTAATGCAGAGGCGGGGACAGATGAGTCGGTGGAGGAAAGACCAAGTGGGCCTTAGTCACGGGAAGGAGAATCTAATCAAAGATCTTTAAAAACAAAATCAATCTTCTCTTAACTCAGAAAAATCTTCCCGGCCAAGGGTGGTGCATATCAGTGTTTATATAAGCCACAGGACGGGGGGGTTTTAAGCCCTGGCGAGTGTGTCCCCAAAAATTTCCCTGGTTTGTTTACAATCATGTTATTACGATTTTGTGAATCAAGTAGTGATTATTAGTAACATTTTTAAAAAACCAGTTGGCCCTCTACCTGTCAGGATAACTTGATTGACACTTGTCAAAGTATTCAAGATACAATGACTGGCACTTGTCAGTGGGCTCTGAGATAATGTGACTACCCTGTCTGTGCCTTCAAGTTAACATAATTTGGTATTGTCAGTGTGTTTATAATAACATGTTTGGCAAATTGTTAACATACCCTCGTTACTGTATGCTAAACTATTAGCTGGGTAACTGTCATTAATATTGTATTCAATTGAAGCCGAAAAATTAGTACGATGTATTGTAGCAATTCTTCAGCTCCGTCTTAGGACGTGGATATGTGATCCTTTGGGGGTTAGACTTAATTTATCACATTTCATGGTGTGATATTATTTTTTAATAAGATGAACTAATAATCGAATTCCTGTTGATTGGAAATAGTCAGATATACCTTTAATAAAAAGGTAAAATAGTGCTTTTTCTCAAAACATACTTGGTGTTCCCGCAGTTTTAATTTTGTGTGTTTCACTGACACAGCGGAGCAGTTTTACATTCGTTAAAAGTGACGCCTGAACGAGATCGTTTTTCATTTTGCAGGGTGAATTCGTGAGGTGAGAACCGTGGAAATTGACGCCAGTGATAAGGAAGTGACACTCAGGTACGGCAGGTAATGAGTGTGTCGAGTCACTGAGGCTCAGTAAAACAATCAAGGTGTCAGAAGCGGTGCAAGGGGAGAGACACGACGTCACGTCTCCGCTTTTGGATGACAACTATGTTATGCTCGCTAGGCATGCACGTCTTACCTGTTAGGTTCTAGACTATGGCTTGCCTGTCAGGTCCTAGACACACGTCTGCTCTGCCAGGTGAATTGCAGGCAAGACTCCTCTGACAAGGCGATAGACGTGAGGCAGCACTCAGACTGCAGTTAGGTACTGAAACAGGGCGCCATCACAACTAATTTAAAACATTCTTCTTTGTACGGACTGATGAAGCCACTTTGTGGCGAAACGTTTCCTCATTAAAAATACCCAAGTGTTTGCACAGATGTCTAATTTATCAACTTGTCGGCTCTCTGAGCCATTCATGTACATAAATATAAAACAGTATCAATGAAAACCACCTAAAATGCTTAAGCTTATATTCATTTCCCACCGAGAACGTACAAATAATGCTATAGAAAGCTAAGATAATGAATATATCATATCCTCCGTATAATGATATTTGCAGAATTAAATATATTACAGGGACGCATACTTCACTTAAATTCAAGATCATCTAGAAACAGGGACATTGTAAGGTCAGGCATTCAGGCAACACATTGCACTATCGGGCACATGAGCTGTTTCCATAACACCAATCCTAAAATGACCAAACTGGTTACAAAGAGAGTAAAAAAGTGTAGTTCATTCAGTGAGGGACTGAATAAGTGGCGAGTACGACAATACACAAATGTGTCTCCTCTGACATTAATAACCTTCCAGATCTCTGATTTCCCGCCTCATTCTGACTTACTAATGTCACACTGACCTCACCTCAGAGCGGTGGCTGAGGTGACTTGACCACACTGTCAAATGCATACTTTGTGATTAAACTCAGCGGATTGTTAAGAAAACACTTACAAATTTATATTTAAAAATAGGGTAAATATCGTAACCCATATTGCACCCCAACCAACATCCTCGTCTAACACCATCCACCACAATTCTCACCATCCACTTCTCTCACCATCCAGTGTTCACTACCCTCACTCTCACCACTCACACCATCACCGCTGCTGCCTTGCTTACACTCCTCTGCTTCTCGCGAGTCGTGATCTATATTACCGTCTCAGAGATGCCACGTCAGGCGGTGTATCATTTAATAAGATGCTCAGAGCTGGGAGATGAGGAAGACTGCAGCATCTGGCCTCAGAAGTAACGCTGGGTGTTATACAGCAATCACTATTACAAGTCTCCCGCATGCTGACACGGGCTGCCGGTCTACTGATGTGGGGTGCCAGATTACTGACACGGGATGCCAGTCTACTAACGCAGTCCGCCCACCTACTGAGGCAGTCCGTTCATTAACTGACATAGTTCACTGCCTGCTCAACGATTCGGTTCGCCCATCTACTGGCGTAGGTTGCCAACTTGCTAATGCATTCTGCACGCTTGCTGACGCTGTCTGCCTGCCTACTCACGCAGGTCACCCCACTACTGACGCTACAGTCCACTAACTGTCGCTTCTTCATCCACAGAAGGTAGCCCTGCTGTAGTTGTACCCGACCGCTAAAGGTGACAGGATCCGCACCTGTTATCTCAAGACTGCTGCCGTGTTCCCCCGTCCACTGCTGTATTTTACCGTCCAACAGAGTGAGATCAACAGAACGAGACCAACACAGCAAGACCAACACAGCGAGACCAACACAACTAGACCAACACAACGAGACCAGCACAGCGAGACCAACACAGTGAGACCAATACAGCGAGACCAACACAACGAGACCAACACAAAGACACCAACACAGCGAAACTAATTCAACTAGACCAACACAACGAGACCAGCAAAGCGGGATCAACACAGAGGGACCAACAACACGAGACCAACTAACGAGACAACACAATTAGATCAACACAATGAGACCAGCACATCGAGACCAACACAACTAGAAAAACACAGCAAGACCAACACACCGAGGCCAACACAGCGAGACAAGTACAGCGAGGCCAGCAAAGCGAGAAAAAATACGAGACCACAGGGAGACCAACACAACCAGACCAACACAACGAGACCACACAATGAGACCAACACAATTAGATCAACACAAGAGACCACACAGCAAGACCAACACAACGAGACCACACAGCATAGGTCAACACAACGAGACCAGCACAGCAAGACCAACACAACGAGAAAAACACAGCGAGACCAAGCACAGCGAGAAAAGCACAGCGAGAACAACACAGCAAGGCCAACACGAGGACCAGCACAGTGAAACCAACACAACTAGACCAACACAACGAGACCAGCACCACGAGACCAACACAGCGAGAGCACACAACGAAACCAACCAACGAGACACAACACAACTAGACACACAGAGCGAGACACACAACGAATCACAGAGACCAACACAACGAGACCACAGCGAGATCAACACAGACAAGACCAACACAACTAACCAACACAGCGAGACTCAACACAGCAGAGACCAAACACACTAGAACCAACACAACGAGACCAACACAGCGAGAACCAACACAGCTAGACTAGCACAGTGAGATCAACACAGCGAGACCAACACAACTAGACCAACACAGCGAGACCAACACAGCAGACGCACAAAACAGCGAGACCAGCAAATACAAAGAGACCAACACAGCGAAAACCAAAACAGCGAGACCAACATAACTAGACCAGCACAGCGAGACCAACACAACGAGACCACAGGGAGACCAACACAACGAGACTAACACAAAGAGACCAACACAACGAGACCAACACAGCGACACCAACACAGCGAAAACCCAGAAGCACTGTTGAATCCGCCAATTAGTGAAATGAGTGCTTGGGTAACAGTGTAATAATTAACAAGAAGAATAAAATATATTTAGCTTATTATCCACGTTCATACTTTCTCTCTTTGTCTGTCCCGTCTGTCTCTCCTCTCTCTCCTCGCTCCTCTCTAGCTCTCTTGTTCTGTCTTTCTGTTAGTGTATATATATATAATATATATATATATATATAATAATATTAAAATATATATAAAATAATATATAAAATATATATATATATATATATATATAAAATATATATCGTGCGAATAAGTAAAACTTGCGATTTTGGCTTAACAGCAACACACTTCTTTCAGAATAGAGCAAAGGAAAATTTGTGTATGCAATAATTTCGCAAAAATCATTCTGTTCTAATGAAAAAATAATATTTCATTGTGTTTGTTTATTATTAAATTATTGCAAACTTACATAAAATATATTTAGCTGGATTAGGCGAAATTAAAATTGAGCTTGTTATAATAAGGTTAGGGAAGTTTCCTAAGGTTCCTTTGGTATAAAATCATTAATTTTTGTATTAACATAAATGAAAAAATATATCTTGTACTGTTTTTAAAAGAAATTTTAGAAAGGACTTAATTTTAAATGAGTTCTTGCTAAGTGACCATTTTTTCCTATTCGGCACGACATATCTATACACAGAGGCATTTTTTCCCTTTATTAATATTTGAATTTCTCCCTTTCTTATCTCCTGTTCTCTCCTTCCACTCTTCACTCTTATCCTTCATCTTTCCCTCTTCCCCTCTCTTTATTTTCCTCTTCCCCACTACCCCGGTTCACTAGGATTGTTGAGCTGATCAGTGAATCGTTGCAAAAACAGCGGCAGCATTTTGGAGTATGGTTTTCCTGCACGGCCTGTGTGTTGGGTGCTTATTTCTGTGTTAAGTGCTTAATACTGTGTGTTGGTGGGGTTATAATGTGGTTGGGTGCTTAATACTGTGTGTTGGGTGCTTATTACTGTGTTAAGTGCTTAATACTGTGGTGTTGGGTGATTAATAATGTGTGTTGGGGGCTTAATACTGTGTGTTGGGTGCTTATTACTGTTTTAAAAGTGCTTAATAATGGGGCTTTTTGGGGGGTTTAATACGGGGTTGGGGTGCTTTTTACTGTGTTAAGGTTTAATAATGGTGCGGGGGTGTTTATAGTGTGGGGGGGTGCTTAATACGTGTTTTGGGGTGCTTTTTAAACTGTGTTAAGTGTTTAATAAGGTTTGGGTGTTTAATACTGTTGTTGGGTGTTTATTACTGTGGTTGGGTGTTTATTACTGTTTTTTTAAGTGCTTAATAATGTGTGTTGGTGTTTAAATATGTGTTTTTTTTGGGGTGTTTATTACGGGTTTAATGTTAAAATAATGGGGCTTGGGTGATTAATACTGTGTTTTGGGGTGCTTTTTACGGGTGTTGGTGTTAAAAGGTGTGGGTGTTAATATTGTTTTGGGGTGTTTAATCCCGGGTTTTGGGGGCTTTTTACTGTGTTAAGTGCTTAATAATGGTTTGGGTGATTAATACTGTGTTTTTGGGTGCTTAATACTGTGTGTTGGGTGCTTATTACTGTGTTTAAGGGCTTAAAAGTGTGCTGGGGGATTAATACTGGGGTTTGGGTGCTTAATACTGTGTTTTGGGGTGTTTTTTTCTGTGTTAAGTCTTAATAATTTTTAATTAATATTTTTTTTAATTTTTTTTTTTTATTTTAATTTAAAAATTTTTTAATTAATTTTTTGTTAAGGTTTTAATTTAATAATTTTTTTTAAAATTTTTTTTAAAAATTTTTTTTTTTATTTTAATTTAATAATTTTTTTATTAATATTTTTTTTAATGTGTGTTGGGGTTATTACTTTTTTTTTGTTCGGGGTATTCTGTGTGTTGGGTGCTTAATACGTGTTTGGGGTGTTATTACTGTGTTAAGTCCCTTAATAATGTGTCGGGGTGTTTAAATACTGTTGTTGGGTGCTTAATATGTTTTTGGGTGCTTATTACTGTTTTAAGTGTTTAATAATGTGTGTTTGGGTGATTAATATTGGTTGGTGCTTTAAATACTGTTTTTGGGGTGCTTATTACTGTGTTAAGTGCTTAATAATGTGTGTTTGGGTGATTAATACTGTTTGTTGGGGTGCTTTTTACGTGTTAAGTGCTTAAAAATGGTGTTGGGTGATTAATACTGTGTGTTGGGTGTTTAAAATACTGTGTGTTGGGGTTTTTACGTGTTTAAGTGCTTAATAATGTGTTTTGGGGGTATTAATACGGGTGTTTTGGGGGTGCTTTTACTGTGTTAAGTGCTTAAAAATGCGGTTGGGTAAAATACGGGGGTTTTGGGGTGTTTTAATACTGTGGTTTGGGCGCTTAATAATGTGTGGGGTATTAATACTGTGCTTTGGGGTATTAATACTGGTTTTGGGGCGCTTAAAACTATGTGTTGGGTGATTAATGCTTTTGGTTTGGGTGTTAATACTGTTGTTGGGGATTAATACTGTGTTTTGGGGATTAATACTGGGTTTTTGGTGCTTAATACTGTGTTTTGGGTGCTTATTACTTTTTAAAGTGCTTAATAAGCGGGTTGGGTGCTTAATGCTGTGTTTGGGTGCAAAAACTGTGTGTTGGGTTTAATACTGTGTTTGAGTCTTAAACTGTGTTTGGGTTAAAGTGTTTTGGGGTGTTAATGCTGTTGTTGGGGCTTAATACTGTGTGTTGGGTGTTTTAATACTGTGTGTTGGGTGCTTAATACGTGTGTTGGTGCTTAACTGTGTTTTGGGGTGCTTAATACTGGTTTGGTGTTTAAACTGTTTTTTTGAGTGTTAATACTGTTGTTGGGTGCTTAAAACTGTGTGTTGGGTTCTTAATACTGTGTTTTGGGGTGCTTATTATGTGTTTGGGTCTTAAACTGTGTGTTGGGTGCTTAATACTGGGGTTTTGGGCGTTTTAATACTGTGGTTGGGTGCTTAATACGTGGTGGGGGGCTTAAACGTGTGGGGGTGTTAATACGTGTTTGGGTTCTTTACTTGTGTTGGGTGTTTATTACTTGGTTGGGTTTTTAATACTGTGTTTTGGGGTGCTTAATCTGTGAGTCGGTGCAAATTACGTGTTTTTGGTGCTTTTTCTGTGTGTTGGGTTTTTAAATACGTGTGTTGGGGGCTTTTAATCGTGTGTTGGGGTGTTATACTGTGTGTTGGGTGCTTAATATGTAGGGGTCTTAATACTGTGTGTTGGGTGCTTAATACTGTGTGTTGGGTTCTAATACGTGTGTTGAGTGTTAATCTGTTTTTGTTGGGTGCTTAATACTGTGAGTCGGGTGTTAATACTGTGTGTTGGGTGTTTAAATCTGTGTGTTGGGGCTTATTACTGTGTGTTGGGTTTTTAAATACTGGGGTTTGGGGGGGCTTAATACTGTGAGTGGGTGTTTAAAAATGTTTTGGGTGCTTAATACTGTTGTTGGGTGTTATTACTTGTGCGGGGTGCTTAAATACTGGGGTTTGGGGTTTTAATACGTGTGTTGGGTGTGCCTCCCCTTGAATTGTAAACTCAAATGTGTGTGTGTGTACTCATTTATTTGTGGCTGCAGGGGTCGAGACTCAGCTCCTGGCCCCGCCCTTCCCGATCGCTATTAGGTCTTCTCTCTCCCGCTCCAGAGCTTTACATACCTCATTTAAAGCTTGTGTGGTTCCTCCCCTCCACTCCCTTATTTTCCTGTTTTATCTAGACTAAAAAAATACTTTAACACCCCTTTACTCATCGGGTCTTCGATTTCCCAAGGGGACCCCATGGAAGTTGTTATTTGTATGTTTTGGGGTTGTGGTGTGTGTGCAAAGAAATTTTAAGGTTTTTTGTTTCGTATTTTCTTTCTTGTTTGAAGACGGCAGATTAAAAGATAAGGTTCTAATCAAGCAAAAGAAATAGGAATGGGAGTGGCGAAAAATTTTTGAGTGGGAGGGTTGTAGTAGTACCAGACATTTTAAACCTCGTACTCGGAATTAAATTGGGTTCTGGAGTGTTCTGAATACTGAATTTTCTGAAAATTGAATAATTTTTTCTTAGGAAATAATATAAATTGATTAATTCGTTCCCGACCTCGAAATTATTTTTCACAAACCATTTTAAGTCAGAATATGGTTAATTAAGTTTTTAAAAAAACTTTGGCAAGCAAAATTTAAACTCCTGTTGCCATTTTGCATTTTTTATCACCCTTTTTTTTTTCATAATAAAAAATACGGTGTGTTGACAAGCCATATTTCTTGGCTACGTAAA
Source organism: Cherax quadricarinatus (assembly GCF_026875155.1). Taxonomy (NCBI): domain Eukaryota; kingdom Metazoa; phylum Arthropoda; class Malacostraca; order Decapoda; family Parastacidae; genus Cherax; species Cherax quadricarinatus. Next base: position 34,905,291 of record NC_069425.1, read on the forward strand.
CAAGCTGAACCGTAAAATAATTTTCTTATTTTGTTCTGGG
>NC_069425.1:34910330-34938373 GCF_026875155.1 Cherax quadricarinatus
GTCCTTTTTAACTAACAAGAGAAGTCAATAATCAGCGATAGTTGTCAGTATAACTGAACGAGAACACGGGCCCCGTGGCCTGGTGGTTAAAGCTCTCTCTTCACACGGCGAGTGTCGGGTCGATTCCCAGCGAGGGTAGAAACATTGGGCGTGTTTCTTTATACCGGTTGTCTTTGTTCATCCATCAGTAAAATGGGTACCTGGGAGTTAGTCGACTGGTGTTACTGGTTACCTGGAGGTTATTCGGGGACAACGCCCCCCCCGCGGCCCGGTCCATGACCAGGCCTCCCGGTGGATCAGGGCTTGATCAACCGGGCTGTTACTGCTGGCCGCACGCAATCCAACGACGAGCACTGCCCGGCTGAGACGGCACTGACTTTAGGTATCTGTCCAGTTTCTCTCTTGAAGGCAGCCAGGGGTTTATTGGTAATTCCCCTAATACTTGATGGGAGGCTGTTAAACAGTCTTGGGCCCCGAGCACTTATGATGTTTTCTCTTATGTACCACGGCCCCCTACTTTTAATTGGGGGAATTTTGCATCGCCTGCCCAGTCCTTTTGCTTTCGTAGGGAGTGAATTTCTGTGTGCAGATTTGGGACCATTCCTTCCAGGATTTTCCAATTTAGATTATGATATATTTCTCCCTCCTGCGTTCCAACGAGTACAAGTCAAGTGCTTCCAAGCGTTCCCAGTAGTTAAGGTGCTTGACAGAACTTATACGTGCAGTAAAGGATCTCTGTACACTCTCTAGATCCGCAATTTCACCTGCTTTGAATGGAGATGTTAATGTACAGCAGTATTCCAGCCTACAGAGAACAAGTGATTTGAAAAGGATCATGATTGGCTTGGCATCTCGTTTTGAACGTTCTCATTATCCATCCTATCATTTTCTTTGCACTTGTGATCGTGGCACTGTTGTGATCCTTGAAAGTGAGATCCCTTACATTATTTTTCCGCTCTATTGTATGGCCAGAGTTTGTAGTATACTCTGTTCTAGTTATTATCTCCTCCCGTTTTCCATAACGGAGTAGTTGGGAAAATTTTTCCTCATTGAACATCATATTGTTTTCCGTTGCCCACTGGAAAACTGTTTATATCTTCTTGGAGGTTAACCGCGTCCTCAGCAGATGACAGCCTCATGCAGATCCTAGTATCATACGCAAAGGATGATAAGGTGCTGTAGTGTATATCTCTGTCTATGTCTGATATGAGGATGAGGAATAAGATGGGGGCGAGTACTGGTACTGTGCTTTTTGGAACAGAGCTCTTCACTATGGCATCCTCCGATTTTTAAATCTGTTTTTTCCCCTACTCTTTGTGTTCGATTTGTTAGGAAGTTGAAGATCCATCTTCCCACTTTCCCAGTCATTCCTTTAGCATGTATTTTGTGGGCTATTACGCCATGATCGCATTTGTCAAATGCTTTTGCAAAGTCTGTGTATATTACATCTGCATTCTGATTTTCTTTCCCGTGCATCCAAGGCCATTCATTGTGATCCGTAGTTGTGAGAGGCAGGAGCGACCTGCCCTGAACCCATGTTGTCCTGGATTTTGCAGATTTTGGGGAAACCAGGTGATTTGCAATCCCGCTTTTTAGCACTCTTTCAGACTTTTATGATGTGGGACGTCGAGCTTTGGGTTTATATTCTTAGCTAATGCTTTGCTGCCACCTTTTTGGAGTGGGGCTATATCCGTTGTTTTAATTGACTGTGGAATTTTACCCCTGTCCAAGCTCCTCCTCCATAGTGTACTTAGAGCATGCGAGAGGGGTTTCTAGCAGTTCTTAATGAATACAGAGTTCCACGAGTCTGGGCCTAGAGCTGAGTGCACGGGATGTTGTCAATGGCTTTTCGAAGTCTATCGGAGTTAGGGTAATGTCGGGAAATCTGGCATACATTTTTTGGAGATTTGAGGCTTATTCATGAAGAAATCATTTGGGTCGTCGATCCTCAGACTGATTAGTGGGTCACTAAACACAGAGTCGTACTGGGATTTCAGTATTTCACTCATATCCTTGTTGTCATCTGTGTAAGTCCCATCCTGTCTGAGTAAGGGCCCGATACTAGATGTGGTATTTGCCTTGTTTTTGGCATATGAAAGAAATATTTCGGATTTCTTTCAATTTCACTAATACTTTAAGCTCCTCCTGTCTCTCCTGGTTCCTGTAAGAGTCATTTAACTTAAGTTCAATAGTTTCCACTTCCCTGGAAAAAAAAAAAAAAAAAAAAAGATACCTAACTGTTGCATATGTGTCTTTACCTAACCAACCTGTCGGTATTTTATACCTATTTTAATGTTTCAAGGCTCCAAGGTGGTGGACTATTTTTGTTTTTCCTTCCATTTTCTTTTTCCGTTTCCTGCCACTAAAAAATCACCTGGAGTTGGGTTGTTGTAGCTGCTATGTTTGTCTTGTGGGGTCTGTGCCTCCTGGTCCCTTTTAGATGGTATGCAGGGCAGTCGATGTTGTTAATACTGCTTCTGGAGGACCGAGGAGTGACACATTTTGGGTGAAAGAAAGTACTGGAAGAAAAACGACACACTCCTTTAGACAGGAGGTCGCTACATATTTTGGGATGCTCAAGTTGCATGTCCCATTTTTTTTTCCTGATATTCCATGCTTACAGATGCCCCAAACATCCTGGGACAAAACTGACCTAATTTGGCCCGATATGTTCTGCAATAACAAGGGGCTTTCTATATAGTAGTATGTCATTGATGTCAGCTAGTACTATATACCTTGTACATGTACTTGTAGTAAATAAAGATATTATTATTATTAATTATTATTATTATTATTATTATTATTATTATTATTATTATTATTATTATTATTATTATTATTAATTATTATTATTATAAAGATGAGAGAGGAAGGAAGAAACGAGAGGTTGAGGACGAAGTTGACTGCTGCTGGTATGAGCCAGGAAGTATAGGAAGTTATAAAATTACCAAGACTAAGAATTATGGAAGAAAAAATACATCTACGAAGGCTGAGTGATACACAAAATAAAAAGCTTCAGAGGTCTAAGAAGTAAATGAAAAGCAGATGGAGGAAAAATGGAATGAGGGAAAAAACTGGAGGCAAAAACTAATGCAAACGCATGGTCCCAGGGTAGAAACAATGACAGGCCCTCAAGATAAATGACACGAGAGCAGTCTCTCAACCATAGTGGGACAACCGCAGGGAGCCACCCGGACACAGAGGTGTAAACCCACCTCCCTCCCTCCCTCAAGCCTTCCATCCTCCCGTCCCCAATCCTCCTCCCTCTTCCCCACACCTTTCTTCCTCATTCTCCCTTCTTCCCCCATCCCCACCCCCTCTCCCTGTTCCAGTCTCCCCGGCAATCGGTTTCCATATACACACACACACCCTTCGACCCCTTGCCAAATTACACCTTCCCAAAGCATACCCAGGACAGCTTTCCTCCCTTCACCACACTAATACAACAACTCCATCCCACCTCTCTTTCCCTCCTGAACCACTAATTCACCCTACCAACTCATCATAGACAATAGCAAGACCTTGAACACCAGAGATTCTCCAGCCCACCATGAACGTTCTCTTACTTCACAATCAAAAACTTCCCATTACCACAGGTGTCCCAGTAGACAAGGCTCTAATACCCTCTCAAACCTTACCCTCCTGGATGGATAAATACGACCCTTCCCCCAAGAGATAAATGAATAAAATGCGAAAAAATCTGTTGAAACGATTGAGGATCGATCCTCCGTAAAGGATTTGACTTTCCAGACGAGACTGGGGAGTGTAGTGACCCAGCCACAGTGACGAGTCCTGAAGTAAACAAAGAGTAAAGGAAAGGCATACAAATGCAGATTGCGTTGCAAAACAAAAACTGTCGTATATGTAGGAGGGAATATCAGAAATAGTACCAGATTCTATATATTATTGTGCAGAAACGAAGCTTACAGTACCCGTAACAAAAGTGGTACCCTTTTGGGTTACACATATCAGGGAAAGGAATATGTAAAACGGAGTGTTGGGGAAGGTAGTAGCATTAGTGACGTTTTTTGGAGTTACGGAGAGAACTAGCCTTTGCAGAGAAAACATCAGACATCTCACAGTAGGGACAATGTAGACTGGATTGTAATATGAGATTGTAATATCAGTAATATTCAGTCATCTACCAACCACAAGAAGACCTAGAGAGGAATATAAGGAACTTTACAAGTCGGAAATAGAAATCACGGAGGAAACCCCACCAAGGGCGAATTAATGAAAGATAAAATAGCTAGTCGTGGAAGATTTTATAATAAGAAAGGTGGGATAACCGGGCGATCAGGTGGAGAACCAGAAACTGTTTGAGAGAAATACTTAAACAAAAAGAAACTCATGGCGACATTTTGGTTCGACTTGTGACTTGTTAAGGGTCGAAATCGGACCGAAATGTCGTCATAAGTGTTTTTATCGTATTTGCGGATTACATGTGTATTTTTCCAGTCACGATATTTTGCCTTTCTAGTCTTTAAGGATAAAAATTATGGAGATATTAATATAATGCCGTTTGACGCTACATACTAAAAACACTGGGTAGGTGATGACTAACCAGTAAGACTGAAGGTGGTTGTCACATTCTCACTAGAGCAAAGAAGAAACCGTAGGGAGGCAGTGGAAGATGGAATAGTTTAAAGTGAATCTAGGAAAATACAGGAAAACATTGCTATAGAGTACATAAATAGAGTACAGTGGGAAACACAAATGGAATTTAAGTCGAGGTACAAGTGATATATTATTGGTAATACTACGATAGTTGTGGGAAATCAGAAGTTGACTGATTTCCCGAAGTGTAAGACTCCCTAAGTAGGGAAAAGGAGGGTTGAGGCAACACCAACGCATTCGTGAAGGGGCACGTAGTGTACCCACAGTATGCCTACTCGACATTGCCACATTTCCTAATCCACTCTTAATTTATAAGACTAATTTAGTAATGAAGGCCGCCATAAGTAATGTATTATTCACTACTTCTTATAATTATTTAAGCTAAGTTAGATTTAGACATAGAGTAATTTAGCTTGGTACCTATGATTATCGTTCACAACTTACACAAATTGACAAGAGCCCACTGTGCGATGACCAGGCATAGCTGAAGATTGAGACACTTATGCAGCATATGGAAATCTTATTCAGGAAACGTTTCGCCACACAGTGGCTTCATCAGTCCAATACAAAGAGGAAGGCGTAAGGAGAGGAGGAGTATGAGGTAATCAAGTCCCCAGCCTGGAGTCGATGTGTTCAGTCCATCAATCTGTAGAATGTACAGCATAGGGCCGTAGACGTGGCTTATATACTGGAACCCAGCTTCAGTCACAAAAAATCCATAGCAAATGAAAAGGCGAGGTATGAAATTCTGCAACTATCTAGTTACAGGGCCACTTCCCCTTCACTAGGACAGAACAGTGAAGTAGACTGACATTTGCTAACACATTACATCGCGAATTAGATAACATTTCATAGCAGTAACCGGCTTCCTCGCTGCTACAAGGCGGCTGCAGATTACGACCAAAGTATCTCAGACCCCCACACTCCACAACAGTAAGTAATCTTAACAGTATTATCAAATATGCATTTCTTGTACATTTTGGGGGGCTGACTAGTGTGAGGAGCCTTACTACAGCCTCCAGCTAACAGAGATGCAACTATACCTGCAATCAGTTTACTATCCTGCCTGTGTGAATAGAGGTAAGAATTCAGTAGCTAGAAATGGGAGGATGGGTTAAGAATTCCAGTAATTGGCTTGACTGGATCACTAACTAATCAGTCATAACCCACAGACATCCTCTATTCTACACAACAGTTTGTTAAGTTAATTATATACATGTACAACAATGAGGCATTTACTGAAACTACCTTTCGCTCACCAGATGCTTTATCAAACCAATATAAACAATACCTTTACGCACAAAGAGTAAGAAGAGAGAAGGTGAAGTGACCTTCTTGGCTAGCTGCAAGAACTGTGTCAAAACTGTCAGTGGTGACAATAAGGCAGGAGGAGGTGCATTTCCTTCTTAAATCGCTTGACAAAGAAAAGGCTGTGGGCCCAGACAAGTTGAGCCCAAGATTGTTGAGAAGATGTGCAGACCAGCTAGCAGCACCTCTAACTCGCATCTTTCAGCACTGCCTAGTACAGTGTAAATGGCCCTCTCTATGGAAAGAGGCAAATGTAGTCCCTGTTCACAAAAGGAAGAGCAGAGCAGAAATCAGCAACTACAGACCAGTGTCACTCCTGTCAATCACTGGTAAGATCCTTGAGACAATAATCTCAAGACAAATGACAGAGTTTTTTGACTACCACTCACTACTTTGTGATCGTCAATATGGCTTCAGGAAAGGTTACTTCTGCTGCTGATCTGTTGTTAAACCTCTCCACTAAGTGGCACCAGTCACTGGATGAATCCAAAGTCAGCTGTGTGGTAGCACTGGACATTGCTGACGCTTTCGACCGGGTGTGGCACCAGAGCCTCTTAGCAAAACTTCAAGCACTGGGAATTGCAGGCTCTACACTACGTCTCCTCAGTGATTACCTTCATGGTAGATCTCTAAGTGTAGTTTCTCAATGGAACGGAATCAGCAAGACATCCTATTGGGGCAAGTGTTCCACAAGAAGCGTGCTGGGTCCATTGTTATGGAATGTCTACTTCAACGACCTTCTTCATCTCATCCGAGGGGAGAGAGATGGGGAATCACATGCATATGCAGACGACTGTACACTGACATTCACTTATCCAAGAGAAGAAATGCCAGCTGCTCTAAGCTACATCAATCACCAGCTAAGAGCTATATCAGCTTGGGGAAATAGATGGCAAGTAACATTTGCACCTGAGAAAACGCAAATGATGATCGTCTCTAGGCACCATGATGGTAATGCTGGTGCAGTAGTAAGGATGAATGGGAGGGTGTTGACACCTGGGAGAAGAAGTTGATATCCTTGGGGTGAAATTTGACTCCAAACTAACCATGAAGAACCATGTTGTAAATCTTGCAAACAAGGCAGCCAGGAAGCTTACAGCACTTCGCCGTATCTCGCATCTGTTTGACAGTAGGGGTTGCAAGATTCTGTACGAGGCACAAGTACGCTCACACCTTGAGTATGCTCCACCTTCTTGGTTTGCCTGCCCCCCCCTCTCATCTGCGACTGCTTGACAGAGTAGAGAACAGAGCAAGACGTCTCATCTCTCGCCTGGACCCATCCTGGATAGATCTGTCATTTCAGCAGAGCCTTCAACACAGGAGGGATGTGGGTGGCCTTACTGTTATGGACAAGGCCAATATTGTCAAAGTACCACACTTGGATCCACTTCGAGGACAGCGTGAAACAAGCTTTTATGCCACAAGGACGGGCAGAAAGCAGCAACTTCACTCTGGCTGTACCCTTCTCCAGAGCATCACTCCATCTGAGATCATATATACCCAGGATGACTCGTGTATGGAACACATTTGTACAGCATAATGATGTCAACGAGATAAAATCAGTTGATCAAATGAAAATGCTGGCCCACAGATGGCTCCAACTTCATCCTGTTCCCTACTTGTATGTCTCAAACAATAAAAATGTTTTCAAATGAGCTGATGTAGGTAACAGCTCTTAGCTTGCAAATGAAGTTAGGAATCCTTAACCTGTAAATAGCTTGTCAATAAAGCTAGGGATCCTTAACCTTGTCAAACCCTGTGTAAAAAAAAAACACAAAAAAAAAAAAAACAGTAGTAGTGGTATTAAGAGCAGTAGAGAGAGTGGCTAAAGCAGTGGGTGAGGACCTATTATATAGTAGTAACATCGAGTTCCGTTTGCGCGAAGAAGGGTGTCCAGGTACCATACATTTGACAAGTCCATGGACATTTCTGTCAACTAACCCATCGGTTGAAAGTTAAGAGGCGTGACGGCCAGAGGCTGAACCCGACCCCTACAGGAACATCCTTGTGTGTTCACTCATATAGGCAACAAAAGCACTCTATGGAGCGAGTCTTCAGTCAAAATATGTCTCTCAGGAAGCTTAATGAAGTGTTAAGAAGTGAGATTAGACTCGCCCTTTGAAGATTACCAGAGGTAAATGACTTTTACCCTTCCATCACTTTCTATAAGAACTCATTTTGTTTGGCCAGACCTCTGTAAAATGTCACTAGGTCGTCTCCAGCGAAAGGCAGTTCATAAAGTGCAATGGGATATAATCTAAGCGAAAGGGTGATGGGGAAATGGCTCTTACGTTACGAAGGTTTAAGGGCGAGATCCGTAGGTTGCAATGGAGCATAATCTCAGTTAAAGGGTGAGAGCAGAATGGGTCTTGTGCTACGTACGTATAAAGTCGAGAACAGCAACTAGAGGAGAACATTAAATGATGTTCAGTAGAGTGAGGAATACCGAGAAGTAAATATGAAGATATTACATTGTTGTGTTTGTTTACTGTGAGACAGAAACATTGTTTATTGTGAGACGGGGACTAGTGTTTATTATGAGACAGACACGTTGTTTGTGAGACAGGACTAATGTTTATAAGACAGACACGTTGTTTGTGAGATAGGACTAATGTTTATGAGACAGCCACGTTGTTTAGTGTGAGACAGGAACATTGTTTAGTTTTTAGGAAAATGTTTACTGTGAGACGGAAGCATTATTTACTGTGAAACAGGGAACATTGTTTAGTGAGAAAGGACAGGAACATTGTTTACTGTGAGACAGAAGCATTGTTTGCTGTGAGACAGGATTAGTGTTTACTTTGAGATTGCAACATTGTTTAGCTTTGTAACAGAAACATGTTTACTGTGAAACAAAACGAGTGTTTTCTGTGAGAGGGAAGGAATGTGTAGTGTGAGACGGGAAAAGGGGAAAAGACATCTCTCAAGTTTCAAGTTTATTCTGACCTTCTCTTGTTTACTGTCTCTTTTATTGTGATATATTCAAGCAATGTTGGTTTATAAGACAATGTGTTGTGTGTGTGGTGTGTGTGTGTTGTGTGTGTGTGGGGTGTGTGGTGTGCTGGTACAGTCTCATAGCCATCCATATTGAACCACTTCCACGACAAGACTCGCAGATTAATCAAGATTTTTAAAAATTTACGGATCCGCTTTTGTGAACGACGGAAGAATTATGCTGTCAAAATATTCATGTGTATCCATTTACATGCCTTTCAGTACAAGTGACAGAGGAGCATTATGTCCAAACACAACACAGTTGGTCTTTTTGATTTGTTAAACTACACGATAGTCATGAACCTGCATGTCACCTGTACTTCAGTAAGGATATCCTAGTCCAGAAGTGGTAACCGCGGCTTTAAGGCCGCATGCGGCTATTTAGGGCATTAAGTGCGGCCTTCTGAATGAATTATTTTTCTTGAAGTTATTATTTTAATAATCTTTTTTTGCAGTATATCTAATCAAAATATCCTTGAATGCGTCTTATTAGAGTACAGGCAACTTCACTGCGGCTTCCAACACAAAAAACCCCCCCACCCCTGCCCGGAGTCAAGTCAGGATTTTTTAGTGGTGAAATGTTATATAGTAGGACAAAACAAGTACCAGAGCTATAACTTTCCACTTGAAATTTACGAAGTTTTGGGCCCGTGTAAATTCTTTTCATATTCTTTGGTCTCTAAAAAATGGGCACGAAAGTAAACTCTCGGCATATATACATTGAAAGATATACAAACTCTTGGTATATACCCCGTATCTCGTTTAGTAACAGAATCCAATGCTTTAAGTCGAACTCTAAATTCATTTAACTGTACTAATATTATTCCGATATAAAATTGAATATTTATATTTTACCCAATTTGATAAATATTACGAAGTTATCGCCCGTTGAGAAACAAAACAAGCTTAAGAAAACCTGGTCTATCAGACGTTTCGCTCATAGACCAATTTTTTCTAAAGAGTAATCCCCCTCACCCTACTTTCCCTTCATATTTTTCTTCATCTTCCTCCTTCATCATCTTTCTTTTCTATAACTTTCCTTCTTTCCTATTCATTAAATCCATCTCGTCATTTTTCCCTATTAAATTTGATGGGAAATTTTTTAACTTCATTTCTTTCTTAGTCTTCTTTGTTAAAATTTCAAATAAAATAATAGTCCCCACCAACCTTTTTTTTATTATTTAATTTACCAGCTAAATAATTTACATACAGTGACCTGAGCAACTCTTTCCGTCTTTAAACTATGATTTTTTTAAAACTTAGTTTCGGGTCTCCCAATATTTTAAGGACACGGACGAGGTCAACCCCTCCTCTTTCCTCGCTAATAAATTATGGTATACATTGTTTATACAGCGGGAGGTATGTATCTCAGAAGTGTAATATAACTCTTATGTTTTATACCAAGAGATATTTCTCTCTCAATTTATATACAATGAAATGTGCGCATCTCTTTGTATATTCACTAAATATTACGGGATATATACACTGCGATATATATATATTATATATATATATATATATATATATATATAATATATATATATTTTATAATATATATTTATATATATAATATATATATATACATATACGTATCTCACAGTGTATATACTCTGAAAGTTTTCTCAAATAATATGCACTGAGAGCAGTGTATCCCTGTGTAAATACAATTGAGTTAACTTTTATCTAATATTTTTCGGTAAATTTAAATATTCTTGAATTAATTATTGTACACATACTGAATATTATACCGTGTATTACAACCCAGGAGTCCCAAAGGCCCGTTATCCTGGGTGTAAAGGGAACAAATAAACGCAGCAGAAAAAAAATTTTGACTTGTATTATCCTTTACCAATTTAGAACAGAAGTATGTACGCTATATACACTAATGTACAACAATAGGTATTAGTGCACTCCACGGTAAGCAAGGCAGAATTGAAGCCACTAGAGAGCAGACCGTGCTTAAACCAGCCCCTAGAATGGGAATGACAAAAAGCAAATCAGGTGAGGGGGTACCCACATCACCTCTGCGATTGTCAAAACCATCTTTTCATTGGCTGGAACCTGGGTACTGATTGAATGATGGGGCCCCATCATCAACCCTTTGTACCTGGTTCTCTGGTTGGGGGAGATAGCCTTTCAATGAGGGTGTGTAATGTGTCGAATAAAGGTTACGTACCACCCCCGTGCAATAAATAAGTTTTAAAACCTTACAAAGTGCCTAACTTTCATATCACCCACCTGCAAATTTTCCAACTCTCTTCCCTCATTCTCCTTCACCAATGTAACCCTCTTTTCAATCTATTTCTCCCCTCTAGTGCCCTCATTTTACTCCCACCCCTCCCCTCCCGTCTCTGAAGTTCCCATTCAGCTGCCTCCCTCTACCTTTTCTCTCGCTCGTCAGTCAAAAGATGTCGCCGAGGAAAACCTAAATGAAGCGTTAAGCGCTGAAGATTAGAGGCGGCCTTTGATGGCGGCCGGAGGTAAAAGCCTTTTATCCTTTCCCCTCACGTTCTTAAGATTACATTTTGTTTTTGGTTGGTTCATAGTTCCCCACTTTCCTCTCCTGCACGCTTAACCTCCCCCTCCCCACCTTCTACCTTTCTCTTTTCCCTTCCTTATCAGAAACAACAAAAGGCACAATAACCGTGACTGGAGCAATAATAATAATAATGATAATTTAATAATAATAATAATAAAAATAAAAATAAATAATAATAAAATAATAATAATAATAATAATAATAATATATAATAAATCCTTTTTTCTACAAGTACATATGCAAGGTATACAGGCCTAGTTGACATTTATGACATACTACTATATACAAAGCCTCTTATTATGCGAGCATTTGGGTCGAATTGGTCAATTTTGTCCCAGAATGGGACCAACACCAGTCGACTAATACCCAGGTACTTATTTTTCCGATAGGTGAACATAGACAGCAGGTATCTTCAGAAAACACTTCCTAATGTTTCCATCCGTGCCGGGGATCGGGCCGCCAGACCTCATCGTGTGAGCTGAGTGCGCTAGCGACAGAACAACGGGACCCTTTATACACAACCCCCACGTGGGAGACACAAGCTCATGACGACGTTTCGGTCCGACTTGGACCACTGTTGTCATATACGTCTCTCTCCTATTTGTGTATTATTCCTGTCACCAGCTTGCCACCCAGTCTAGAACACAGGAAATTATTTTACGGAAAACACCTTTTTATTGGAACCCGTGACCTCGTGTGTGAGAAGCAAACGTCCAGACACTAGGCTGTGTTGGTTACAATAGGAGGTGCAGTGGATTCGAATACTTGATGCCATGGGTTCAGGGAATGAATCTTCTCACTCTCCTTTCTAAGAAATTACATATATTTCCTAGCTGCCCCAAAGCTCAGAGGAGACATCCTTTATACAGCACTAGCATAAGCACTGGCATGAACAGTGACATGAGCACTGGCATGAGCACTGGCATGAACAGTGACATGAGCACTGGCATAAGCACTGGCATGAACAGTGACATGAGCACTGGCATGAACACTTATATGAACGCTGATAGAATCCGCTAGGAAAAAATTTCACAGGACAAGGATCACCTAAATCTTCTCTCCCTCCCTTATCCTCAATATTTACTCATTTGTTTTCCTCCCTCCCGACCCTTCTAATTCCTCCTACTGCCCTCCTACCGACCATCCTTTCCTATGAGGGTAGAGAGAGACAAAACTGATGGAGAAGTAGGTTAGAATGGAGATAGAAGATGGAGGAAGAGAAAAGCAGGTGGGAAAGGGATTGTAAGATATGAAAGATATATATATATAAATATATTTATATATATATTTTATATATATATATATATAATATATTATATAATTTTATATATATATATAATTATTAATTAATAAAATATAATATTTATAAATAAATATTTATATATTAAATATATAATATTGCGGAATGAAAATAAGTTTCAAGTAATCGCAATTCGATATCACTCTCTTTTAATATTCCATTATTCAAAATTCTTCAGCATTCTGATTTTTTTACACACTGGCCATCTCCACCGAGGTGGAGTGACCAAGAAAAGAAGAAGCACTTTCACTGTCACTCATTCCATCCCTTTTTTCCCCAGAAGCGTGCTGATGTACAGTTCAGATGACCCTCCGTAAAGCAGATATTAGAAATGTCGCAGGAGCAAGAGGGAGCGAAATAAATCATTCTGGAGGGGCTTGATTAGCCAGGCTGTGATAGCTGACATAAGGTTACCAGGAAGCCTGCCATCAGGTTAGGCTCCTAGTTTTGAAAAATCTCAAACCCGAGAAAAAGAAATCTTCTTTTTCCCCTCTATTTCCTCTGTTTACCTCTTTCTCCAACCTTTTACATCCGTTCCCGACTCCCCTTTTTTATACCTCTCTCTCCTTCCAATCCTTCTACGTTTGTCCTTTTAGCCCATCTGCTTCCCTCTCTTCTTCTCTCTGTCCTAATTCCCTCCTCTCACCAAACATATTTAGCCCCACGGATTAAAATGACGTCCTGGAGACACGAGAGATGAATTAATTTGCGTGTGTTGGAATTCCAACATGGAAACATTTAATCATAAAGTCCCACAAAGGAAATCTTTTAAATTTCCTTAGTACATTTAGATAGATAAAAAAATCAATGCACGTCTAGTGTCTTGCTAAATATGTAAACGTCAATAAAAAAAATAGAAGAAAACACTTCAACAAACATTAAAATGAGTTGGGGTTTTGAAATGCAATTCTAGCAGATCCATTTTCCTCTGGAGAGCTACACCTATTTCCAAATAAATCTTTATTGCCTCGTTCAGATTACACTGCAAAATAAATTCAGTTTGTAAGTAAACTTGGTAAAATCCAGTCGGAGTAGTTTCCGCCTTCTGTTACTGCTTTCAAGTAGCCGGAGGATCACTCTTAACACGACTCTGTAAGTAGAAGTACAGTTCCTTCATTCTCCTTCAGTGTTTCTTCTGCAGAGATGGCCTCAAGACTTACAGAAAACGATGCCTTGTGTAGTACTTGCTTACGAGGGATGAGGGGTTTGGGAAACCCCTTTATTCTGGTAAAATTTTTACTCTCAAGACTACGTGATAAACTCTGTTTATGGGGTGGTTTCTTAGTGTTTATAGGGGGTATATGCCATGTGAGTGGCGTTGGTAATTAGCAAAACAGGGATCGGGACTTGATGAAAAGCAGCTCTAATGTAACTTTCGAGTAAATAACTTCATACTCCGCTAGTGAATAGCTCTTTGCAGGTTTACATTCACACCATTTTGCTGGGGTGTTAAAAGATTTTTAAAAAGGAAAAATGTGAGAAACATTAGGCTAACTCACTCTTACTCGAACGCCTATTTCAAGCCACTAAGGTTCTCCTCCATCACTCTCCCACTCTACTGACTCACCACTAACCACTCCCCTCACCACCTGCACACACACACACCGCAGAAGTACAGTCTAGGAGGCCAGAGACTACAAACTTTCACTCAAGGAAAAGAAGGATCATAGGGTGAGTATGACACCGAGCACATCTCCGAGGCGCACATCAACCAAACAACTGCTGCAGCATATGGGCCCCTAGCAAACCTAAGAATAGTATTCCGACACCTCAGTAAAGAATCGTTCAGGCGCTGAAACACCGTATATGTTTGGCCTATATTGGAGTATGCAGCACCAGTTTGGAACCCACACCTAGCCAAGCACGTAAAGAAATTAAAGAAAGTACAAAGGTTTGCAGTAAGACTTGTCTCGGAGCTAAGGGACATGTCCTACGAGGAGAGGTTAAGGGAAATAAACCCTGACGACACTGGAGGACAGGAGCGATAAGGGTTTTTGATAACGATATATAAAATACTGAGAGGAATCGATAAGGTGGACAGAGATAGGATTTTTCCAGAGATGGGACACAGCAACAAGGGGTCAAAAATTGAAGGTTGAAAATCAGATGAATCACAGAGATGTTAGGAAGTATTTCTTCAGTCACAGAGTAGTCAGGAAGTGGAATAGTCTGGAAAGTGATGTATTAGAGGCAAGATCCATACATAGCTTTAAGAAGGGGTATAAATAAAAGCTCATGGAGCAGGGAGAGTGATCTAGTAGCGACCAATGAAGAGGCGGGGCCAGGAGCTTTTGAATTAACCCCTGCAACCACAGCTAAGTGAGTACAACTAGGTGAGTACATACTCGCCCACACTCCAACGCACTTTTACAATGAAGAAAAAAAAATTTTAGAACAAGCTTTTATTGGGAGAACGCTTCGATCTGTTGCAATATTTCTCAACTGCAGGAAGAGTGAAGTGAATGATCTCATTGGAGCGCTGAGAAAGAACAACGTTGCTGAACTTCCTTGGTTTCTAGCAGGTATCGTTTGCCCCAGTTTTATTGCCAAGGCTTCCCGGGAGGACTATATGAGTCATTGGCCTAGCTAAGCTAAATGTTCTTTGGTTCTATCAGTAAAAGTCTGTGTGTAAATTAAGAGAGATCGTGAGTTCATATAAGGAGCTTGGGCAACAAATAAATTAAAAATAAATGTCGGAGGATCATCACATCGGCTCCTCAGGTAACGAAGTTTACAATCTGAACAACAATCTGAAAATTACACAAGCTAAACACCTTACCTGGTTACCTGGAGGTTTTTCCGGGGATCAACGCCCCCGCGGCCGGTCCATGGCCAGGCCTCCCGATGGATCAGGGCCTGATCAACTAGGCTGTTACTGCTGGCCGCACCAGTCCAACGTACGAGCCACAGCCCGGCTGATCCGGCACTGACTTTAGGTATCTGTCCAGCTCTCTTTGAAGGCAGCCAGGGGGGGCTGTTGAACAGTCTTGGGCCCCGGACACTTAGTGTACCAATGGCGCCCCTACTTAAGACATCTTTATTGGATACGTTAGCACCTTGGTCATTCCAAATAAATACAAGAGAATGAAAGAACACGGTATATATAATGGAGAAAGTGTGTCTATTCTTACGGACTTGTCCCTCTTTTGAATGGCTAATTTGGTTCCTTGCTTTGTTGGCGTTTGGTCCTATAAGCCTTTTGGGTTTGTGCCTAAATTCCATTTTCAGATCGTGTAAAACCACAGAACTGGACACATTTTCTAAGCGTAAAGCGATAAGTAGCCTCAATAATAAATTTTTCCGAGTATTGCGTATGTTGTCCCTTTGTCATGGCTGTGGTGTCCTTTTCACGAGAAGTCTCAAGATTTTGGAGATGATTACAGTATAAAACAAATAATCCGCACATAGGAGAAAGAAACTTAGGGACGACGTTTCGGTCCTACTCGGGCCTTTAACTACACCATATGTTCCTCTATTCCAAAACATATGGGACGGGGCCAGAAGATAATGTATGGAAACTACAGTGCTTCAGTTAGTACAAAGAGCATATTAAATTTAAAGATAAAGCTACACTTTATATAACAAGCTTTTACCCCGACAAAATTTCGCTCTGCTTAAAGCTTGTTTAATGGTCTACACTCAGCAGCGAAACGTTCCAATAAAAGCTTCTTCCGCAACTTACATCTTCGTATTCGTCAGCAATACGTCATTTTACCCACGCATTGAGTCGAAATTTATTCGCTCTCATAGCTGTAGCTCGACGTAATTTTATATTTTACTTGTCATCAATGTGTTGTTGTTTTATAGTTTGCAAACATGACCATGACACGCAGTGAAAAAAATACCTCCCACATGAACACAATACTGGTGTAATAACCATGGAATCCTCATGCAGTCACTGTTGCTGCTGTGTGCTGCTTTGTTGCTGCTGTGTGTTGCTGTGTTAGACCGACATGGCTAATTGATAACACATCATACATTGTTGTCACTGGAAATAAAGACACCAGTAAAAGAGGGCATACACACACAAAAAAAAACAGGGTTTATTACCACGTTTCGTAGTTAAAAGTCCAGTTGGGGGTGAAACGTCTTAATAATGGAATTCTCTACCCACCTTCCCCCACCCCCCCACCCCCTACTACCTGTGATTTTATTTCCACTTGTCGGATAGACCAAGTTTATGACTGTTGTTACTGCCTTACTCTGGCTGCTGTTGTTTATTGTGATTAATTTCTCCAAAAAAGTCACAAATCCGTTTCCCTTGCACGACGCTGAAGGTTTGATGGCGCTCGGTGACATATTCGGAGTTAGAGCCCTCTTGTCAATGCAACAACAACAACAACAACAACTACAGCACAGCAGCCCAAAAGCAGCACAGCACAGCAGCAACAACAACAACAACAACAACAACAACAACAAATAATAATAATAATAATAATAATAATAATAATAATAATAATAATAATGAAAAGAATAAAATAATAGAAAATTATTATATTTTTAAAATTTATTTTTAAATTTTTTAATTATTATTATTATTATTATTATTATTTATTATTTTTATTACTTTTATTATTTATTATTATTATTATTATTATTATTATTATTATTTTATTTTTAAATTATTTTATTATTATTATTATTATTATTATTATTATTTTTATTTTTAAAATTATTATTATTATTATTATTATTATTATTATTATTATTATTATTTAGTGCATATCTCTTTTATGTTAGTGTAACTATAAGTCCTTTTAAGCATGTTTAAAAAAATGGGTATGTAGCTGGTGATGCGTTCATTTACGCGATGTTAATAAACCAGTTTGACAAAGTGAGACTCTGTAATGAAGTGAATGACGCACTAATGTGAAAGTTTAGTAAGAAAGTGAATGACGCACTAAATGTGAAAGTTTTAGTAATGAAAGTGAATGACGCACTAATGTAAAGTTTAGTAATGAAAGTGAATGACGCACTAATGTGAAAGTGTAGTATGAAAAGTGAATGACGCACTAATGTGAAAGTTTAGTAATGAAAGTGAATAGACGCACTAATGTAAAAAGTTAGTAATGAAAGTGAATGACGCACTAATGTGAAAGTTTAGTAATGAAAGTGAATATTGTATAAAATTAAGGTGACAACTTAAAAAATACACTAAAAAATAGATCATATTTTGCCAAAGTATGTGGGTTGTATAAAAATAAATTTTTAGTAAAGTTACTTACACAGGGAAAAATTCACAGGGAGTAGAGTTTTTTATCACAGGGAGTAAAGTTTTCTTACCCAGGTAATAAATTTACTTACACAGGCAGTTTTAAAATTACTTACCACAGGAAGTAAATTTCTTACCATTATAGTAAATCTACTTAACAAGGTAGTAAAGTTACCACAGTGTGGTTTCTTACCACAGGTACTAAAGTTACTTAAAAACAAGCAGTAAAATTTTAAATTACCACAGGGAGAAATTTACTTACCACAGGCAGAAAGTTACTTACCACAGTAGTAATTTTCTTTCACACAGGTAGTAAATTTACTTTAAAACAGGCAGTAAAGTTACTTACCACAGTGTGATGTTTGGTCAAATATGCTTGTGAGGTTAAAAGGTTGACCTAATTAACCAGTGTAAATTGGACACACCCCTTGTCCCTTTGGGAGGGAAGTGTGATACTGGAGGAAGACTTCTGGCGCCGTCTCTGTCTCGGGTGTTTTTTTCTTGACGTCGAAAACTGAGGAAGTGCTTAGTGACTCTGGCGAAATCTACCTTTGTGTGAAAACAGTGGTGTGACCCATGGAGGGTGAACCCCCCAGAATGGGGTTAAGGGGGTGATGCCGGCAGGACGATATAAGCTTTAGGAAACAGCTAGAAAAGGAAAAATCTAAAGGAGTTCTGGGCAAAAGATTCGGGCAAGCTGCTGCCAGTGGGCGAGAGCTCTGGGGGAGAGGGATGTGGAGAGTCTTAGAGGAGACTTCGT
The DNA here is from genome assembly GCF_026875155.1 of Cherax quadricarinatus. NCBI lineage: Eukaryota > Metazoa > Arthropoda > Malacostraca > Decapoda > Parastacidae > Cherax > Cherax quadricarinatus. Next base: position 34,929,061 of record NC_069425.1, read on the forward strand.
TGGAGACACTGGGCAAGGTACTGTGTGTGTGTGTGTGTGTGTGTGTGTGTGTGTGTGTGTTTTGTGTGGTGGTGTGTGTGTTGTGTGTGTGTGTGTGTGTGAGTGTGAGTGAGTGTGTGTTTTGTGTGTGTGTGTGTTGTGTGTGTGTGTGTGTGTGTGTGTGTGGTGTGTGTGTGTGTGTGTGTGTGTGTGTGGTGTGTGTGGGGGTGTGTGTGTGTCCTCATGTGTGAAGATTTTGGCATCTGCAGCTGGAGTCTGAGTTCCTGAGGGGAACTATCCTAATGTTCTCTATTGTAAGTCATATTCAGTTTTGTCAGTTAATTGTAACCCTTGTCTCACTGTTCATGTATGCCGTCCCCATTTATTTTAAACCCAATAGTATTCTCCTCTTCCCAAATATATTTTTGTACAAGGACTTAATAATAACCTGTGTTTGAGTAGAATAGTAATATTCATGTCGCCACTCTTTATTTCTTTAATTTATTATTTTATTTCAAGTACTGAGGGGGGAGAAGTGTGGTGGTAATGAGAGGTACTGTAGTAACCGGTTACCTCACATTACCTCCGCTCATGTCACTCGACTCATCTCTCCTCAGTCCCTAATTATCCTTCATTTCATTTCCCCCCCATATGACAACTGGTAGAAAAGTCACGTACCAAAAGGTAGTAAAGTTACTTACCACAGGTAGTAAGCTACTTACCACAGGTAGTAAAAGCTACTTACCACGGTAGTAGAGTTACTTACCACAGGTAAATAAGAGTTACTTACCCCAGGTAGTAGAGTACTTACCCCAGGGAGTAAAAGTTTCTTACCACAGGTAGTAGTAGAGTTACTTACCACAGGTAGTAGAGTACTTCCCACAGGTAGAAGTTACTTCCCGAGGTAGTAGTAGAGTTACTTACCTCAGGTAGTAGAGTACTTACCACAGGTAGAAAATTTTACTTACCAAAGGAGTAAGTTACTTACCACAGGTAGTAGAGTTACTTACCACAGGTATAAGAGTACTACCCGGGTAGTAGGGGTTATTTTACCACAAGGTAGTAGAGTTACTTACCACAGGTAGTAGAGCTACTTACCACAGGTAGTAAAGTTACTTACCACGGGTAGTAGTAGAGTTACTTACCACAGGCAGTAAAGTGGCAGATGTAAGCCTCAAGAAGAATATATTAAACCCCATGAATCTTAACAAGTTACTTTTCAAAAAAGAACCTTACTTTTTTAATCTAAGATAGTTCAAATTTTAAAAATTTTTTATTCTGCGAATTTATTTTGGCACTTTTTATTGCTATAAAAGAAATAACAGTTAATGTTACGAATGAGAGGAAGATAAAAAACATAGCACTGAAAAAACAAAGAATGGAGGAACACTGCAGAAGGCCCTACTGGCCCACACAAAACAGGTCCTTATCAAAACACCACTACCCTAAGAAACAATTTTGTAAACTACGCACTAAATGCAAACAACGGTATGTTTTTGGAGTAGATTAGATATAAAAATCTACGTATGGAAGTGAAAGGGAATATTTGACTTTGAAGTGAGGGGAGACTGAGGGAAGTTTAGATGGCGAGTTTGAGATCAGTGTGTGTGTGGTGTGGTATTACGGTGACAAAAGGAGGTGAAGAAATTAAATGTTGGTATTGTAGTAGAGTGAGAGGAATAAATGAACAGCGAAGGAGATGTTGTCTAGAATTTTTGGGTTCATTTAGAAAGATTATAATAGAACAGAAATGGTGCATTTTTGTGATAGGCCTAGGAATAAAAATTATCTAAATCCTCTTTCTGTCGTCATGTCCTGTCTGTCTGTCTGTTTGTCTCTGTATGTATTTCTATAAAAGTCCCCTGTTCATTTTATGTATTTTAATTCTGAATAAAGATGGTATTTCAGTGAGTGATTTTCAGAGACGAAACACAGAGGGTGTATAAATCCAGGTTAGACGAAAGGAGGAAAAAGGGGTCGTCCCAGAAAAGGTTGAAGAGATTGTGTGAAGACGGTTTTGATTTGATGGGGGCTTCAGCATCTGCGGGCTTGCGTAAAGGGTTTTTAGATCAAGTGGAGGCAATTTTTTTCATGCTGTTGGAGCGTGAGCAGGTAAGTCGGCTAGCTGGGTTTGATTTCTAGTGATGGGAAAGATAGTGCTCATTAGATCCACATGTATGTGTACTTCAGGAAAGACAGCTGGGGAATGAGTGATGGTTACGTGTTTTCTTCATATGATCACTGTGCCCGATAAAAGCAGCACCGAACTTTTAAAACAAAATTTATATTATTGACTTGCAGAAATCTATTTTATATATAATAATTGTTGAACATAGTTTTAGGAGCCGGGAGAGAAATTAATCAAGGGAGCTCTGCTAAACTAATGAATGAGGGAGAGAAAATCATTTAGGTGTATTTTTTGCAGGTTGAGGGCTGGCTGGTGATGGAGGCTGGATGGAAAGATGAAAACTGGGTGGGTGATGGAGGCTGGTTGGCTGATGGAGGCTGGATGGATGATAAAGGCTGGGTGGATGATGGAGGATGGTTGGCTGATGGAGGCTGGGGGTGGATGATGAGGGCTGGGTGGATGATGGAGGTGGGGTCGGATGATGGAGGCTGGTTGGCTGATGAGGGCTGGGTGGATGGATTGTAGGTTGGGTAGATGATTGAGGCTGGGTGGATGATGGACGGTGGTGGCTGATGGAGGATGGGTGGATGATGAGGCTGGGTGGGATGTGGAGGTGGGTGGTTGATGGAGGAGGTTCGGCTTGATGGAGGGCTGGGGGATGATTTAGGCTGGGGTAGGTGATGGAGCGCTGGGTGGATGATGGAGGCTGGGTTGGATGATGGAGGCTGGTTGGCTGATGGAGGGAATTGTGGTGGGTGATGGAAGTGGGTGGATGATTGAGGGGCTGGTTGGTTGATGGAGACTGCGGTGGATGATGGAAAGGCTTGTTGGTATGATGGAGGCTGGTTGGTTGATGGTGACTGGGTGGATGATGGAGGCTGGTTGGCTGATGTAGCCTGGGTGGATGATGGAGGGCTGGGTGGTGATGGAGGCTGGTTGGCTGATGGAGGTGGGTGGGATGAGGAGGCTGGGTGGATGATGGGGGCTGGGTGGGAAGATGGAGGGCTGGATTAGGCTGATGGAGGCTGGATGGTGATGAAGGCTGGTGGATGATGGAGGCTGGGTGGATGATGGAGGCTGGTTGGCTGATGGAGGCTGGTTGGCTTGATGGAGGCTGGTTGCTATGGAGGTGGTTGGATGATGGAGGCTGGTTGGCTGTGGAGGCTGGTTGGATTATTAGGGGAGGCTGGGTGGATTATGGGAGGTGGGTGGGATGATGGAGGCGGTTGGATGATGGAGCTGGATGGATGATGGAGGCGGGTGGATGATGGAGGCTGGGTGGATGATGGGAGGCTGGTTTGGATGATGGAGGCAGGTTGGCTGATGGGAGGCTGGGTGGATTAAGGGGAGGCTTGCGTGGGATTATGGAGGCAGGTTGGATGATGGAGGGGCTGGATGGATGATGGAGGCTGGGTGGATGATGGGAGGCCTTGTGTTGTGGATAAGGAGGCTGGGTGGATGGTGGAGGCTGGGTGGGCTGATGGAGGCTGGTGGATTATGGAGGCTGGGTGGATGATGGAGGCTGGTTTGCTGATGGAGGCTGGTGGATGATGGGGCTGGGTGGATGATGGAGGCTGGGTGCATGATGGAGGCTGGGTGGATGATGGAGGTGGTTGGGTGATGGAGGCTGGGTGGGTGATGGAAGCTGGGTGGGATGATGGAGGCTGGTTTGTTTGAATGGAGACTGGGTGGAGAGGAGGCTCTTCGTTGGGAGATGGGGGCTGGGTGGATGATGGAGGCTGGTTGGCTGATGTAGGCAGGGTGGATGTGAGGAGGTTGGGTAGATGATTGAGGCTGGGTGGATGATGGAGGCTTGGTTGGCTGATGGAGGCTCTGGGGGATGATGGAGGCTGGGTGGATGTGGAGGCTGGTGTGATGGAGGCTGGTTGGCTGATGGAGGCTGGGCATGGATGATGAAGGCTGGGTGGATGATGGAGGATGGGTGGATGATGGAGGGCTGGTTGGCTGATGGAGGCTGGTTGGCTAATGGAGGCTGGTTGGCTGATGGAGGCTGTTGGATGATGGTGGCTGGTTGGCTGATGGAAGGCTGGTGTGGGGATCTATGGAGGCTGGGTGGATTATGGAGGATGGGTGAGATGGAGGCAGGTTGGATGGATGGAGGCTGGATGGATGTATGGCAGGCTGGGGGATGATGGAGGCTGGGTGGATGTGGAGGGCTGGTTGGATGATGGAGGCAGGTTGGCTGATGGAGGTGGGTGGATTATGGGGAGGCTGCGTGGGGGATTATGGAGGCTGGTGGGATGATGGAGGCTGGAGGGATGATGGCAGGTCTGGGTGGTGATGGAGGCTGGGTGGAGATGGAGCTCTGGGTGGATGGTGGAGGCTGGGTGGCTGATGGAGGGCTGGTTGGATTTGGAGGCTGGGTGGTTGATGGAGGCTGGTTTGTGATGGAGGCTGGGTGGATGATGGAGGCGGGGTGGATGATGGAGGCTGGGTGCATGATGGAGGCTGGTTGGCTGATGTAGGATGGGTGGATGATGTAGGTTGGGTTAGATGATTTGAGGCTGGGGTGGATGATGGAGGCCTGGTTGGCTGATGGAGGGATGGGTGGATGATGGAGGTTGGGTGGGATGATGGAAGGCTGGGTGGATTTATGGAGGCACCCCCCCCCCCCCCCCCCCCCCCCCCCCCCCCGGTTGAGATGATGGAGGCTGGGTCGGATGATTTAGGTCTGGGTAGGTGATGAGGCCCCTGGGTGGATGATGGGAGGCTGGGTGGATGTGGAGGCTGGTTGGCTGATGGAAGGCTGGGTGGATTGATGTGAAGATGGAGTGGATGATAGGAGTGCTGGTTGGTTGATGGAGACTGGGTGGGATGATGAAGGCTGGTTGGATGATGGAGGCTGGGTGGATGATGGCGGCTGGTTGGCTGATTGTGAGCTGGTGGGTGGGAATCGATAGAGGTTGGGTCCGATGATTGAGGCTGGGTGGATGATGGAGGCTGGTTGGCTGATGGAGGTGGGTGGATGATGGAGGCTCGGGTGGATTGATGGAGGGCTGGGCGGAGATGGACGCTGGTCGGATGATGGAGGTGGGATGGATGAGGAGGCTGGGGTGGATGATGGAGCTTGGTGGATGATGGAGGCTGGTTGGAGGTGGAGGCGGTTGGCTGATGGAGGCTGGAGGGAATTATGGAGGTGTCTGCGTGGATTATGGAGGCAGGTTGGATGATGGAGGCTGGATGGTGATGGGAGGGCTGGGTGATGATTTTGAGGCTGGCTGGATGGATGATGGAGGCTGGGTGGATGGTGGAGGCTGGGTGGCTGATGGAGGCTGGTTGGATTATGGAGGCTGGGTGGATGATGGAGGTGGTTGGCTGATGGAGGCTGGGTGGATGATGGAGGGCTGGGGTGGATGATGGAGGCTGGGTGGATGATGGAGGCTGGTTGGCTGATGTAGGCTGGGTGGATGATGTAGGTTGGGTAGTGATTTGAGGCTGGTGGATGATGGAGGCTCGTTGGCTGATGGAGGTTGGGTGGATGATGGAGGCTGGGTGGAGATGGGGCTGGGGTGGAGATGGAGGCAGGTTGGCTGATGGAGGCTGGGTGGATGTTTAGGCTGGGGTAGGTGATGGAGGCTGGGGTGGATGATGGAGGCTGGGTGGATGACTGGAGCTTTGTTGGCTGATGGAGGCTGGGTGGATTATGGAAGCTGGTGGATGATGGAGGCTGGTTGGTTGATGCGGAACTGGGTGGATGATGGAGGCTGGTTGATGATGGAGGCTGGTGGATGATGGAGGTGGTTGGCTGATGTTAGGCTGGGTGGATGATAGAGGTTTGGGTAGATGATTGAGGCTGTGGTGGATGATGGATGCTGGTTCGGTGATGGAGGTGGGGTGGATGGATGGCAGGCTGGGTGGGATTGTGGAGGCTGGGTGGATGATGGGGCTGGTCGGATGATGGAGGCTGGATGGTGGATGGAGGCCTGGGTGGATGCTGGAGCTGGGGTGGTTATGATGGAGGCAGGTTGGCTGATGGAGCTGGGTGGTGATGGTGGCTGGATAGGTGATGGAGGCTGGGTGGATGATTGAGGCTGGGGGGATGATGGAGCTGAGTGGATGATGGAGGCTGGGTGGATTGATGGAGGCTGGGTGGATGATGGGGGCTGGGTGGATGTTGGAGGCCTGGGTGGCTGAAGGAGGCCGCTGGTTGGCTGAAGGAGGCTGGGTGGCTGGAGGGAGGTTGGGTGGATGAAGGAAGGTCGGGTGGTGATGGAGGTGGGTGGATGATGGAGGCTGGGTGGATGATGGAGGAGGGTGGAATGATGGAGGCTGGCGTGGAATGATGGAAGCTGGGTGGGATGAGATAAGCTGGGTGGATCTAGAGGCTGGGTGGAGATGGAGGACTGGATGGATGATAGAGACAGTTTGGGATGATGGAGGCTGGGTGGGTGATGGAAGCGAGGAAGCTGGTGGTTTGTTATAATGGAAGTCAGGAGGACTGAATGCGATGTTGGGAGCGATGAGGCTGGATGGTTAATGCATGGTTCGGTGACTAGAGTGGGACCACTGCAACCAAGGATACTCCCCAGGGGCCCAATGAATCGACCTTTTTAACTTGGTAATCGTGGGGCCATCGAGTCCTTCCCTAAAGAAACATAACTTTTACTATTGCCTTCTTATCTTATGCCCAGCCCAAAAACTGGGTACGGACACACCTTTCTGAGTTTATTATAGAAAAATCATGAAACGTTTCCCTGGAACGAATCAAAATTCCGGTTTGCCAAGTCACATTCATAGTGTTATATTAGGCTTGACCTGGGCATACTTACAGGACTTTCATGATTATTTTACGAGCATTCTTATAGCGAAGCCAATTGTTCTAGAATATAAAGGAGGTTCTAGTACACCTTCACTTACCGGCACCATCATATGGTAATCTTTCACCTGGGCTCAAGACCAATGAAACTATAGTCAAAAAAATCAAGCTGGGGGATACCTCCAAACGTGGAGGAAAACGAACTTTGTATGTATGATAATGAAAGTAATCTTCCAAAAGAAGAGAGAGAGAGAGAGAGAAAGAGAGAGAGAGAGAAAGAAAGAATTAGCTTCTTAATTTGAAGCGCACATCACTCTGGTGGCTTTATCTTAAAACTTTCTATCTCCGCGACTGTCCTACGACTCTGGATGCAAAGGCCGGGATACTTCCGGCAGAAATGAAGAAATGATATAAAAGAAGTGCAAGTTTTAATTTTTGAGTGCATTTGCCTCTATGTAGAGTTTTACCAAATCAATATAATTAATATTAATTGGCTTGTACATACATTTGTTACTAATACTTCCACAGACAGACAGAAAGACAGGACAAGCATATATAACACACACACATGCATATATATTAATATTATACTATATTATCATATATATATATATATATATATACTATATATTAATATATATATATATCTATATAATATATATATATATATATATATAAATATATAAATATATAAAACAAGGCTTCTCCACCTCTGCGTGAAAATTGTGTGACCATAGCCTCGGAGAAGACGATTAAAAGGACTTCGAGGAAGAATATCTGGATTTCTTCCTGAAGCCCATTTGAATAGTTGTGATTGTGTGTGTGTGTGTGGTGTGTGTGTGTGTGTGTGTGTGTGTGTGTGTGTGTGTGTGTGTGTGTGTGTGTGCTGTGGCGTGTGGTCGTGTCGTGTGTGTGTGGTGTGTGTGCGTGTGCGTATGTACTATGGCTTAATAGAAACTCATGTATTAAGTCAACTTTGTCAAATTACTTATCGTGTTGCCGTAGATATTTACAGCATCGTCACAGCCTGTAACTGGGACTCCTGATTGTTCTCGTCAAAAACTGGTAGGCAAAGCGCGGGTAAAGTAGGCAGAAAGTTCACCACATTCTTGGAACACTGCTTGAAGCGCTTATGCATGGAGTGTTTTTCAGTTAAAGAAACATGCGGGAGTGGTTTCGCGTGTGTTACACCAAAGGGACGTCAACTCCAGGAAACTAGGCAGCAGGGTTTCTGTGTGGAGTTGGGGCTTCCACACGAGCGCACCATTACGGGAAATTGGGCCCCTGGAGGTTCTCAGTGTTGACTTTTGCCCCGAGTCAGGCATCTCAATACGGGGTCTAGTCCAGGGAAGCGCTTCTGTTTGGCGTTTAGTATTCCAGGACAGGGCATTCCTTCCACTGGAAACTTGGCACAAGAGAGTGTATGTGTTAGGTTTGGTCACGACGAGCCTCTCATTCGATCCCCTCCCAGAAAGAAAAGGTATCTTTGTTAAGCTTAAACCCTCAAAAATTAGTCCCCATCCTGGAGGAAACCTAACAGAACCAAAGTGCAATTTTTTGCTTGTGTATTCAACCAAGAAGAGTGCCACCTCTTTCTTGAACAATGTCAGATTATCCTTGGAGGTTAGCTTTTACTTGTGAAGATTTTGGCCATGCATTATGGGAGTCAGTTGAGTGGAACAAGGCCCTTCTGGTTGAATAGATGGTTAACCACAATACGGCATGCATTGCCGCTTCTGAAAATTAAGTTTAGTGGATTATTAATGCTTGTTTAGTTTCTTTGCCTTATGCCTGAGTTGCTCCTTCATGATTGCTGGCTCGCAGTTACCTATATCCTGGAGAGGGCTTAGTTAAATGTAATTACCTATTTATGATTGTAGGTGGTGAGTCATAGCTCTTGGCCACGCCTCTTCGACTCGTCATTACTAGGGTTCAGTCACTCCCTGCTCCAGAGAATTTCTTATACCTCTATGTGTGTGTGTGTGTCTTGTGTGTGTGTGTATGTGTGTGTGTGTGTTAGTTACCATTAGTTGTCAAAGCACTTGGGTCATCAGACACTTGGCCTGTTGTTATTTACCATTTTTATCTTTGGCCACGTGTCGATTAGACTCTAGGCTTGTTGTATATGCGTGCGTGTATGTGTGTGTATTGTGTCAGTGTGTGTGTGTGTGTTGTGACTGTGCGTGTGATGTTACTCCACCTGGTGATTACTCACCTTGTTGGTGGGTGCAGGGGTTGATTCATAGCTCTCCTGGCCCCGCTCTTCACTGGCGCTACTGGGTCACTCTCCCTGAACACATGAGCTTTATCATACCTTGCTTAAAGCTATGTATGGATCCTGCCTCCACTAACATCGCTTCCCAAACTATTCCACTTCCTGACGTACTTCTCTGTAGTGTGTGTGTGTGTGTGTGTGTGTGTGTGTGTGG
>NC_069425.1:34938873-34983873 GCF_026875155.1 Cherax quadricarinatus
TTTTGTTGGGTGTGTGTTGGTGTGGGGTTGGTGGTGTGGTGTGTTTGCTGTGTGTTTGTTGGGTGTTGTTTTGGGTGTGCTTTGTTGGTGTGTGTGTGTTTGGTGTGTTGTGTGTGTTGGGTGTGTGTGGTGTGTGTGTGTGGTGTTTTGTGTGTGTGTGGTGGGGTGTGTGTGTGTGTGTGTGTGTTGTGTGTGTGTGTTGGTGTGTGTGTGGGGTGTGTGTTGGTGTGCGTGTGTGTGTTGTGTGTGTGTGTGTGTGTGTGTGTGTGTGTGTGTGTTTTTGTGTTGGTGTGTGTGTGTGTGTGTGTGTGTGTGTGTGTGTGTGTTGGTGTGGTGGTGTTTTGGTTTGTGTGTTGGTGTGTGTTTTGGGCGGGTGGTGTGTGTGTGTGTGTGTGTGTGTGTGTGTGTGTGTGTGTGTTTTGTGTGGGTGGTTGTGTGGGGTGAGTGTGTGTGTTGGTTTTGTGTTTTGGGTGTGTATGTGTTGGTGTGTATGTGTTGGTGTTTATTGTGTTGGTGTGTATGTGTTGGCGTGTATGTGTTGTTGGTATTGTTGGTGTGTGTGTGTTTGGTGTGTGTGTGTTGGTGTGTGTGTTGTGGTTGGGTGTGTGTGTGTTGTTGGTGTGTGGTGTGTGTGTGTGTTGGTGTGTGGTGTGTGTTGGTGTGTGTGGTGTGTGTTGGTGTGTGTGTGTGTTGGTGTGTGGTGTGTGTTGGTGTTGGTTTTGGGGTTGTGTGTGTGTGTGTTGGTGTGTGTGTTTTGGTGTGTGTGTGTTGGTTTGTGTGTGTGTAGGGTGTGTATGTGTGTGTGTGTGTTGTGTGTGTGTGATGGTGTGTGTGTGTGTGTTGGTGTGTGTTGTGTGTGTGTTGGTGTGTGTGTTTTTGGTTTTGTGTGTTTTGTTGGTGGTGTGTGTGTGTTGGTGTGTGTTGTGTTGGTGTGTGTGTGTTGGTGTGTGTGTGTGTGGGGTGTGTGTGTGTGTGTGTGTGTGTGTGTGTGTGTGTGTGTGTGTGTGTTGTGTGTGTGTGTTTGTGTGTTGTGTGTGTGTGTTTGGTTTTTGTGTGTGTGTGTGTGGGGTGTGTGTGTGTGTGTGTGTGATTTTCAATTGGTGGTGAAATATACAGATTACTTATTATTCTTATTATTATTTTTATTATTATTATTATTAGTAGTAGTAGTAGTATTAGTAGTAGTAGTAGTAGTAGTAGTAGTAGTAGTAGTAGTAGTAGTAGTAGTAGTAGTAGTAGTAGTAGCAGTATTAGCAGCAGTAATAGTAGTAGTAAGGGAGTGTGAAGTTCGTAGTTAGTCTTACAGCACTTGTGGAGTAAAATCTTCTCAGGTTTGAGCTAGGAAGGGGTAGCTTCAGTTCCGTGCAGAATCCTTAACCAGCACCAACGTCTTCACAAAAGAACACAGCGCAGAGCTCTGCTCTCGTATCCCGTCCTAAGTGTTCAGTTTGTTACGGATTTTTTAAAACATTACTAGAAGTAATTGAGAGTAATTTTATATCTAAAAAGTCTTAAATTATTCATTTAACAAAATGAAAGAGAATGTGGATAAAGTAAATAATTACATAAATTATATATACATTGTCAGTAGGTCACTCTTCTATAATCTTAAAATTTATGGTGTAATTTTAAAAATTTCTTTTCTCTTTAAGAAAGTAGATAATTTAAACCACAACTATACTGTCTCAGTAGCGCACAAGTTATCATCATAATTATAACGTGATCTAGACACGTAGTAGGTAATTTGAAAAGTATATAACCCCTGACATGTACATTGAGAGCAACAGTGCCTGGACACTTGGTGGGGGAAGTATATCTCACTGTGTCTACACCTAGAGGTTAAGTTAATCCCTAAATTAGGGATTAAAGTATTCTTGACTCGGGGGGGAGGAGGGGATAAACAGGTTACAAGCAGCCTTAACTCTTGCGTGAGTTAGAGGCTGTCAACACGAGAATCACCACCAACTGTTCTCGTTTAATCGGCTGTGGCTTAGAATTTCAATTAGACAATTGTACCCATCGTGGCTGGAGACCGAAACGCCTACAGGAATGTAGTCTAATACTAGAGAATGCAGAATGATTCTTGAAGACAAATATTGACGAATGTTCATCCTTCTTCTTCTCAAGGAAAGCTTTAAAAAAATGTTTGTTGACGACTCGCCATTGAGAATGAACGTTTCGTTCTAAACAGAAGTTTAAGAAGCGATACTTAGAGCGAAACTTTGTCCCAAATCAAGGCACATTCTACATGCTTGTGTCTTTGTCAACAGATATTTATCGTACACATCTAATCTGTTAACGTCGCCAAATCAACTTGTAACATAACGTTTCTTTCCAGGGTAGGAATTTTGGTTTATTAGTGGGTAATTTAAGGCTTAACGAATGTAGGGTGGAATGAGGGATAAGTTGCGTGTTATTTTTACCTATCAGTTTGATAATAATTGGGTTATCTTTACCTAATATCATGTGGGAATTCTTGATATTAAGACCTAAATATGTGGATGGTAAATGGGATTTTAAGCCTGTCGAGAAGACGAGGCTCGTTGAACGTAAAATGTTCACCACTAGTCAAGAATATTTTAATTCCTATTTAAGCCTCTCACTGTGTATACAAGAGGCATACACGTCTCGTTGTATATATGTGTGTATGTCTGGGGTGTCTTACATCCCAAGACCTGTATGGCTGAGTGTTAGGGGAAAATTATATCAGACTTGCAGAAGGTCGTGTGATGTGTCTGACATGATGAGCTGACTCGACCTGGATGACTTGACTGAGTCTGACTAAATAAAATAAATTGACTAAATTAGATTGACTCTAAATTAGATTAATTCTGGTTGACCTAAACTGACTTTGGATGATTAGGAAACCGATTACTTGGACTGACCTTGACCTACTCTGACTGACCCTCAGACTGACCCAAATTACGCCCTAGTTAACTCTGATTGGTCTCCCCCTCACTCCTTCCTTCCGTCATTTCTTCCCTCATTTCTTCCCTCCCTTCCACACTCACTTTTCCTCCTTCCTCTCTCCCTTCTTCCCTCCCTCCAACCACACACAATAACCACACAAAATCTGGGAAAATACTGTTCATTACTGCCTGACACTGGCATGCTTAAATATTTATGTTTGGATATTCGGGTATAAAAAAGATCGCCTTGAATGTCGCGGATTATTAACAGACTCCATAAATACTCGTAATGATCACGAGGCCAATTATCGTGACTTCTTTATTTTTCACACAGATCAGTTTTACGGGCTAACTGAGAGCTGTTATCCCACGTCAGTTTATTTCAAAGCCCAAGCATATCTAAGGTATATTACCACCCCGCTATGAAGCGACCCACAACAGTCGACTGATACTCAGGTGCCTACTTACTTCTAGGTCAACAGAGACAGCAGGTGAAAGGAAACATGCCCAACGTTTCAACCTGTGCCAGGGATCGAACCACGGACACTCAGTATGTGAACTAAGTTCGCTCGAATCCTCATCACTCCACTGAAATATTTGCCTACGTTCATTACGAGTTTCCACCCATATCGATATATGACTTAGAAGCAACATGAGCTAGAACATGTCACTAGCTAGTGTTCGAGATAGCGGTTTTCATTACAACTGTTAAATGGGTCGCAGTTGTGGCCCTAACAAACCTTCAAAATAAATACAGTTGGATAATCCTTGAGAATATATATATATATTATTAATATATATAAATATATAATATATATATATATAATATAAATATATATATATATAAAAATATACATATATATATATATATGAGGGTCCCCCTTCCAAACTATAGAGGTGGTACTTCCCTATATTCTATATATATATAAAATATATAAATATATATATATTATATATAATATATATATATATATATATATATATATATTATATATATATATATATATATATATAATATTATATATATATATATATATATATATTATATATATATGTCGTGCCGAATAGGCAGAACTTGCGATCTTGGCTTAAATAGCAACGCTCATCTTGCCATATAGGACAAGTAAAAAATTTGTGTATGCAATAATTTGGGCCAAAATCATTCTGAACCTAACGAAAAAAATATATTTCACTGTGTTTGTTTAGTATTAAATTACTGTAAACAAATCTAAAAATATATTTAGTTGGGTTAGGCTAAATAAATTGTTCTTGTTATAATAAGGTTAGGTAAGTTTTCTAAGTTCCTTTTGGTGCAAAATTATAAAATTTTTTCATAAACATTAATGAAAAAATATATCTTTAAACGTACAAGAGAAAATTTTGAGGGAAAAGGGCTTAATTTTAAATGAGCTCTTGCTAAACTGACCAGTTTTACATATTCGGCACGACATATATAAATATATATATATATATGTCGTGCCGAATATGTAAAACTGGTCAATTAGCAAGAACTTATTTAAAAATAAGCCCTTTTTTAAATTTTCTCTTATACGTTTAAAGATATATTTATTTCATTAATGTTAATGTAAAAGTTTTTAATTTTACACCAAAAGAATCTTAGAAAACTTACCTAACCTTATCATAAAAAGAACAATTTATTTTAGCCTAACCCAACTAAATATATTTTAGATTTGATTACAGTAATTTAATACTAAACAAACACAGTGAAATATATTTTTTTCGTTAGGTTCAGAATGATTTTGCCGAAATTATTGCATACATAAATTTTCACTTGTCCTATATGGCAAGATGAGCATTGCTATTTAAGCCAAGATCGCAAGTTCTGCCAATTCGGCACGACATATATATGTATATATATATATATATATATATATATATATATATATATATATATATATATATATATATATATATATATATATATATTATATGTATATATATATATATATATATATATATATATATATATATATATATATATATATATATATATATATATATATATATATAATATATATATATATATATATATATGAGTGTGTGTGTGTATCTTAAAATCCCATCTGAAATTTCGCATATTTCTTGCGTGCTATAAAAAAAACATATCCAGAGATTTTATTCTTGGTATTACGACGCATAATATTATATTCTTAACCAAAAGTAACTTCTTGGGCAAATATAAGCAAATTATATTTTCCTCATAGTACTAGAACTCCGTTTTATTTAGCTAAGTAAGAATGGTTTTATATAAAATAATTCACGTATGTATATTTGTTGTAACGGTAATAATATTAATAAATATAATAGAAGCAGCTAAAATCTCCCGGTTATAAAAAAAAAAAAAGTCGAGAAATGTTATAATGCTAGGAATGCCTTTGAGCTTCGCCCAGCTGGAACTCTGCAACATGATATAAGCATTAATGGAATTATTTCGTTCTAGCATCCGACTGGTCAGCCAAAAGAAGATCAACATATGCTTTCCAGCATAGGACCAACAGATGTTGTCTAGCACAAGACCAATATATGTTGTGACCACGAGCAGTATATATTCTGACCATCATCAGCATATGTTGTGCTAGACCGAAAGGTTGGTGTTTTTCTGTCTCTTCTCCTGTTTCTACTTTCTGTGTTTGTCGGTATATTCTTAAGTTCTGTTTAACATGTTCACTTTCTATCATCCTGTTTCAACAGCCGACCAACAACACCATGAACTTCAGATAGACTGAAGTTGTGGGTGACAATTTAGCCATTCAGTCCTGTCGAGTTTACACTAACCCACCCTCAAGGAAATTCCCTTTATATCGGTGAAGGACTGTTGATCTAGGAAATGGAAGCTACCTTCTTTTCCCGGTATCAAATCTCATTTTTTCCCCCATTCCGCTGTACCCATCATCCAACCTCTCCCCCCCGTCCTACTGACTTAGCTCTTCAATATGATTGTAAGTGTAGCAATAGTGCCCTCCTATTCAGCCTAAAATCATCGACAACTACTCCCCGGTAAGTCATCCTCGGGTTTAACTACTGTCAGGTCATCATCTCCTTCGCACGTAATCGTCATCTAAAACTCATTATCTCTGACCTTAATGACAATTAACGCATTTCCCGAGGACCAAACTAGCACTAATAACTCGACTACCGCCACCAAACGACCATTCTGGGATTTAATCAGCTATCCTGAAGGAGGAGCTCAGGTGAGGCTGGAAATAAAGGCGATGTATCCACACTGCTCTTCGTGTTCCCTGGTTTCAACTTTTGTTTAATGATGGCTGTGTGTTTGTCTGTGTTTACTCTTGTTCTTTTACTGAATTCAGTCGTCTTTGTGTGTGTGTCGTACTCATCTGTTTGTGGTTGCAGGGGTCGATTCACAGCTCCTGGCCCAGCCTCTTAGCTGATCGCTACTAGATCCACTCTCTCCCTGCTCCAAGGGCTTCATCGTGTCCATCTCCGCAGTGACTTGTTTCTATGCTTGTTTCGTTCTATTGAGCTCTCTGTTTCTCTCTCTCTCTCTCTCTCTCTCTCTCTCTCTCTCTCTCTCTCTCTCTCTCTCTCTCTTCTCTCTCTCTCTCCATTACCTCAAAAAAATATACGCTAAGGACTGAACATGCAAACATCATCACCCAAGCCAATCCAATTCTCCCGAAAAGTCGAGCCTGAAGAAGTCAATTTGAATAAGATATCGCGGAAATGGAAGTTTTTGAGCAGTATTATCCCGGGCCAGATTGAGAAACACTATCCATGGATTGCGGAGTAAGACTCGGATCTTACTCTCGGTAAAAGAGGATGGTAAGATAGCGCGCGAGGAAGAATTTCCTCCAGCTACACTAGTGGTGTGTGGAGGAGGCGGATGGGGTGTTGGAGGGTGTGTTTGACGCGGGTGAAGGCGCTCTTGATCAAAGGAGATGGAGCTATCTTCCGATTTCTTTGACCAAGTCTGATTGCCTCTCATTTCCCCAGGTGCTGTGTAATGCCTGCGGGTTTTGCGCTTCAACGCGAATGTAATAATAAGAATTATAATAATGTAAAATAATAATAATAATAATAATAATAATAATAATAATAATAATAATAATAATAATAATAATAATATTAATAATTATAACGATGAGCTACTTTTGAAATGCTTTTAATTAATGTAGATTCAAATGCTAATTAAAAATTCATATGCAAATTATTGTTATTATTAATAATCATTATTCTTATTAGTGAAGGCGCTAAGCCCGTAGGAGTCACACGGCGTCTGTGAAATGGAAAAAGGTGTCTCCAATTCCTTGGATCGAAAACCCTTCACCGCATTAAGGCGTAACCTTTCATTCTCTTTTAGGTTATGTAGGTTAGGTCAGGTTTGTCAGGAACAGGACAGGTATTGCCTGACTCGGGTCTTAGTTATATGCTGACCCGCAGCTGGAACTTTTGGTCATCTGACCAGATATTCAGATAGGCCAAAAGATGTATATCTCTCAGTAGTATATACAAACATATATTTGTATATCTCTGAGCGTATATACACAGAGATGTATATCTCGCTGTGTCAATCTCTGTGTACATACCCTGAGAGTTTATGTTAATCCCTATTCCAGGGACTAAGTATCCCAGAGTGATGGTATACATTTGACATGCAGGCTTAATGACCCTCGCGCAGACGATAGGCTTCAAGTCAAATAAACCAACTAACCAATGTATACCGCTGAGGAATGTGCGGAAGCACAGCAGTGAATCTGTGGATGTGATGTACGTATGTTGTCCATAACACACACAAAATGATGGAAATGCTATAACACACATGGAAAAGGCAGATGGCAACGTCATAACACGTGGAAAACTGGAGATGAAATGGTCATAGCACAGAAGATGGGAGACGAAAGGGTTATGACGTAGAAAATGGGAGATGAATCATAATATCAAAAACGGGAGATGAAAGGGACGTAACATAAAAAATGGGAGAGTAATAACACTCAAAATGGGACATAGGAGTCAGTAACACAGGTGTGTAAAACAAAAGATGATAGGGACAAAACACAGAAATCGTGTGAAGAGAGGGCCTTAAGACATAGGAAACAGTAGATTAGAGTCCTAACATGCTTAGAAAAAGAGAGATAGAAGGGAAGTAACAGAAGCTTGCTTGAAGAACACAAATATGAGAGGGCCATCTCATACAGAAAACGGGAGATGAGAGGGTCAGTAACACAGGCGTGGAGGGGGGACTCGCTTCATCTACTTACCACTTAATGTTGCCGTATTTTAGTTCACTGTCAGGGAGCGAGGCCGTATTTCAGGGTCGTAATTCAGCTGCACCCAGACAGTAATTGTAGGGCTTAAGTAATCCTACAAGGCGAGCCGGAATTACTGCCGCTTCCCCACACTTCTCCCCAAATTGGAAAACTGGACCAACTTTGTTGTTGAATAGTTGAAATATTTAAAAAAAAATGGATAGCCTTTTTCATTCGTATTTCGAATACCAAAACAAAAACTAGTTGGAAACTTTTGTGTTCTATCTTATATTTATTTTAGAAATACGCATTTATTACGAGCTCTGAGCAATATTCAATAAATTTAGACATAACTTCAAAAATTTCCCGTAATGAGAAAGAGGAGGAAGAGCCGAGAAAAATAATGGTAAAATATCGATAATTACCAAAAAATTACGAAGTTCAAATGATAGCGAAAGGGAATCTTCTCTCGTTAATTATGCGTTTAACTCGAAAATGTATACACAAGACCATTATTTACCTGCTGCCCGCCGGGAATTATCATATGAGTATCACAATTAAACTGAAATAATTGCATTATGATTTGTGTTAATGCAGAGGCGAGGACAGATGAGTCGGTGGAGGAAAGACCAAGTGGGCCTTAGTCACGGGAAGGAGAATCTAATCAAAGATCTTTAAAAACAAAATCAAGTCTTCTCTTAACTCAGAAAACATCTTCCAGGCCAAGGTGTGGTGCATATCAGTGTTTATATAAGCCACAGGACGGGTGGGGTTTGAAGCCATGGCGAGTGTGTCCCAAAATTCCGTGGTTTGTTTACAATCATGTTATTACGATTTTGTGAATCAAGTAGTGATTATATAGTAACATTTTAACAAACCAGTCTGGCCCCTCTACCTGTCAGGATAACTTGATTGACACTTGTCAAAGTATTCAAGATACAATGACTGGCACTTGTCAGTGTCTCTGAGATAATGTGACTACCCTGTCTGTGCCTTCAAGTTAACATAATTGGTACTTGTCAGTGTGTTTATAATAACATGTTTGGCACTTGTTAACATACCCTCGTTACTGTATGCTAAACTATTAGCTGGGTACTGTCATTAATATTGTATTCAATTGAAGCCGAAAAATTAGTACGATGTATTGTAGCAATTCTTCAGCTCCGTCTTAGGACGTGGATATGTGATCCTTTGGGGGTTAGACTTAATTATCACATTTCATGGTGTGATATGTATTTTTTAATAAGATGAACTAATAATCGAATTCCTGTTGATTGGATAGTCAGATATACCTTTAATCAAAAGGTAAAATAGTGCTTTTCTCATACATACTTGGTGTTGCTGCAGTTTTAATTTTGTGTGTTTCACTGACACAGCGGAGCAGTTTTACATTCGTTAAAAGTGACGCCTGAACGAGATCGTTTTTCATTTTGCAGGGTGACATTCGTGAGGTGAGAACCGTGGAAAATTGACGCCAGTGATAAGGAAGTGACACTCAGGTACGGCAGGTAATGAGTGTGTCGATCACTGAGGCTCAGTAAAACAATCAAGGTGTCAGAAGCGGTGCAAGGGGAGAGACACGACGTCACGTCTCCGCTTTTGGATGACAACTATGTTATTGCTCGCTAGGCATGCACGTCTTACCTGTTAGGTTCTAGACATATGGCTTGCCTGTCAGGTCCTAGACACACGTCTGCTCTGCCAGGTGAATTGCAGGCAAGACTCCTCTGACAAGGCGATAGACGTGAGGCAGCACTCAGACTGCAGTTAGGTACTGAAACAGGGCGCCATCACAACTAAATTTAAAACATTCTTCTTTGTACGGACTGATGAAGCCACTTTGTGGCGAAACGTTTCCTCATTAAAAATACCCAAGTGTTGCACTGATGTCTAATTTATCAACTTGTCGGCTCTCTGAGCCATTCATGTACATAAATATAAAACAGTTCAATGAAAACCACCTAAAATGCTTAAGCTTATATTCATTTCCCACCGAGAACGTACAAATAATGCTATAGAAAGCTAAGATAATGAATATATCATATCCTCCGTATAATGATATTTGCAGAATTAAATATATTACAGGGACGCATACTTCACTTAAATTCAAGATCATCTAGAAACAGGGACATTGTAAGGTCAGGCATTCAGGCAACACATTACATTATCGGGCACATGAGCTGTTTCCATAACACCAATCCTAAAATGACCAAACTGGTTACAAAGAGAGTAAAAAAGTGTAGTTCATTCAGTGAGGGACTGAATAAGTGGCGAGTACGACAATACACGAATGTGTCTCCTCTGACATTAATAACCTTCCAGATACTCTGTCCCTTCGTGGCTAAGCCTACGAGAATTCATCTCTGATTTCCCGCCTCATTCTGACTTACTAATGTCACACTGACCTCACCTCAGAGCGGTGGCTGAGGTGACTTGACCACACTGTCAAATGCATACTTTGTGATTAAACTCAGCGGATTGTTAAGAAAACACTTACAAATTTATATTTAAAAATAGGGTAAATATCGTAACCCATATTGCACCCCAACCAACATCCTCGTCTAACACCATCCACCACAATTCTCACCATCCACTTCTCTCACCATCCAGTGTTCACTACCCTCACTCTCACCACTCACACCATCACCGCTGCTGCCTTGCTTACACTCCTCTGCTTCTCGCGAGTCGTGATCTATATTACCGTCTCAGAGATGCCACGTCAGGCGGTGTATCATTTAATAAGATGCTCAGAGCTGGGAGATGAGGAAGACTGCAGCATCTGGCCTCAGAAGTAACGCTGGGTGTTATACAGCAATCACTATTACAAGTCTCCCGCATGCTGACACGGGCTGCCGGTCTACTGATGTGGGGTGCCAGATTACTGACACGGGATGCCAGTCTACTAACGCAGTCCGCCCACCTACTGAGGCAGTCCGTTCATTAACTGACATAGTTCACTGCCTGCTCAACGATTCGGTTCGCCCATCTACTGGCGTAGGTTGCCAACTTGCTAATGCATTCTGCACGCTTGCTGACGCTGTCTGCCTGCCTACTCACGCAGGTCACCCCACTACTGACGCTACAGTCCACTAACTGCCGCTTCTTCATCCACAGAAGGTAGCACTGCTGTAGTTGTACCCGACCGCTAAAGGTGACAGGATCCGCACCTGTTATCTCAAGACTGCTGCCGTGTTCCCCCGTCCACTGCTGTATTTTACCGTCCAACAGAGTGAGATCAACAGAACGAGACCAACACAGCAAGACCAACACAGCGAGACCAACACAACTAGACCAACACAACGAGACCAGCACAGCGAGACCAACACTGAGACCAATACAGCGAGACCAACACAACGAGACCAACACAAAGACACCAACACAGCGAAACTAATACAACTAGACCAACACAACGAGACCAACACAACGAGACCAGCAAAGCGGGATCAACACAGAGGGACCAACAACACGAGACCAACATAACGAGACAACACAATTAGATCAACACAATGAGACCAGCACATCGAGACCAACACAACTAGAAAAACACAGCAAGACCAACACACCGAGGCCAACACAGCGAGACAAGTACAGCGAGGCCAGCAAAGCGAGAAAAATACGAGACCACAGGGAGACCAACACAACCAGACCAACACAACGAGACTACAACAAGACCAACACAACGAGATCAACACAATGAGACCAACACAATTAGATCAACACAACGAGACCAGCACAGCTAGGTCAACACAACGAGACCAGCACAGCAAGACCAACACAACGAGAAAAAACACAGCGAGACCAAGCACAGCGAGAAAAGCACAGCGAGAACAACACAGCAAGGCCAACACGAGACCAGCACAGTGAAACCAACACAACTAGACCAACACAACGAGACCAGCACCACGAGACCAACACAGCGAGAGCAACACAACGAAACCAACACCACGAGACCAACACAACTAGACACACAGAGCGAGACCAACACAACGAGATCACAGAGACCAACACAACGAGACCACAGCGAGATCAACACAACAAGACCAACACAACGAAACCAACACAGCGAGATCAACACAGCGAGACCAACACAACTAGACCAACACAACGAGACCAACACAGCGAGACCAACACAGCTAGACTAGCACAGTGAGATCAACACAGCGAGACCAACACAACTAGACCAACACAGCGAGACCAACACAGCGAGACCAAAACAGCGAGACCAGCACAAAGAGACCAACACAGCGAGACCAAAACAGCGAGACCAACATAACTAGACCAGCACAGCGAGACCAACACAACGAGACCACAGGGAGACCAACACAACGAGACTAACACAAAGAGACCAACACAACGAGACCAACACAGCGACACCAACACAGCGAGACCAGAAGCACTGTTGAATCCAGCCAATTAGTGAAATGAGTGCTTGGGTAACAGTGTAATAATTAACAAGAAGAATAAAATATATTTAGCTTATTATCCACGTTCATACTTTCTCTCTTTGTCTGTCTGTCTGTCTCTCTCTCTCTCTCGCTCTCTCTAGCTCTCTTGTTCTGTCTTTCTGTTAGTGTATATATATATATATATATAATATATATTATATATATATATATATATATATATATATATATATATATATATATATAATATATATATATTATATATATATATTATATATCGTGCCGAATAAGTAAAACTTGCGATTTTGGCTTAAACAGCAACACACTTCTTGCAGAATAGAGCAAAGGAAAATTTGTGTATGCAATAATTTCGCAAAAATCATTCTGATTCTAATGAAAAAATATATTTCATTGTGTTTGTTTATTATTAAATTATTGCAAACTTACATAAAATATATTTAGCTGGATTAGGCGAAATTAAATTGAGCTTGTTATAATAAGGTTAGGTAAGTTTCCTAAGGTTCCTTTGGTATAAAATCATTAATTTTTGTATTAACATAAATGAAAAAATATATCTTGTACTGTTTAAGAGAAAATTTTAGAAAGGACTTAATTTTAAATGAGTTCTTGCTAAGTGACCAGTTTTACCTATTCGGCACGACATATCTATACACAGAGGCATTTTCCATTTATATAATATTTGCAATTTCTCCTTACTTATCTCCTGTTCTCTCCTTCCACTCTTCACTCTTATCCTTCATCTTTCCCCTCTTCCCCTCTCTTGATTTTCCTCTTCCCCACTACCCTGGTTCACTAGGATTGTTGAGCTGATCAGTGAATCGTTGCAAAAACAGCGGCAGCATTTTGGAGTATGGTTTTCCTGCACGGCCTGTGTGTTGGGTGCTTATTACTGTGTTAAGTGCTTAATACTGTGTGTTGGGTGATTAATAATGTGTGTTGGGTGCTTAATACTGTGTGTTGGGTGCTTATTACTGTGTTAAGTGCTTAATAAGGTGTGTTTTGGTGTGATTAATAATGTGTGTTGGGTGCTTAATACTGTGTGTTGGGTGCTTATTACTGTGTTAAGTGCTTAATAATGTGTGCTGGGTGATTAACACTGTGTGTTGGGTGCTTAATACTGTGTGTTGGGTGCTTATTACTGTGTTAAGTGCTTAATAATGTGTGCTGGGTGATTAATACTGTGTGTTGGGTGCTTAATACTGTGTGTTGGGTGCTTATTACTGTGTTAAGTGCTTAATAATGTGTGTGCTGGGTGATTAATACTGTGTGTTGGGTGTCTTATTACTGTGTGTTGGGTGCTTATTACTGTGTTAAGTGCTTAATAATGTGTGTTGGGTGATTAATACTGTGTGTTGGGTGCTTATTACTGTGTTAAGTGCTTAATAATGTGTGTTGGGTGATTAATACTGTGTGTTGGGTGCTTATTACTGTGTTAAGTGCTTAATAATGTGTGCTGGGTGATTAATACTGTGTGTTGGGTGCTTAATACTGTGTGTTGGGTGCTTATTACTGTGTTAAGTGCTTAATAATGTGTGTTGGGTGATTAATACTGTGTGTTGGGTGCTTAATACTGTGTGTTGGGTGCTTATTACTGTGTTAAGTGCTTAATAATGTGTGCTGGGTGATTAATACTGTGTGTTGGGTGCTTAATACTGTGTGTTGGGTGCTTATTACTGTGTTAAGTGCTTAATAATGTGTGCTGGGTGATTAATACTGTGTGTTGGGTGCTTAATACTGTGTGTTGGGTGCTTATTACTGTGTTAAGTGCTTAATAATGTGTGTTGGGTGATTAATACTGTGTGTTGGGTGCTTATTACTGTGTTAAGTGCTTAATAATGTGTGTTGGGTGATTAATACTGTGTGTTGGGTGCTTAATACTGTGTGTTGGGTGCTTATTACTGTGTTAAGTGCTTAATAATGTGTGTTGGGTGATTAATACTGTGTGTTGGGTGCTTAATACTGTGTGTTGGGTGCTTATTACTGTGTTAAGTGCTTAATAATGTGTGCTGGGTGATTAATACTGTGTGTTGGGTGCTTAATACTGTGTGTTGGGTGCTTATTACTGTGTTAAGTGCTTAATAATGTGTGCTGGGTGATTAATACTGTGTGTTGGGTGCTTAATACTGTGTGTTGGGTGCTTATTACTGTGTTAAGTGCTTAATAATGTGTGCTGGGTGATTAATACTGTGTGTTGGGTGCTTAATACTGTGTGTTGGGTGCTTATTACTGTGTTAAGTGCTTAATAATGTGTGTTGGGTGATTAATACTGTGTGTTGGGTGCTTATTACTGTGTTAAGTGCTTAATAATGTGTTGGGTGATTAAATACTGTAGTGTTGGGTGCTTAATACTGTGTGTTGGGTGCTTATTACTGTGTTAAGTGCTTAATAATGTGTGTTGGGTGATTAATACTGTGTGTTGGGTGCTTATTACTGTGTTAAGTGCTTAATAATGCGTGTTGGGTGATTAATACTGTGTGTTGGGTGATTAATACTGTGTGTTGGGCGCTTAATACTGTGTGTTGGGTGATTAATACTGTGCGTTGGGTGATTAATACTGTGTGTTGGGCGCTTAATACTATGTGTTGGGTGATTAATGCTGTGTGTTGGGTGATTAATACTGTGTGTTGGGTGATTAATACTGTGTGTTGGGTGATTAATACTGTGTGTTGAGTGCTTAATACTGTGTGTTGGGTGCTTATTACTGTGTTAAGTGCTTAATAATGCGTGTTGGGTGCTTAATGCTGTGTGTTGGGTGCTTAATACTGTGTGTTGGGTGCTTAATACTGTGTGTTGAGTGCTTAATACTGTGTGTTGGGTGCTTAATACTGTGTGTTGGGTGCTTAATGCTGTGTGTTGGGTGCTTAATACTGTGTGTTGGGTGCTTAATACTGTGTGTTGGGTGCTTAATACTGTGTGTTGAGTGCTTAATGCTGTGTGTTGGGTGCTTAATACTGTGTGTTGGGTGCTTAATACTGTGTGTTGAGTGCTTAATACTGTCTGTTGGGTGCTTAATACTGTGTGTTGGGTTCTTAATACTGTGTGTTGGGTGCTTATTACTGTGTGTTGGGTGCTTAATACTGTGTGTTGGGTGCTTAATACTGTGTGTTGGGCGCTTAATACTGTGTGTTGGGTGCTTAATACTGTGAGTCGGGTGCTTAATACTGTGTGTTGGGTGCTTAATACTGTGTGTTGGGTTCTTAATACTGTGTGTTGGGTGTTTATTACTGTGTGTTGGGTTCTTAATACTGTGTGTTGGGTGCTTAATACTGTGAGTCGGGTGCTTAATACTGTGTGTTGGGTGCTTATTACTGTGTGTTGGGTTCTTAATACTGTGTGTTGGGCGCTTAATACTGTGTGTTGGGTGCTTAATACTGTGTGTTGGGTGCTTAATACTGTGAGTCGGGTGCTTAATACTGTGTGTTGGGTGCTTAATACTGTGTGTTGGGTTCTTAATACTGTGTGTTGAGTGCTTAATACTGTGTGTTGGGTGCTTAATACTGTGAGTCGGGTGCTTAATACTGTGTGTTGGGTGCTTAATACTGTGTGTTGGGTGCTTATTACTGTGTGTTGGGTTCTTAATACTGTGTGTTGGGTGCTTAATACTGTGAGTCGGGTGCTTAATACTGTGTGTTGGGTGCTTAATACTGTGTGTTGGGTGCTTATTACTGTGTGCTGGGTGCTTAATACTGTGTGTTGGGTGCTTAATACTGTGTGTTGGGTGTGCCTCCCCTTGAATATGTAAACTCAAATGTCGTGTGTGTGTACTCATTTATTTGTGGCTGCAGCGGTCGAGACTCAGCTCCTGGCCCCGCCTCTTCACTGATCGCTATTAGGTCTTCTCTCTCCCTGCTCCATGAGCTTTATCATACCTCATCTTAAAGCTATGTGTGGTTCCTGCCTCCACTACCTTACTTCCTGATTACTCTATGACTGAAGAAATACTTCCTAACATCCCTTTGACTCATCTGGGTCTTCGACTTCCAATTGTGACCCCATGGAAGTGTGTGTATGTGTATGTGTGTGTGTGTGTGTGTGTGTGCAAAGACAATTTTAAGGGTTGTTTTGTTATCGTATTTTCTTTCTTGATTGAAGACGGCAGATTAAGCATAAGGTTCTAATCAAGCAAAAGAAATAGGAATAGGAGTGGCGAAAGAAATTGTAGTCGGAGGGATTGTAGTAGTACCAGTACAGTAGAACCTCTGTACTCGGAATTAATTGGTTCCTGAGAGTGTTCTGAATACTGAATTTTCTGAAAATTGAATAATTTTTTCCTTAGGAAATAATATAAATTGGATTAATTCGTTCCAGACCTCGAAAGTTATTTTTCACAAACCATTTTTAAGTCAGAATATTGGTTAATTAAGTTTATAAAATAACATGTGCAAGCAAGAATTTCAACTCCTGTTGCCATATTTGCACTTTTTATCACGCCTTTATTTTTTCATAATAGAAAATACGGTAGATGTTGACAAGCCATATTTCTTGGCTACGTCAACAAGACGTGAAGACGTGAAATAAGTTTCTTATTTTGTTCTGTGGTGGCACTTACAGCTTTCCTTTTAAGCTCTTTTTTTTTTTCTTCACTATTCTTATTCGGGGCCATGATCAGTAATAAAATAAAAAAAAATAAGTTATACAAAAAATAACAACTGAATCACAAGAGCTCAAAAAGTATGCGTCCTGCCGAATTTCGAATATCGAATTTTCTCCAAAACTGGGTTTTACGAATAAAGGTGCATCAGAATACAGAGGTTCTACTCTAGTTGTAGTAGTACTGGTAGTAGTAGTAGTAGTAGTAGTAGTAGTAGTAGTAGTAGTAGTAGTAGTAGTAGTAGTAGTAGCAGTAGTAGCATCTGCAGCAGCAGTAGTACCACCAGCA
Organism: Cherax quadricarinatus; assembly: GCF_026875155.1. Lineage (NCBI taxonomy): Eukaryota > Metazoa > Arthropoda > Malacostraca > Decapoda > Parastacidae > Cherax > Cherax quadricarinatus. The sequence goes on from NC_069425.1 coordinate 34,956,314, forward strand.
GCAGCAGCAGCAGCAGCAGCGATAGTAATAGCATTAAGGAAAAGTCAATATTAGAGGAATGAATGGAGTGTAGTCAGTTACTGAACGGGTAATGTATTTAACTAATAGTTACTTCCTGGCGTGTATTAGCCCTCATTTTATTTCCCAACTGACCCGCAAAATGGAGTTGAATCTTTAAACGACGTTTCGGTCTATCCCGGATCATTATCAAGTAACAGATCTATCAATTGCTGGAATACGCTAGGAAGAAAAAATATGAAAACGTAAATTTAATACTCACTGACATCAAAATCGACACGGATTATGAGACACATTTCCGGCTTAGACCAAAAGTTTGTTGTGGTAATGAATAAAAGGTTGGCGGATCTCTGGCAATTTGCAATGATCTCTGTTCAATCAATTTTTCAGGTATCTGCCACATTCCATTAAAGTTATCTGTGTGATCCAGCACACTGCCTGTCAGCCATGAACCGTGGGGAGTACCTGGTGGTGTTTGTGCTATTTGTGTCACTGTATTGACTGTATGGGGTGAACCTTCCCTCTACTCAGAGCGAGAAGTTGCACCATTAAATGCATGTACAGCAACTTGTGACGTTCGAAACTTGTAACGTTGGAAACTTGCTTGTAGAAATTGCATCGAACGGCACGAACTGAAACGTCGTCTAGAGCTTCATTTCAAAGCTGAGGGACTGATCACCTCAAAATTACCTATCCACTTCACTGTCTCGACTATATTCGACAGAAGAGGACTCCTGCGCAAGCGAAAACGTATTCCATGTACAAAAATATGTGATAGTTATCAATAATTATTAACATTTTTGGAATTATTGTTAACTGTTTATATATTAGTGTTAGTTTTTTACCACTTACCGATATTTATGTATTATTGTATATTGATGAATTACATTAATGAATTATTGCTCGTTATTGATGAATTGTTCCATTAATGCCATCGTGATTTTTGTGGTACAAACTGCATACCAGTTTATTACATGATCAAAAGTACATAATAGTTATGATATTGGATGTTGTTAGTAATGGATTATTGTTACTAAAAACACAGAGCATTTAAAAATCAATGAGCAGTTAAAATCATTGAACATTTAAAATCGTTGAGAATTTAAAAATCATCGAACATTTAAAATCGTTGAGAATTTAAAATCAGAGAACATTTAAAAATCGTTGAGTATTTATAATCGCCTATTTAAAATCGTTCTGTATTTAAATCGTTGAGTATTTAAAATCGTCGAGGATTTAAAATCATTGGGCAATAATCGAAGCAGCTACCTCGCAGTAATTAAACTTAAGTAGACGAGTAGCCAACAAAAATTAACTAAGATTGAAGAAGGATGAAGGAAGAGATTATTAGAAGCGACGTAGTACAGCCCAGCACCTCACTGTGTCTTAATGATCACTCTCATCACAGTACCACAACCAGTGGCCAGAACAATGTCTGGAACCAATAACCAAGGTCGTGATTGGTGCCAGTGTTACTGTTACAGCTGTGTGTTACCGTCACAGCTGTGTGTTACTCTCATGACACGGCTGTGAGCTACCCTCACGGCTGTGTGTTACCATCACAATTATGTGTTACCGTCACCAAAGTGTGTCACCGTCACAGCTGTGTTTTAAAATCACAGCTGTGCGTTAGAACCACAGCTGTGTGTTACCGTTACAGTTGTGTGTTACTGTCACAGTTGTGTGTTACCGTCACAACTGTGTTACAGTCACAGCTGTGTTACCGTCACAAGTGTAGTTTCCGCTGCAAATGCAAAAAAGAGAGAGAGGAGAGAGAGAGAGAGAGAGAGTGAGAGAGAGAGAGAGAGAGAGAGAGAGAGAGAGAGAGAGAGAGAGAGAGAGAGAGAGAGAGAGAGAGAGAGAGAGAGAGAGAGAGAGAGAACAGGCATTAAGTCAATTAAATCCAATAAAACACACACACACACACCACAAAGTCTGAGAAAACCACCATCAACCAGTCACCATCATCACCACCACCACCACCATCACCAACCATCACACCACCACACCATCACCACCACCATCCCACCACACCACCATCCACACCACACCACCATCACACCACCACCATCACCACCACCATCACCACCATTCACCATCCACCATCACCAACCATTTCACCACCCACCACCACCACCACCATCACCACCACCATCACCACCACCACCACCATCACCACCACCACCATCACCACCACCCACCACCACCACCACCACCACCACCACCACCACCATCACCACCACCACCATCACCACCACCAGCAGGTGAGGTTTGTGTTAAAACACCAGAAATAAAATACAAATTTAACCATTGAGAATATCAGCAAAGTTTCCACTCTTCAAGGACGACCTTGAATGACGGAGAAGGGCTCTAGATCCAAGGAACTGGAACTACCATACCTTGGATTATTTCTCCCATTTCCCCAGGCTTTCTTTAACCTATACGGGTTTAGTGCTTCCCCATAATAATATTATTATTATAAAATATTATTATTAATGATACTACTGCCACTATTATTATTATTATTATTATTATTATTATTATTATTATTATTATTATTATTATTATTATTACTTTAATAAATTGTCTAAATGTAATCTTAATTTTCTTAGTAATAAATTACACACAAAAATATTTATTTTTAAAAGTATAATTCTTAATTCTAAAAGGTAATTTATTTACGCTATGAAGGAGATTACTTTTAGTGAAATTGACTACCATAATTGATGTTATCTTCAGCAGATAACTGCTCAAGTATAGATTATTTTTTTTTCGTATCCGATAGATTGGATTAAGGTGTGTTAGAGTGCGAGGCTTAACACGGGTTAATGAGGATTTATGGGTTTTAACTCTGGTGTGGGAGACGCGGGTGTGTTGCCCTGGCTGGTCTGGTCTGTTGAAGCGGCAGACATGTCTCTTGGAGAGGCAGACATGTCTCGAAGCAGCAGTGATGTCTCCCAGCATAAGTGATGTCTGATACAGCAGTGATGTCTCCCAGCAGAAGTGATGTCTCCTAGCAGCAGTGATGTCTCCTAGCAGCAGTGATGTCCTCTAGCAGCAGTGATGTCTCCTAGCAGTGATGTCTCCTAAAAGCAGTCATGTCTCCCAGCAGCAGTCATGTCTCCTAGCAGCAGTCATGTTTTGTAGCAGTAGTGATGTCTCCTAGCAGTGATGTCTCGAAGCAGCAACCATGTCTGCTAGCAGCAGTAATGTCTCGAAGAAACAGTGTTGTCTCCTAGCAGCAGTGTTGTCTCCCAGCAGCAGTCATGTCTCCCAGCAGCAGTCATGTCTCCCAGCAGCAGTCATGTCTCCCAGCAGCAGTGTTGTCTCCTAGTAGCAGACATATACAGCTCAGGTCCTGAGAGTGGACCACTGCAACTCAGGGTTAACTCTCAGAGAAATACTCAAAAAAAAAACAAAAAGAAAACAAAGAATAATTCACCACAATATTTATTTCTATTTCAAACAAGAATAAATCAAAATGTTACACTCTTGTGTAGTGAAGGAGAGAGAAGCATGAGAGTCTCTTTCTCTCTCTCTCTCTCTCTCTCTCTCTCTCTCTCTCTCTCTCTCTCTCTCTCTCTCTCTCTCTCTTCTCTTTCATGCACTTATGGAGATGCTCAGTAATTTGTTCTGTAACGTACAGCATTTTATTCTACCGTGTCGCTGGCAGATGCAAAGATTTAAACTCTTTAAGATTTTTAATTATAACTTGAAGAAATATTAATTATTACACTCTGACAAACTTTATCTCAGGCACATAGCCACAGTATTAGAAAACACACACACACACACACACCACACACACACACACACACACACACACACACACACACACACACACACACACACACACACACACACACACACACACACACACACACACACTTGAGCCACACAAATGCTAAAAACCTATTTATTCAGTCTCAGCGTGGTCAAGAAGTCGAACGACCTGGATGTAATGTTCACACACCACTACCTTCATAACTACCACCATCACAGCACCACACTATCACCATCACAGCCACCACAACTATCATCATCACAGCCACCACAACTATCACCATCACAACAACCACGACCAATAACACCACAACCACAACCATCACAACGACCACCATTTCCACCACTAACAAAATCATTTACATCTCACCTAAACAGTTGCTTCGAAAACACCATACAGCTAATTCCACTTTTACAACACAGGTTTAAAATACACTACACTGTGCTATACTCATCCACACAAAACCACACCCCACACAACCATCACAGCATTCTGTACCGCCACAAGTTCCAGGGGCTGGGGGAGTGATTGGGAGAAAAACGAGGCTGGATAGAGAATGAGGGAAGTAATGGGTGGAAACACAAGCAAGTGTTATCACAGGTGTCCCGTGGTTTGGTTGGCAACGCACTCACCTCACATGCTGAGTGTCCGTGGTTCGATCCCAGATGCGGATGCAAACGTTGGGCATGTTTCCTCACACCTGATGTCCCTGTTCACCTAGTTGTAAGTAGGTACCTGGGTGTTTGTCGACTGTTGTGGGTGCCATCCTGGGGGGTATAGTATATCTTAGAGCTGAGCTTAGAAATAAACTGAGGAAGGATAACTCTTACCCAGCAGAACTGATTTGCGTAAAACAAAAAATTTAAATAATTAAGGAATGCGGAGATGTATAGAACGCACGACAAGTTGGTTAGACACAGGAATTGCTCTGAAACTGCAAGAACCACAGAGAAAGGCTGCAGATCTAATAGAAGATTGAAACTGAAAGTAGGTCATGAGATAAACGAACGGTTGACGACACTGAAGGAGAATGCTAGAGAAAGAGTGGTCAGAAGGCAAGTGCTATGCTCCGAGAAGAGATAGAGAAACTAATATAAAAACTGAAGGAAGTGGAAGGGGAAGAAACTTAGCTTTGCTAACCTACTTAAAGAAAATAGCACGTGAGAAGGAAGTAATCAAGGTATAAGACAGCCGAGGAAGACAGAAGGAAGAGAAAAATTAGTAATAATGGTAGAAATTACCGACAAAATGTTATGTAAATAGACACACATCCAACTGATGTGACATTTTATTGTACGAAACGTTGCCACAATAAAATATCACATTAGATGCATATGTGTCCATTTAACTAACAAGAGAAGTCAATAATCAGCGATAGTTGTCAGTATAACTGAACGAGAACACGGTGCCCCGTGGCCTGGTGGTTAAAGCTCTCTCTTCACACGGCGAGTGTCTGGGTTCGATTCCCAGCGAGGGTAGAAACATTGGGCGTGTTTCTTTATACCGGTTGTCTTTGTTCATTCATCAGTAAAATGGGTACCTGGGAGTTAGTCGACTGGTGTTACCTGGTTACCTGGAGGTTATTCGGGGATCAACGCCCCCGCGGCCCGGTCCATGACCAGGCCTCCCGGTGGATCAGGGCCTGATCAACCAGGCTGTTACTGCTGGCCGCACGCAATCCAACGTACGAGCCACAGCCCGGCTGAGACGGCACTGACTTTAGGTATCTGTCCAGCTCTCTCTTGAAGGCAGCCAGGGGTTTATTGGTAATTCCCCTAATACTTGATGGGAGGCTGTTGAACAGTCTTGGGCCCCGGACACTTATGATGTTTTCTCTTAGTGTACCACTGGCGCCCCTACTTTTAATTGGGGGGAATTTTGCATCGCCTGCCAGTCTTTTGCTTTCGTAGGGAGTGATTTGTTATCTGAGAGTCGGGTCAACCCCTCGCGGACCGCTGTGCCAGGACTTCCATGTAGTGTATGTATTGATTCCCACCATGCGTCAACGAACAATCAGTGCTTCCTTACGATGGGCACATAGAACAGCTGGAAAGAAACACGCCAGTTTACATGGATTCGAACCAGCTCACCGGAATGCACGTTAACCACCTGACGGAGATTTAGGACATATTTCCAGGCTTTTCCAAGGAGATTATAGTGAATTTGAAAACGGATCATCGATTCGGCTTGGCTAATCTCGTTTGAACGGTTCGTAGTTAAGATCTATGCATTTCTTTGCATTGTGACGTGCATAAGGATTTGTCACTCCTTGAAGTGAGATCCTACATATTTTCCGCGCTATTGATGGATGTGTTACTTGTCAGTAATTATTCACCTCAGTTTCCAAACTGATTAAAAGGAATTGTCCTCATTTGGAACTCTTTGTTTACCGTTGCTCATGATACTTTTATTCTTTCTTGAGTATACGGCACTGCTTGTGATTGACAGCTGATGCTACTATTTCATTCCCTAAAGGTATGCATAGAGTGTTAGTTATATCCTGTTCTAGTTATATTCTAGGTTAGGCATAAGTAGTTGGCAATTTGTCTCTCTTGAATTGGAAATTGTTCTTCCACATGCAAATCCTTTATTTTTTCATATCTTGTGTTCGATCTGTAGGAAGTTGAAGATCCATCTTCCCACTTTCCCAGTCATTCCTTTAGCATGTATTTTGTGGGCTATTACGCCATGATCGCATTTGTCAAATGCTTTTGCAAAGTCTGTGTATATTACATCTGCATTCTGATTTTCTTCCAGTGCATCCAAGGCAATTCATAGTGATCCAGTAGTTGTGAGAGGCAGGAGCGACCTGCCCTGAACCCATGTTGTCCTGGATTGTGCAGATTTTGGGAATCCAGGTGATTTGCAATCCTGCTTCTTAGCACTCTTTCAGACTTTTATGATGTGGGACGTCAGAGCTATTGGTTTATAGTTCTTAGCTAATGCTTTGCTGCCACCTTTATGGAGTGGGGCTATATCCGTTGTTTTAAGTGACTGTGGAATTTCACCCATGTCCAAGCTCCTCCTCCATAGTGTACTTAGAGCATGCGAGAGGGGTTTCTAGCAGTTCTTAATGAATACAGAGTTCCACGAGTCTGGGCCTAGAGCTGAGTGCACGGGCATGTTGTCAATGGCTTTTTCGAAGTCTATCGGAGTTAGGGTAATGTCGGAAATCTGGCATACATTTATGGAGATTTGAGGCTTATTCATGAAGAAATCATTTGGGTCGTCGATCCTCAGACTGATTAGTGGCTCACTAAACACAGAGTCGTACTGGGATTTCAGTATTTCACTCATATCCTTGTTGTCATCTGTGTAAGTCCCATCCTGTCTGAGTAAGGGCCCGATACTAGATGTGGTATTTGCCTTGTTTTTGGCATATGAAAAGAAATATTTCGAATTTCTTTCAATTTCACTAATAGCTTTAAGCTCCTCCTGTCTCTCCTGGTTCCTGTAAGAGTCATTTAACTTAAGTTCAATAGTTTCCACTTCCCTGGAAAAAAAAAAAAAAAAAAAAAAAAAAAAAAAAAAAGATACCTAACTGTTGCATATGTGTCTTACCTAACAACCTGTCGGTATTTTATACCATTTTAATGTTCAAGGCTCCAAGGTGGTGGACTATTTTTGTTATTTCCTTCCATTTTCTTTTTCCGTTTCCTGCCACTAAAAAATCACCTGGAGTTGGGTTGTTGTAGCTGCTATTGTTTGTCTTGTGGGGTCTGTGCCTCCTGGTCCCTTTTAGATGGTATGCAGGGCACTCGATGTTGTAATACTGCTTCTGGAGGACCGAGGAGTGACACATTTTTGGGTGAAAGAAAGTACTGGAAGAAGAACGACACACTCCTTTAGACAGGAGGTCGCTACATATTTTGGGATGCTCAAAGTTGCATGTCCCATTTTTTTTCCTGATATTCCATGCTTACAGATGCCCAAACATCCTGGGACAAAACTGACCTAATTTGCCCGATATGTTCTGCAATAACAAGAGGCTTTCTATATAGTAGTATGTCATTGATGTCAGCTAGTACTATATACCTTGTACATGTACTTGTAGTAAATAAAGATATTATTATTATTATTATTATTATTATTATTATTATTATTATTATTATTATTATTATTATTATTATTATTATTATTATTATTATAAAGATGAGAGAGGAAGGAAGAAACGAGAGGTTGAGGACGAAGTTGACTGCTGCTGGTATGAGCCAGGAAGTATAGGAAGTTATAAAATTACCAAGACTAAGATTATGGGAAGAAAAAATACATCTACGAAGGCTGAGTGATACACAAAATAAAAAGCTTCAGAGGTCTAAGAAGTAATGAAAAGCAGGATGGAGGAAAAAATGGAATGAGGGAAAAAACTGGAGGCAAAAACTAATGCAAACGCATGGTCCCAGGGTAGAAACAATGACAGGCCCTCAAGATAAATGACACGAGAGCAGTCCTCCAACCATAGTGGGACAACCGCAGGGAGCCACCCGGACACAGAGGTGTAAACCCACCTCCCTCCCTCCCTCAAGCCTTCCATCCTCCCGTCCCCAATCCTCCTCCCTCTTCCCCACACCTTTCTTCCTCATTCTCCTCTTCTTCCCCCATCCCCACCCCCTCTCCCTGTTCCAGTCTCCCCGGCAATCGGTTTCCAATATACACACACACACCCTTCGACCCCTTGCCAAATTACACCTTCCCAAAGCATACCCAGGACAGCTTTCCTCCCTTCACCACACTAATACAACAACTCCATCCCACCTCTCTTTCCCTCCTGAACCACTAATTCACCCCTACCAACTCATCATAGACAATAGCAAGACCTTGAACACCAGAGATTCTCCAGCCCACCATGAACGTTCTCTTACTTCACAATCAAAAACTTCCCATTACCACAGGTGTCCCAGTAGACAAGGCTCTAATACCCTCTCAAACCTTACCCTCCTGGATGGATAAATACGACCCTTCCCCCAAGAGATAAATGAATAAAATGCGAAAAAATCTGTGAAACGATTGAGGATCGATCCTCCGTAAAGGATTTGACTTTCCAGACGAGACTGGGGAGTGTAGTGACCCAGCCACAGTGACGAGTCCTGAAGTAAACAAAGAGTAAAGGAAAGGCATACAAATGCAGATTGCGTTGCAAAACAAAAACTGTCGTATATGTAGGAGGGAATATCAGAAATAGTACCAGATTCTATATATTATTGTGCAGAAACGAAGCTTACAGTACCCGTAACAAAAGTGGTACCCTTTTGGGTTACCACATATCAGGGAAAGGAATATGTAAACGGAGTGTTGGGGAAGGTAGTAGCATTAGTGACGATATTTGGAGTTACGGAGAGAACTAGCCTTTGCAGAGAAAACATCAGACATCTCACAGTAGGGACAATGTAGACTGGATTGTAATATGAGATTGTAATATCAGTAATATTCAGTCATCTACCAACCACAAGAAGACCTAGAGAGGAATATAAGGAACTTTACAAGTCGGAAATAGAAATCACGGAGGAAACCCCACCAAGGGCGAATTAATGAAAGATAAAATAGCTAGTCGTGGAAGATTTTATAATAAGAAAGGTGGGATAACCGGGCGATCAGGTGGAGAACCAGAAACTGTTTGAGAGAAATACTTAAACAAAAAGAAACTCATGGCGACATTTTGGTTCGACTTGTGACTTGTTAAGGGTCGAAATCGGACCGAAATGTCGTCATAAGTGTTTTTATCGTATTTGCGGATTACATGTGTATTTTTCCAGTCACGATATTTTGCCTTTCTAGTCTTTAAGGATAAAAATTATGGAGATATTAATATAATGCCGTTTGACGCTACATACTAAAAACACTGGGTAGGTGATGACTAACCAGTAAGACTGAAGGTGGTTGTCACATTCTCACTAGAGCAAAGAAGAAACCGTAGGGAGGCAGTGGAAGATGGAATAGTTTAAAGTGAATCTAGGAAAATACAGGAAAACATTGCTATAGAGTACATAAATAGAGTACAGTGGGAAACACAAATGGAATTTAAGTCGAGGTACAAGTGATATATTATTGGTAATACTACGATAGTTGTGGGAAATCAGAAGTTGACTGATTTCCCGAAGTGTAAGACTCCCTAAGTAGGGAAAAGGAGGGTTGAGGCAACACCAGACGCATTCGTGAAGGGCACGTAGTGTACCCACAGTATGCCTACTCGACATTGCCACATTTCCTAATCCACTCTTAATTTATAAGACTAATTTAGTAATGAAGCCGCCATAAGTAATGTATTATTCACTACTTCTTATAATTATTTAAGCTAAGTTAGATTTAGACATAGAGTAATTTAGCTTGGTACCTATGATTATCGTTCACAACTTACACAAATTGACAAGAGCCCACTGTGCCGATGACCAGGCATAGCTGAAGATTGAGACACTTATGCAGCATATGGAAATCTTTATTCAGGAAACGTTTCGCCACACAGTGGCTTCATCAGTCCAATACAAAGAGGAAGGCGTAAGGAGAGGAGGAGTATGAGGTAATCAGTCCCTCAGCCTGGAGTCGATGTGTTCAGTCCATCAATCTTGTAGAATGTACAGCATAGGGCCGTAGACGTGGCTTATATACTGGGAACCCAGGCTTCAGTCACAAAAAATCCATAGCAAATGAAAAGGCGAGTGTATGAAATTCTGCAACTATCTAGTTACAGGGCCACTTCCCCTTCACTAGGACAGAACAGTGAAGTAGACTGACATTTGCTAACACATTACATCGCGAATTAGATAACATTTCATAGCAGTAACCGGCTTCCTCGCTGCTACAAGGCGGCTGCAGATTACGACTCAAAGTATCTCAGACCCCCACACTCCACAACAGTAAGTAATCATTAACAGTATTATCAAATATGCATTTCTTGTACATTTTGGGGGGCTGACTAGTGTGAGGAGCCTTACTACAGCCTCCAGCTAACAGAGATGCAACTATACCTGCAATCAGTTTACTATCCTGCCCTGTGTGAACTAGAGGTAAGAATTCAGTTAGCTAGAAATGGGAGGATGGGTTAAGAATTCCAGTAATGGCTTGACTGGATCACTAACTAATCAGTCATAACCCACAGACATCCTCTATTCTACACAACAGTTTGTTAAGTTAATATATACATGTACAACAATGAGGCATTTACTGAAACTACCTTTCGCTCACCAGATGCTTTATCAAACCAATATAAACAATACCTTTACGCACAAAGAGTAAGAAGAGAGAAGGTGAAGTGACCTTCTTGGCTAGCTGCAAGAACTGTGTCAAAACTGTCAGTGGTGACAATAAGGCAGGAGGAGGTGCATTTCCTTCTTAAATCGCTTGACAAAGAAAAGGCTGTGGGCCCAGACAAGTTGAGCCCAAGATTGTTGAGAAGATGTGCAGACCAGCTAGCAGCACCTCTAACTCGCATCTTTCAGCACTGCCTAGTACAGTGTAAATGGCCCTCTCTATGGAAAGAGGCAAATGTAGTCCCTGTTCACAAAAGGAAGAGCAGAGCAGAAATCAGCAACTACAGACCAGTGTCACTCCTGTCAATCACTGGTAAGATCCTTGAGACAATAATCTCAAGACAAATGACAGAGTTTTTTGACTACCACTCACTACTTTGTGATCGTCAATATGGCTTCAGGAAAGGTTACTCTGCTGCTGATCTGTTGTTAAACCTCTCCACTAAGTGGCACCAGTCACTGGATGAATCCAAAGTCAGCTGTGTGGTAGCACTGGACATTGCTGACGCTTTCGACCGGGTGTGGCACCAGAGCCTCTTAGCAAAACTTCAAGCACTGGGAATTGCAGGCTCTACACTACGTCTCCTCAGTGATTACCTTCATGGTAGATCTCTAAGTGTAGTTCTCAATGGAACGGAATCAGCAAGACATCCTATTGGGGCAAGTGTTCCACAAGGAAGCGTGCTGGGTCCATTGTTATGGAATGTCTACTTCAACGACCTTCTTCATCTCATCCGAGAATCACATGCATATGCAGACGACTGTACACTGACATTCACTTATCCAAGAGAAGAAATGCCAGCTGCTCTAAGCTACATCAATCACCAGCTAAGAGCTATATCAGCTTGAGGAAATAGATGGCAAGTAACATTTGCACCTGAGAAAACGCAAATGATGATCGTCTCTAGGCACCATGATGGTAATGCTGGTGCAGTAGTAAGGATGAATGGGAGGGTGTTGACACCTGGAGAAGAAGTTGATATCCTTGGGGTGAAATTTGACTCCAAACTAACCATGAAGAACCATGTTGTAAATCTTGCAAACAAGGCAGCCAGGAAGCTTACAGCACTTCGCCGTATCTCGCATCTGCTTGACAGTAGGGGTTGCAAGATTCTGTACGAGGCACAAGTACGCTCACACCTTGAGTATGCTCCACCTTCTTGGTTTGCCTGCCCCCCCCTCTCATCTGCGACTGCTTGACAGAGTAGAGAACAGAGCAAGACGTCTCATCTCTCGCCTGGACCCATCCTGGATAGATCTGTCATTTCAGCAGAGTCTTCAACACAGGAGGGATGTGGGTGGCCTTACTGTTATGGACAAGGCCAATATTGTCAAAGTACCACACTTGGATCCACTTCGAGGACAGCGTGAAACAAGCTTTTATGCCACAAGACGGGCAGAAAGCAGCAACTTCACTCTGGCTGTACCCTTCTCCAGAGCATCACTCCATCTGAGATCATATATACCCAGGATGACTCGTGTATGGAACACATTTGTACAGCATAATGATGTCAACGAGATAAAATCAGTTGATCAAATGAAAATGCTGGCCCACAGATGGCTCCAACTTCATCCTGTTCCCTACTTGTATGTCTCAAACAATAAAAATGTTTTCAAATGAGCTGATGTAGGTAACAGCTCTTAGCTTGCAAATGAAGTTAGGAATCCTTAACCTGTAAATAGCTTGTCAATAAAGCTAGGGATCCTTAACCTTGTCAAACCCTGTGTAAAAAAAAAACACAAAAAAAACAGTAGTAGTGGTATTAAGAGCAGTAGAGAGAGTGGCTAAAGCAGTGGGTGAGGACCTATTATATAGTAGTAAATCGAGTTCCGTTTGCGCGAAGAAGGGTGTCCAGGTACCATACATTTGACAAGTCCATGGACATTTCTGTCAACAAACCCCATCGGTTTGAAAGTTAAGAGGCGTGACGGCCAGAGGCTGAACCCGACCCCTACAGGAACATCCTTGTGTGTTCACTCATATAGGCAACAAAAGCACTCTATGGAGCGAGTCTTCAGTCAAAATATGTCTCTCAGGAAGCTTAATGAAGTGTTAAGAAGTGAGATTAGACTCGCCCTTTGAAGATTACCAGAGGTAAATGACTTTTACCCTTCCATCACTTTCTATAAGAACTCATTTTGTTTGGCCAGACCTCTGTAAAATGTCACTAGGTCGTCTCCAGCGAAAGGCAGTTCATAAAAGTGCAATGGGATATAATCTAAGCGAAAGGGTGATGGGGAAATGGCTCTTACGTTACGAAGGTTTAAGGGCGAGATCCGTAGGTTGCAATGGAGCATAATCTCAGTTAAAGGGTGAGAGCAGAATGGGTCTTGTGCTACGTACGTATAAAGTCGAGAACAGCAACTAGAGGAGAACATTAAATGATGTTCAGTAGAGTGGAGGAATACCGAGAAGTAAATATGAAGATATTACATTGTTGTGTTTGTTTACTGTGAGACAGAAACATTGTTTATTGTGAGACGGGGACTAGTGTTTATTATGAGACAGACACGTTGTTTGTGAGACAGGACTAATGTTTATAAGACAGACACGTTGTTTGTGAGATAGGACTAATGTTTATGAGACAGACACGTTGTTTAGTGTGAGACAGGAACATTGTTTAGTGTTAGGAACAATGTTTACTGTGAGACGGAAGCATTATTTACTGTGAAACAGGAACATTGTTTAGTGAGAGACAGGAACATTGTTTACTGTGAGACAGAAGCATTGTTTGCTGTGAGACAGGATTAGTGTTTACTTTGAGATTGCAACATTGTTTAGCGTGTAACAGAAACACTGTTTACTGTGAAACAAAACGAGTGTTTTCTGTGAGATGGAAGGAATGTGTAGTGTGAGACGGGAGAAGGGAAGACATCTCTCAAGTTTCAAGTTTATTCTGACCTTTCTTGTTTACTGTCTCTTTTATTGTGATATATTCAAGCAATGTTGGTTTATAAGACAATGTGTGTGTGTGTGTGTGTGTGTGTGTGTGTGTGTGTGTGTGTGTGTGTGTGTGTGTGCTGGTACAGCTCACTAGCCATCCATATTGAACCACTTTCACGACAAGACTCGCCAGATTAATCAAGATATTTAAATTTACGGATCCGCTTTTGTGAACGACGGAAGAATTATGCTGTCAAAATATTCATGTGTATCCATTTATCATGCCTTTCAGTACAAGTGACAGAGGAGCATTATGTCCGACACTACACAGTTGGTCGTTTGATTTGTTAAACTACACGATAGTCATTGAACCTGCATGTCACCTGTACTTCAGTCAAGGATATCCTAGTCCAGAAGTGGCTAACCTGCGGCTTTAAGGCCGCATGCGGCTATTTAGGGCATTAAGTGCGGCCTTCTGAATGAATTATTTTTCTTGAAGTTATTATATAATAATCTTTTTTTGCAGTATATCTAATCAAAATATCTTGAATGCAGTCTTATTAGAGTACAGGCAACTTCACTGCGGCTTTCCAACACAAAAAATCCCCCAGCCCTGCCCGGAGTCAAGTCAGGATTTTTTAGTGGTGAAATGTTATATAGTAGGACTGAACAAGATACCAGAGCTATAACTTTCCACTTGAAATTTACGAAGTGTTGGCCCGTGTGATTCTGTTCATATTCTTTGGTCTCTAAAAAATAGGCACGAAAGTAAACTCTCGGCATATATACATTGAAAGATATACAAACTCTGTGTATATACCCCGTATCTCGATAGTAACAGAATCCAATGCTTTAAGTCGAACTCTCATTCATTTAACTGTACTAATATTATTCCGATATAAAATTGAATATTTATATTTTAGCAATTTGATAAATAATATTACGAAGTTATCGACGTTGAGAAACAAAACAAGCTTAAGAAAACCTGGTCTATCAGACGTTTCGCTCATAGACCAAGTTTTCTCAAGAGTAATCCCCCTCACCTACTTTCCCTTCATATTTTTCTTCATCTTCCTCCTTCATCATCTTTCTGTCTTAACATATTCTTCTTTCCTACTTCACTTAAATCCATCTCGTCATTATTCCTATTAAATTTGATCGGAATTTTTAACTTCATTTCTTTCTTAGTCTTCTTTGTTACAATCTTCAAATAAAATAATAGTCCCCCAACCTTTTTTTTATTATTTAATTTACCAGCTAAATAATTACATACAGTGACCTGAGCAACTCTTTCCCGTCTTTAAACTATGATTTATTTAACTTAGTTTCGGGTCTCCCAATATTTTAAGGACACGGACGAGGTCAACGCTCCTCTTTCTCGCTAATCATTATGGTATACATGTGTTTATACAGCGGGAGGTATGTATCTCAGAAGTGTATATAACTCTTATGTATATACCAAGAGATATTTCTCTCTCAATTTATATACAATGAAATGTGCGCATCTCTTTGTATATTCACTGAAATATTACGGGATATATACACTGCGATATATATATATATATATATATATATATATATATATATATATATATATATATATATATATATATATATATATATATATATATATATATATATACATATACGTATCTCACAGTGTATATACTCTGAAAGTTTTCTCAAATAATATGCACTGAGAGCAGTGTATCCCTGTGTATATACATTGAGTTAACTTTTATCTATATTTTTCGGTATTCAAATATTCTTGAATTAATTATTGTACACATACTGAATATTATACCGTGTATTACAACCCAGGAGTCCCAAAGGCCTGTTATCCTGGGTGTAAAGGGAACAAAATAAACGCAGCAGAAAAACTTTTGACTTGTATTATCCTTCACCAATTTAGAACAGAAGTATGTACGCTATATACACTATGTACAACAATAGGTATTAGTGCACTCCACGGTAAGCAAGGCAGAATTGAAGCCACTAGAGAGCAGACCGTGCTTAAACCAGCTCTAGAATGGGAATGACAATAGCAGTCAGGTGAGTGGTACCCACATCACCTCTGCGATTGTCAAAACCATCTTTTCATTGGCTGGAACCTGGGTACTGATTGAATGATGGGGCCCCATCATCAACCCTTAGTACCTGGTTCTCTGGTTGGGGGAGATAGCCTTTCAATGAGGGTGTGTACATGTGTCGAATAAAGGTTACGTACCACACCGTGCAATAAATAAGTTTTAAAACCTTACAAAGTGCCTAACTTCTCATAATCACCCACCTGCACTTTTCCACTCTCTTCCCTCATTCTCCTTCACCAATGTAACCCTCTTTTCAATCTATTTCTCCCCTCTAGTGCCCTCATTTTACTCCCCACTCTCCCCTCCCGTCTCTGAAGTTCCCATTCAGCTGCCTCCCTCTACCTTTTCTCTCGCTCGTCAGTCAAAAGATGTCGCCGAGGAACCTTAAATGAAGCGTTAAGCGCTGAAGATTAGAGGCGGCCTTTGATGGCGGCCGGAGGTAAATGCCTTTTATCCTCCCATCACGTTCTTAAGATTACATTTTGTTTTGGTTGGTTCATAGTTCCCACTTTCCTCTCCTGCACGCTTAACCTCCCCCCTCCCCACCTTCTACCTTTCTCTTTCCTTCCTATTATCAGAAACAACAAAAAGGCACAATACCGTGACTGGAGCAATAATAATAATAATGATAATTGTAATAATAATAATAATAATAATAATAATTAATAATAATAATAATAATAATAATAATAATAATAATAATAATAATAATAAATCCTTATTTCTACAAGTACATATGCAAGGTATACAGGCCTAGTTGACATCATTGACATACTACTATATACAAAGCCTCTTATTATGCAGAGCATTTGGGTCGAATTTGGTCAATTTTGTCCCAGAATGGGACCCACACCAGTCGACTAATACCCAGGTACTTATTTTTCCGATAGGTGAACATAGACAGCAGGTATCTTCAGAAAACACTTCCTAATGTTTCCATCCGTGCCGGGGATCGACCGCCAGACCTCATCGTGTGAGCTGAGTGCGCTAGCGACAGAACAACGGGACACCTTTATACACAACCCCCACGTGGGAGACACAAGCTCATGACGACGTTTCGGTCCGACTTGGACCACTGTTGTCATATACGTCTCTCTCCTATTTGTGTATTATTCCTGTCACCAGCTTGCCACCCATGTCTAGAACACAGGAACATTATTCACGGAAAACACCTTTTTATTGGAACCCGTGACCTCGTGTGTGAGAAGCAAACGTCCAGACACTAGGCTGTGTTGGTTACAATAGGAGGTGCAGTGGATTCGAATACTTGATGCCATGGGTTCAGGGAATGAATCTTCTCACTCTCCTTTCTAAGAAATTACATATCTTTCCTAGCTGCCCCAAAGCTCAGAGGAGACATCCTTTATACAGCACTAGCATAAGCACTGGCATGAACAGTGACATGAGCACTGGCATGAGCACTGGCATGAACAGTGACATGAGCACTGGCATAAGCACTGGCATGAACAGTGACCAGGGACTGCATGAACACTTATATGAACGCTGATAGAATCGCTAGGAAAAAATTTAAAAACAGGACAAGATCACCAAAAATCTTCTCCCCCTCCCTTATCCCAATATTTACTCATTTGTTTTCTCCTCCCGACCTTCTAATTCCTCCAACTGCCTCTACGACCATCCTTTCCTATGAGGGTTAGTGAGAAAAAACTGATGGAGAAGTAGGTTAGAATGGAGATAGAATGGAGGAAGAGAAAAGCAGGTGGGAAAGGGATTGTAAGATATGAAGATATATATTATATATAATATTTATATATATATATATATATTTATATATTATATATATATATATATATATATATATATATAATTTATATATTATAATATATATATATATATATATATTAATATATATATATATATATTAATATATATATATATATTATGCGGAATGTAAAATAAGTTTCAAAAGTAATCGCAATTCGATATCACTCTCTTTTAATATTCCATTATTACGAATCTTCAGCATTCTGATTTTTTTACACACTGGCCATCTCCACCGAGGTGGAGTGACCAAGAAAAGAAGAAGCACTTTCACTGTCACTCATTCCATCCCTTTCTTCCCAGAAGCGTGCTGATGTAACAGTTCAGATGACCCTCCGTAAAGCAGATATTAGAAATGTCGCAGGAGCAAGAGGGAGCGAAATAAGATCATTCTGGATGGGCTTGATTAGCCAGGCTGTGATAGCTGACATAAGGTTACCAGGGAAGCCTGCCATCAGGTTAGGCTCCTAGTTTTGAAAAATCTCAAAGCCGAGAAAAAGAAATCTTCTGTTTCCTCTATTTCCTCTGTTTACCTCTTTCTCCAACCCTTTTAACATCCGTTCCCGACTCTCCTTTTTATACCTCTCCTCTCCTTCCAATCCTTCTACGTTTGTCCTCTTAGCCCATCTGCTTCCCTCTCTTCTTCTCTCTGTCCTAATTCCCTCCTCTCACCAACATATTTAGACCCACGGATTAAAATGACGTCCTGGAGACACGAGAGATGAATTAATTTGCGTGTGTTGGAATTCCAACATGGAAACATTTAATCATAAAGTCCCACAAAGGAAATCTGTTAATTTCCTTAGTACATTTAGATAGATAAAAAAAATCAATGCACGTCTAGTGTCTTGCTAAATATGTAAACGTCAATAAAGAAATAGAAGAAAACACTTCAACAAACATTAAAATGAGGTTGCGTTTTGAAATGCAATTCTAGCAGATCCATTTTCCTCTGGAGAGCTACACCTATTTCCAAATAAATCTTTATTGCCTCGTTCAGGATTACACTGCAAAATAAAATTCAGTTTGTAAGTAACTTGGTAAAATCCAGTCGGAGTAGTTTCCGCCTTCTGTTACTGCTTTCAAGTAGCCGGAGGATCACTCTTAACACGACTCTGTAAGTAGAAGTACAGTTCCTTCATTCTCCTTCAGTGTTTCTTCTGCAGAGATGGCCTCAAGACTTACAGAAAACGATGCCTTGTGTAGTACTCTGCTTACGAGGGATGAGGTTGGAACCTCTTTATTCTGGTAAAATTTATACTCTCAAGACTACGTGATAAACTCTGTTTATGAGTGGTTTCTTAGTGTTTATAGGGAGTATATGCCATGTGAGTGGCGTTGGTAACTTAGCAAAACAGGGATCGGGACTTGATGAAAAGCAGCTCTAATGTAACTTTCGAGTAAATAACTTCATACTCCTGCTAGTGAATAGCTCTTTGCAGGTTTACATCACACCATTTTGCTGTGGTGTTAAAAGATTTTAAAAGGAAAAATGTGAGAAACATTAGGCTAACTCACTCTTACTCGAACGCCTATTTCAAGCCACTAAGGTTCTCTCTCACATCACTCTCCCACTCTACTGACTCACTCACTAACCACTCCCCTCACCACCTGCACACACACACACCGCAGAAGTACAGTCTAGGAGGCCAGAGACTACAAACTTCACTCAAGGAAAAGAAGGATCATAGGGTGAGTATGACACCGAGCACATCTCCTGAGGCGCACATCAACCAAACAACTGCTGCAGCATATGGGCGCCTAGCAAACCTAAGAATAGTATTCCGACACCTCAGTAAAGAATCGTTCAGGACGCTGTACACCGTATATGTTTGGCCTATATTGGAGTATGCAGCACCAGTTTGGAACCCACACCTAGCCAAGCACGTAAAGAAATTAAAGAAAGTACAAAGGTTTGCAGTAAGACTTGTCTCGGAGCTAAGGGACATGTCCTACGAGGAGAGGTTAAGGGAAATCAACCTGACGACACTGGAGGACAGGAGCGATAAGGGGATATGATAACGATATATAAAATACTGAGAGGAATCGATAAGGTGGACAGAGATAGGATATTCCAGAGATGGGACACAGCAACAAGGGGTCACAATTGAAGGTTGAAAACTCAGATGAATCACAGAGATGTTAGGAAGTATTTCTTCAGTCACAGAGTAGTCAGGAAGTGGAATAGTCTGGAAAGTGATGTATTAGAGGCAAGATCCATACATAGCTTTAAGAAGAGGTATGATAAAGCTCATGGAGCAGGGAGAGTGATCTAGTAGCGACCAATGAAGAGGCGGGGCCAGGAGCTGTGAATTAACCCCTGCAACCACAGCTAAGTGAGTACAACTAGGTGAGTACATACTCGCCCACACTCCAACGCACTTTTACAATGAAGAAAATAAATTTTTCAGAACAAGCTTTTATTGGGAGAACGCTTCGATCTGTTGCAATATTTCTCAACTGCAGGAAGAGTTGAAGTGAATGATCTCATTGGAGCGCTGAGAAAGAACAACGTTGCTGAACTTTCCTTTGGTTTCTAGCAGGTATCGTTTGCCCCAGTTTTATTGCCAAGGCTATCCCTGTAGGACTATATGAGTCATTGGCCTAGCTAAGCTAAATGTTCTTTGGTTCTATCAGTAAAGTTCTGTGTGGTAATTAAGAGAGATCGTGAGTTCATATAAGGAGCTTGTCAACAAATAAATTAAAAAATAAATGTCGGAGGATCATCACATCTGGCTCCATCAGGATAACGAAGTTTACAATCTGAACAACAATCTGAACTTACACAAGCGTAAACACCTTACCTGGTTACCTGGAGGTTATTCCGGGGATCAACGCCCCCGCGGCCCGGTCCATGGCCAGGCCTCCCGATGGATCAGGGCCTGATCAACTAGGCTGTTACTGCTGGCCGCACGCAGTCCAACGTACGAGCCACAGCCCGGCTGATCCGGCACTGACTTTAGGTATCTGTCCAGCTCTCTCTTGAAGGCAGCCAGGGGAGGCTGTTGAACAGTCTTGGGCCCCGGACACTTAGTGTACCAATGGCGCCCCTACTTAAGACATCTTTATTGGATACGTTAGCACCTTGGTCATTCCAAATGATACAAGAGAATGAAAGAACACGGTATATATAATGGAGAAAGTGTGTCTATTCTTACGGACTTGTCCCTCTTTTGAATGGCTAATTTGGTTCCTTGCTTTGTTGGCGTTATCGGTCCTATAAGCCTGTTGGTGTGCCTGAATTCCATTTTTCAGATCGTGTAAAACCACAGAACTGGACACATTTTCTAAGCGTAAAGCGATAAGTAGCCTAATAATAAATTTTTCCGAGTATTGCGTATGTGTGTCCCTTTGTCATGGCTGTGGTGTCCTTTTCACGAGAAGTCTCAAGATTTTGGAGATGATTACAGTATACACAAATAATCCGCACATAGGAGAAAGAAACTTATGACGACGTTTCGGTCCTACTCGGGCCTTTAACTACACCATATGTTCCTCTATTCCAAAACATATGGGACGGGGCCAGAAGATAATGTATGGAAACTACAGTGCTTCAGTTAGTACAAAGAGCATATTAAATTTGAAGATAAAGCTACACTTTATATAACAAGCTTTTATCCCGACAAAATTTCGCTCTGCTTAAAGCTTGATAATGGTCTACACTCAGCAGCGAAACGTTCCAATAAAAGCTTCTTCCGCAACTTACATCTTCGTATTCGTCAGCAATACGTCATTTTATCCACGCATTGAGTCGGAAATTTATTCGCTCTCATAGCTGTAGCTCGACGTAATTTTATATTTTACTTGTCATCAATGTGTTGTTGTTTTATAGTTTGCAAACATGACCATGACACGCAGTGAAAACAATACCTCCCACATGAACACAATACTGGTGTAATAACCATGGAATCCTCATGCAGTCACTGTTGCTGCTGTGTGCTGCTTTGTTGCTGCTGTGTGTTGCTGTGTTAGACCGACATGGCTAATTGATAACACATCATACATTGTTGTCACTGGAAATAAAGACACCAGTAAAAGAGGGCATACACACACACACATAAAAAAAAACAGGGTTTATTACCACGTTTCGTAGTTAAAAGTCCAGTTGCGGGTGAAACGTCTTAATAATGGAATTCTCTATCCACCTTACCCCCACCCACCCAACCCCTACTACCTGTGATTTTATTTCCACTTGTCGGATAGACCAATGTTTATGAGCTGTTGTTACTGCCTTACTCTGGCTGCTGTTGTTTATGTGATTAATTTCTCCAAAAAAGTCACAAATTCCGTTTCCCTTGCACGACGCTGAAGGTTTGATGGCGCTCGGTGACATATTCGGAGTTAGAGCCCTCTTGTCAATGCAACAACAACAACAACAACAACTACAGCAGCAGCAGCAGCAACAACAAGCACAACAACAACAACAACAACAACAACAACAACAACAACAATAATAATAATAATAATAATAATAATAATAATAATAATAATAATAATAATGAAAAGAATAAAATAATAGAAAATTATTATTATTATAATTATTATTATTATTATTATTATTATTATTATTATTATTATTATTATTATTATTATTTTATTATTATTATTATTATTATTATTATTATTATTTTATTATTATTATTATTATTATTATTATTATTATTATTATTATTATTATTATTATTATTATTATTATTATTATTATTATTATTATTATTATTATTATTATTATTATTTAGTGCATATCTCTTTTAAGTTAGTGTAACTATAAGTCCTGTTAAGCATGTTTAATAAATGGGTATGTAGCTGGTTGATGCGTTCATTTTACGACGATGTTAATAAACCAGTTTGACGACGTGAGACTCTGTAATGAAAGTGAATGACGCACTAATGTGAAAGTTTAGTAATGAAAGTGAATGACGCACTAATGTGAAAGTTTAGTAATGAAAGTGAATGACGCACTAATGTGAAAGTTTAGTAATAGTCGAAAGTGAATGACGCACTAATGTGAAAGTTTAGTAATGAAAGTGAATGACGCACTAATGTGAAAGTTTAGTAATGAAAGTGAAAGACGCACTAATGTGAAAGTTTAGTAATGAAAGTGAATGACGCACTAATGTGAAAGTTTAGTAATGAAAGTGAATATTGTTATAAAATTAAGGTGACAACTTAAAAAATACTACTAAAAAATAGATCATATTTTGACACATTAAGCTTATGTGGAGTTCTGTATTAAATATACAGTTTGCTTAAGTAAAGTTACTTAGCACAGGTAGTAAAGTTGCCACAGGTAGTAGAGTTAGTTATCACAGGTAGTAAAGTTACTTACCACAGGTAATAAATTTACTTAACACAGGCAGTAAAGTTACTTACCACAGGAAGTAAATTTACTTACCATTTATAGTAAATCTACTTAACACAGGTAGTAAAGTTACCACAGGTGTAGAGTTTCTTACCACAGGTACTAAAGTTACTTAACACAGGCAGTAAAATAACTTACCACAGGTAGCAAATTTACTTACCACAGGCAGTAAAGTTACTTACCACAGGTAGTAAATTTACTTCACACAGGTAGTAAATTTACTTAATACAGGCAGTAAAGTTACTTACCACAGTGTGATGTAGGTCAAATATGCTTGTGAGGTTAAAAGGTTGACCTAATTAACCAGTGTAAATTGACACACCCCTTGTCTTGGCAGGGAAGTGTGATACTGGAGGAAGACTTCTGGCGCCGTCTCTGTCTCGGGTGTTTTGTTCTTGACGTCGATACTGAGGAGTGCTTAGTGACTCTGGCGAAATCTACCTTTGGTGTGAAAACACGTGGTGTGACCCATGGAGGGTGAACCCCCCAGAACCTGGGGGTTAAGGGGGTGATGCCGGCAGGACGATATAAGCTTTAGGAAACAGCTAGAAAAGGAGAATCTAAAGGAGTTCTGGGCAAAAGATTCGGGCAGAGCTGCTGCCAGTGTGCAGAGCTCTGGGAGAGGGATGCTGGAGAGTCTCTAGAGGAGACTTCGTTGGAGACACTGGGCAAGGTACTGTGTGTGTGTGTGTGTGTGTGTGTGTGTGTGTGTGTGTGTGTGTGTGTGTGTGTGTTGTGTGTGTGTGTGTGTGTGTGTGATGTGAGTGAGTGTGGTGTGTGTGTGTGTGGTGTGTGTGTGTGTGTGTGTGTGTGTGTGTGTGTGTGTGTGTGTGTGTGTGTGTGTGTGTGTGTGTGTGTGTGTGTGTGTGTGCGTGAGTGTGTGTGTCCTCATGCTGTGAAGATTTTGGCATCTGCAGCTGGAGTCTGAGTTCCTGAGGTGAACTATCCTAATGTTCTCTATTGTAAGTCATATTCAGTTTTGTCAGTTAATTGTAACCCTTGTCTCACTGTTCATGTATGCCGTCCCCATTTATTTAAACCCAATAGTATTCTCCTCTTCCCAAATATATTATTGTACAAGGACTTAATAATAACCTGTGTTTGAGTAGAATAGTAATATTCACTGTCGCCACTCTTCATTTCTTTAATTTATTATTTTATTTCAAGTACTGAGGGGTGAGAAGTGTGGTGGTAATGAGAGGTACTGTAGTAACCGGTTACCTCACATTACCTCCGCTCATGTCACTCGACTCATCTCTCCCTCAGTCCCTAATTATCCTTCATTTCATTGCCCCCCTATATGACAACTGGTAGAAAAGTCACGTACCACAGGTAGTAAAGTTACTTACCACAGGTAGTAGAGCTACTTACCACAGGTAGTACAGCTACTTACCACAGGTAGTAGAGTTACTTACCACAGGTAGTAGAGTTACTTACCACAGGTAGTAGAGCTACTTACCACAGGTAGTAAAGTTACTTACCACAGGTAGTAGTAGAGTTACTTACCACAGGTAGTAGAGCTACTTGCCACAGGTAGTAAAGTTACTTACCGCAGGTAGTAGTAGAGTTACTTACCTCAGGTAGTAGAGCTACTTACCACAGGTAGTAAAGTTACTTACCAAAGGTAGTAGAGTTACTTACCACAGGTAGTAGAGTTACTTACCACAGGTAGTAGAGCTACTTACCACAGGTAGTAGAGTTACTTACCACAGGTAGTAGAGTTACTTACCACAGGTAGTAGAGCTACTTACCACAGGTAGTAAAGTTACTTACCACAGGTAGTAGTAGAGTTACTTACCACAGGCAGTAAAGTGGCAGATGTAAGCCTCAAGAAGAATATATTAAACGCATGAATCTTAACAGAGTTACTTTTCAATAAAGAACCTTACTTTTTTTAATCTAAGATAGTTCAAATTTTAATAATTTTATTCTGCGAATTTATTTTGGCACTTTTTATTGCTATAAAAGAAATAACAGTTAATGTTACGAATGAGAGGAAGATAAAAAACATAGCACTGAAAGAACATAAGAATGGAGGAACACTGCAGAAGGCCTACTGGCCCACACAAAACAGGTCCTTATCAAAACCACCACTACCCTAAGAAACAATGTTGTAAACTACGCACTGAATGCAAACAACGGTATGTATAGGAGTAGAGTAGATATAAAATCTACGTATGGAAGTGAAAGGTAATATTTGAACTTTGAAGTGAGGGGAGACTGAGGGAAGTTTAGATGGCGAGTTTGAGATCAGTGTGTGTGTGGTGTGAGTATTACGGTGACAATAGGAGGTGAAGAAATTAAATGTTGGTATTGTAGAGTGAGAGGAATAAATGAGACAGCGAAGGAGATGTTGTCTAGAATTTTTGTGGTTCATTTAGAAAGATTATAATAGAACAGAAATGGTTGCATTTTTGTGATAGGCCTAGGAATAAAAATTATCTAAATCTCTCTTTCTGTCTGTCTGTCTGTCTGTCTGTCTGTTTGTCTCTGTATGTATTTCTATAAAAGTCTCCTGTTCATTTTATGTATGTAATTCTGAATAAGATGGTATTTCAGTGAGTGATTTTCAGAGACGAAACACAGAGGGTGTATAAATCCAGGTTAGACGAAAGGAGGAATAGGGGTCGTCCCAGAAAAGGTTGAAGAGATTGTGTGAAGACGGTTTTGAGTGATGGGGGCTTCAGCATCTGCAGGCTTGCGTGAGAGTTTTAGATCAGAGTGGAGGCAATTTTTTTCATGCTGTTGGAGCGTGAGCAGGTAAGTCGGCTAGCTGGGTTTGATTTCTAGTGATGGGAAAGATAGTGCTCATTAGATCCACATGTATGTGTACTTCAGGAAAGACAGCTAGGGAATGAGTGATGGTTAGCGTGTTTTCTTCATATGATCACTGTGTCCGATAAAAGCAGCAGCCGAACTTTTAAAACAAAATTTATATTATTGACTTGCAGAAATCTATTTTATATATAATAATTGTTGAACATAGTTTTAGGAGCCGGGAGAGAAATTAATCAAGGGAGCTCTGCTAAACTAATGAATGAGGGAGAGAAATTCATTTAGGTGTATTTTCTGCAGGTTGAGAGGCTGGCTGGCTGATGGAGGCTGGATGGATGATGAAAGCTGGGTGGATGATGGAGGCTGGTTGGCTGATGGAGGCTGGATGGATGATAAAGGCTGGGTGGATGATGGAGGCTGGTTGGCTGATGGAGGCTGGATGGATGATAAAGGCTGGGTGGATGATGGAGGCTGGTTGGATGATGGAGGCTGGTTGGCTGATGGAGGCTGGATGGATGATGAAGGCTGGGTGGATGATGGAGGCTGGTTGGATGATGGAGGCTGGTTGGCTGATGGAGGCTGGGTGGATTATGGAGGCTGGGTGGATGATGGAGGCAGGTTGGATGATGGAGGCTGGATGGATGATGGAGGCTGGGTGGATGATGGAGGCTGGGTGGATGATGGAGGCTGGTTGGATGATGGAGGCAGGTTGGCTGATGGAGGCTGGGTGGATTATGGAGGCTGCGTGGATTATGGAGGCAGGTTGGATGATGGAGGCTGGATGGATGATGGAGGCTGGGTGGATGATGGAGGCTGGGTGGATGATGGAGGCTGGGTGGATGGTGGAGGCTGGGTGGCTGATGGAGGCTGGTTGGATTATGGAGGCTGGGTGGATGATGGAGGCTGGTTGGCTGATGGAGGCTGGGTGGATGATGGAGGCTGGGTGGATGATGGAGGCTGGGTGGATGATGGAGGCTGGTTGGCTGATGTAGGCTGGGTGGATGATGTAGGTTGGGTAGATGATTGAGGCTGGGTGGATGATGGAGGCTGGTTGGCTGATGGAGGATGGGTGGATGATGGAGGCTGGTGGATGATGGAGGCTGGGTGGATGATGGAGGCACGTTGGCTGATGGAGGCTGGGTGGATGATCTAGGCTGGGTGGATGATTTAGGCTGGGTAGGTGATGGAGGCTGGGTGGATGATGGAGGCTGGGTGGATGATGGAGGCTGGTTGGCTGATGGAGGCTGGGTGGGTGATGGAAGCTGGGTGGATGATGGAGGCTGGTTGGTTGATGGAGACTGGGTGGATGATGGAGGCTTGTTGGATGATGGAGGCTGGGTGGATGATGGAGGCTGGTTGGCTGATGTAGGCTGGGTGGATGATGGAGGTTGGGTAGATGATTGAGGCTGGGTGGATGATGGAGGCTGGTTGGCTGATGGAGGCTGGGTGGATGATGGAGGCTGGGTGGATGATGGAGGCTGGGTGGATGATGGAGGCTGGTTGGCTGATGGAGGCTGGATGGATGATGAAGGCTGGGTGGATGATGGAGGCTGGGTGGATGATGGAGGCTGGTTGGCTGATGGAGGCTGGTTGGCTAATGGAGGCTGGTTGGCTGATGGAG
>NC_069425.1:34988873-34996466 GCF_026875155.1 Cherax quadricarinatus
CCCTCGTTCACCCTCCCTTCCCCCGTTCACCCTCCCCCTCCCCACCCCTCCCACTCCTCTCCCACATAGCCACAGTTCCTCCACTACCTCCCCCCCACACTCTGACATACAAACTACTAACCTAACATACAGAACTAATAGGTTTCCCACTCTGAGGCAATCAGGATAAAACAAAAATGAGTTGTCAGAGAGCAACAAGAAAAACCAAGGGACAGGAGGAGGAAGCTGCAAAGGAAGATTGGGCAGCAGAGCTCATAAAAAGGGATCATGAATGGGAAAAGAAACTAGAAGAACTTAGCATGAGAATGGAAGAGAGGATAGATATGGAAAGCAGAAAGTGGGAGGTGCATGTCAAAGCAGTAGAAGCTAGGATACAAAGTTTAGAAGAGGAACTGAAAAATCTGAAACAGCATAAAGACCTAAAGAACATTTTGGGATTGACAACAGAGACTGCTACCTCAGTCACAAATAAGGGGACTGTAGGGAAAGAAGGGCACAACTGCATGGGGAAGCTCTATCAGAGGAGACTGTAGTAAATGAAAGAGCTAAGCTTTATGTGGAGGCCCTAACAGACAACAACAGAGCCCAAGGAAAGCCGAGAAGGGAAAATGACAGGCCACTGAGCCCAAGTACATTAGCCAGTGAAACTGAAGAAAGGAAAGCTGCAGTGGAGGAAACCAAATTAAATGAGGGGATACACAGAGATATGCAGTGGGAGAATGAAAGGGTGAGGTCAGTCTTTGTGTATGGGCTCCAGGAAGTTGAAGGGGAAACATATGAAGCAAGAAAACAAGGGGAAAAAAAGCAATTGAAAGCATCATGAAAGCAATAGGAGAAGACGACATGACCCAGCTGGAAAATTTTCGGAGAATAGGGGGGTTTGTAAAAAAAAGAACCCAGCCAGTGAAAGTGACCTTCAAGGCAGAAGCGACTCGGAACAGGATCCTGCAGGAGAAAGCACGATTAAGGGACATGCCGGCATACAGGAAGGTGTATCTCGACCGCGACAGAACACAAGAAGAATGGCAGAAACTGAGAGAGATGGTACAAAGGCGAAAGGAGGAAAGAGAGGGGATGGAGAAGACAGACAGGAGATCCCAGACCCAGGAAGAAGATCAAATACAGCCTCCCTCACAACTTCCTATAGAAGCCTCCCAACCAGGTCAACCCCAGTGAAACCACACACTCTAACTCAAAACACCCATGCCACATCCAATGCCCCCACCCACTACATTACAAACTCCACCCCCACAGCAACAACCCATAGTTCCTTACCAGGTCTCCCACTTCCCCAACCCCAATATACCTCCCAGACCAGTCTTAGAAAAGAAGTTGAAGGTGTGGTATAAAAATGCAGATGGAATAACAAACAAGTATGAGGAGTGGCAAGAAAGAATCAAAGAAACATCCCCAGACATAATAGCACTCACAGAAACAAAACTCACCAGAATAATAACAGATTCAATCATTCCATCCGGATACCAAATCCTCAGGAAAGACAGAGGGAGGAGAGGGGGAGGAGTTGCACTGCTCATTAAAAACCAGTGGGGTTTTGAGAAAATGGAAGGAATGGATGGCACGGGCGAAAGGGACTACTTAGTAGGAACAATCCAGTCTGAGGGACATAAGGTGATAATTGCAGTAATGTACAACCCACCACAGAACTGCAGGAGGCCAAGAGAAGAATATGATGAGAGCAACAGAGCAACGATCGACACACTAGCCGAGGTGGCCAGGAGAGCACACATGGGGGGAGCAAAGTTAGTAGTTATGGGTGTGTTTCAATCACAAAGAGATTGACTGGGAAAACCTGGAGCCCCATGGGGGTCCCGAAACATGGAGAGCCAAGATGATGGATGTGGTACTGGAAAACCTCATGTTAGAGACACCACTACCAGAGAGAGAGGAGAGGATGAACCAGCAAGGCTGAACCTTGTATTCACCATGAGTAGTTCGGACATTGAGGGTATCATGTATGAAAGGCCCTTGGGAGCTAGTGATCATGTGGTTCTGTGCTTCGACTACATAGTTGAGCTCCAAGTGGAGAGAGTAGCGGGAATAGGCTGGGAAAAACCAAACTACAAAAGGGGGAACTACTCAGGCATGAGGAACTTCCTTCAAGACATTCAGTGGGAGAGGGAACTGACAGGAAAACCAGATGATGGACTATGTAGCAACAAAATGCAAGGAGGCAGAGGAGAGGTTTGTTCCCAAGGGAAACAGAAATAATGGGAAGAACAGAACGAGTCCTTGGTTCACCCAAAGGTGTAGGGAGGCAAAAACTAGGTGTACTAGAGAATGGAAAAGGTACAGAAGACAGAGAACTCAGGAAAATAAAGAAATCAGCCGAAGAGCCAGAAACGAATATGCACAGATAAGAAGGGAGGCTCAGAGACAATATGAAAATGACATATCATCGAAAGTAAAGACTGACCCGAAGCTGTTGTACAGCCACATCAGGAGGAAAACAACAGTCAAGGACCAGGTAATCAGACTGAGGAAGGGTGATGGGGAATTCACAAGAAACGACCAAGAGGTATGTCAGGAGCTCAACACAAGATTTAAAGAGGTATTTGCAGTGGAAACCAGTAGGACTCAGGAAATCAGAACAGGGGGACACACCAGCAAGTGCTGGATGAAGTACATATAACCAAGGAGGAGGTGAAGAAGTTGCTATGCGAACTTGACACCTCAAAGGCGGTGGGACCAGACAACATCTCTCCATGGGTCCTTAAAGAGGGAGCAGAGATATTGTGTGAGCCATTAACAAAGATCTTCAACACATCATTTGAAACTGGGCAACTCCCCGAGGTATGGAAAATGGCAAATGTAGTGCCAATTTTTAAAAAGGGAGACAGACATGAGGCACTAATCTACAGACCTGTCACTAACGTGTATAGTATGCAAGGTCATGGAGAAGGTCATCAGGAGGAGAGTGGTGGGGCACCTGGAAAGAAACAAGTGTATAATTGACAACCAGCACGGTTTCAGGGAAGGAAAATCCTGTGTCTCAAACCTACTAGAGTTTTATGACAAGGTGACAGAAGTAAGACAAGAGAGAGAGGGGTGGATCGACTGCATATTTTTGGACTGCAAGAAGGCCTTCGACACAGTTCCTCACAAGAGGTTACTGCGAAAGCTAGAGGATCAGGCACACATAACAGGAAAGGCACTGCAATGGATCAGAGAATATCTGACAGGGAGGCAACAACGAGTCATGGTACGCGACGAGGTGTCAGAGTGGGCGCCTGTGACAAGCGGGTTCCACAGGGGTCAGTCCTAGGACCTGTGCTGTTCTTGGTATATGTGAACGACATAACGGAAGGGATAGACTCAGAAGTGTCCTTGTTTGCAGATGATGCGAAGTTAATGAGAAGAATCAAATCGGATGAGGATCAGGCAGGACTACAAAGAGACCTGGACAGGCTACAAGCCTGGTCCAGCAACTGGCTCCTTGAATTTAACTCTGCCAAATGCAAAGTCATGAAGATTGGGGAAGGGCAAAGAAGACCGCAGACACAATATAGTTTAGATGGCCAAAGACTGCAAACTCACTCAAGGAAAAAGATCTGGGGGTGAGTATAACACCGAGCATATCTCCTGAGGCGCACATCAATCAGATAACTGCTGCAGCATACGGGCGCCTGGCAAACCTACGGATAGCGTTCCGATACTCAGTAAGGATTCGTTTAAGACTCTGTATACCATTTACGTCAGGCCCATACTGGAGTATGCAGCACCAGTTTGGAATCCACACCTATCAAGCACGTCAAGAAATTAGAGAAAGTGCAAAGGTTTGCAACAAGACTAGTCTCAGAGCTACGGGGATTGTCCTACGAAGAAAGGTTGAGGGAAATCGGCCTGACGACACTGGAGGACAGGAGGGTCAGGGGAGATTATAATAACGAATATAAAATACTGCGCGGAATAGACAAGTGTGGACAAAGACGGGATGTTCCAGAGAAGGGACACAGACACAAGAGGTCACAATTGGAAGTTGAAGACTCAGATGAATCAAAGGGATGTTAGGAAGCATTTTCTTCAGTCATAGAGTAGTCAGGCCGTGGAATAGCCTAAAAGTGACGTAGTGGAGGCCGGGAACCATACATAGTTTTAAGGCGAGGTATGATAAAGCTCATGGGGCAGGGAGAGAGAGGACCTAGTAGCAATCAGCGAAGAGGCGGGGCCAGGAGCTGTGACTCGACCCCTGCAACCACAAATAGGTGAGTACACACTCTCTCTCTCTCTCTCTCTCTCTCTCTCTCTCTCTCTCTCTCTCTCTTTCTCATCACCCATCTCCCACTCATTTTCTCCTATCTCTCCTGTCTCGTTTCATCCGTTTACCTTCTTTCCTCCTGGGTTATCCTACCTCTCAGCTCACACTGAAATTCATTAATCCTTCATACCTACACCTCTCATTTCCCTGAAAGTCACCCCCCACCCATCCCCTCTTCCACCCCTCTCTTCCCCCTTCTCTTTCTCTACCCCTTCTCTTCCCCCACCCCTCTCTTCCCGACCTTTACCCACCAATCACTTCTCGCCCCCAACCCACCCTCGCTTCCCACCCCACCCATCCCTCACTTCCCCCCCAACCATCCCTCACTACCCCCCCCCCCACCCATCCCTCACTCCCCCCCCTCTTTCCTGCGATATATAAACTCAGCAGAAACTTTTAATCTTACATGTTTTTACCACTTTTTATTCAACATGTCTAAATATTTGTTTTTTTTTTTCCTCTTATTTGTTTGTCTTTGCTCTTCCCATTTGTTAACATCTTGCCTCAGTGTGTTCCTTCCTCACACCAATACTCTCTTCTTCACTACACTGGCACCATACCCACACCTTCACCATACCTGCACCTTCATACCTGCACATTCACCATACCTGCACCTTCATACCTGCACATTCACCATACCTGCACCTTCACCATACCTGCATCTTCACCATACCTGCACATTCACCATACCTGCACCTTCATACCTGCACATTCACCATATCTGCACCTTCACCATGCCTGCACCTTCACCATACCTGCACCTTCACCATACCCACACCTTCACCATACCTGCACCTTCACCATACCTGCACATTCACCATACCTGCACCTTCATACCTGCACATTCACCATACCTGCACCTTCATACCTGCACATTCACATATCTGCACCTTCACCATGCCTGCACCTTCACCATACCTGCACCTTCACCATACCTGCACATTCACCATACCTGCAACCTTCATACCTGCACATTCACCATACCTGCACCTTCACCATGCCTGCACCTTCACCATACCTACACCTTCACCATACCTGCACCTTCACCATACCTGCACCTTCACCATACCTGCACATTCACCATACCTGCACCTTCACCATACCTGCACCTTCACCATACCTGCACATTCACCATACCTGCACCTTCACCATATCTGCACCTTCACCATACCTGCACCTTCACCATGCCTGCACCTTCACCATACCTGCACCTTCACCATACCTGCACCTTCCCCATACCTGCACCTTCACCATACCCACACCTTCACCATACCTGCACCTTCACCATACCCGCACCTTCACCATACCCGCACCTTCACCATACCTGCATCTTCCCCATACCTGCACCTTCACCATACCCGCATCTTCACCATACCCGCACTATCTCATTTTCCCATCACCACACCAACTCTCTTTCACTGTCCCTCATTTCACCAACTCATGCTCACTCTCCCATACACAAACTTTCTCTCGCTCTCCCTCACTACACCAACTCTCTCTCTCTCTCTTCTCTCTCTCTCTCTCTCCCTCTTCCTCACCACGCCAACTCGTTCTCCCTCTCCCTCACTACACTAACTCCCTCTCACTCACCACGCCTACCCTCTCTCTCTCTCTCACAACATTCCCTCACTCTTACACTGCACTTCATGACCCACAGAGACCATCCTGTTCCCGACCATCCAACACACCAAGTAATTCCAACTGAATAATTGTATAACATTGTGTAGCAGAGTATGTTGATCCATCAGGGCTGGGTCGAGTGAGTGTGTACTCACCCAGGTGTGGTTGTGGGGGTTGAGGCACACACGCACAGACAGACAGGGAGACAGACAGGGAGACAGACAGACAGACAGAAACACACACACAAACACACACACACACATTTTATAATGTCAGTGGCATAAGTTAGATTAGCAAACCCTAGTACAGCACTCAGGAATTCAAAACTTTGTATACGACGTATGTGAGACCAACAGGTGTAAGCTTCGGCTTGGAACACACACTTAATGCAGCTTGTGAAGGAGCTCGAAAAGGTCCAAAGTTATGGAATTTGGCTAGAGGCAGAGCTGAGTGAAAGACAATGTAAGGAGAGGTTGCAGGAAGTAAATCTAAAGACCCTGGCGGAGAGGACAAGGGCAGACATTATAACGACGTACGAAATCCAGAGAGAGATAGTGGAGATAGCAAAATCGTATGAGAGTTAAGAGGAATTAAATCAAGGTGACACAGGCGGAAACTGCAAACACAGACGAGCCACAGGGATGTAAGAACTTATTTCTTAAAGTACCAAGGTGGGTGAAAGGTGGAATGGCTTTGATGAGTAAGTGTGAACGAAAAGTCAATACACAGCTTCAAGAGCAGATATGGTAAGGTCCAAGAGGTAACAAATCACTGATGTCGATCAAATTTAGGTGTGACCGGGTCTGGAGCCAGAATCTTGACCCCCGCATACCCGACTTGGTGGGTACATTTCGGTGAGTACACTCACCACAAACACAACACACCCAGACAACAGCATTAATCCCTGCCTGCCGTAGATCACAAGCATACATCTATTACCCAGATTTCTGAGGCTGTGTTTGGCATGATGAATAATGGCAGCTGCTCCGCTGGGATTTATTTTTTCCTGGGTGGTTATGAGGATGTGTGTGTGTGTGTGTGAGAGAGAGAGAGAGAGAGAGGAGGAGAGAGAGAGAGGAGAGAGAGAGGAGAGAGAGAGAGAGAGAGAGGAGAAGAGAGGAGAGGGAGGAGAGAGAGAGAGAGAGAGAGGAGAGAGAGAGAGAGAGAAAGAGAGAAAGTCTGTGTGGTAGATGGTAACTAGTCATTCCTTCTCTAAGTCTTTCTCACTAGCCGTCTGGTTTTCTTCACAAAACTCATATGTTTGCGAGAAAATGCCGCAGTGATTAAATGAGACAAAAGAAATGCTCAAAACTATTGCTAAGACGTACTACAATCATATGTGATACTGCTCTGAAACACTTTTCATTACCACTGCTACTCAGAAATACTACACGAGAGATCCAGGATTGCATCTGACCTCATATTCAACACTACATACCATAAATAAGAAACCTCAGTTTCAACACACCATATAAGGCGCATACCAACGTCCACATTATCTATAATCCAGAACGTAGATGGCTTAACGCCAACCACTCAACCTTATATGTCACAAACCCAGGTGACAACCTTTATGTCTTCCGTATAAACCATGTATATATTCCTTATAAATGAATTTAACGATGAGGATCTCAGCTCGAGATTTCATAGCCTTATAGGTTTACTCAAATATTAACCCCGGGTGAACACGGGTTCTA